>OZ018327.1:95548870-95833506 GCA_963969495.1 Ceratothoa steindachneri
TCTAACGTCGTTTTGTGTCTGTTGAGCTAAAATGACGAAACTCGATCTTAATGTGTGCATTCTAAGGGGAATCATAAGATGGGGATTTTTTTTTTCCTCTTGGAGGACGTTGTTATTTAATTAGGAAAGTTTACATTTTAAGGCCGTTTGTTTGGTGTTTGAATGTTATGTGCACTTTCTCTATTGATCAAATATTTTCTAACTTTGCCTGTTTTCAGTGTAGTTTGTATTTTGCCCCTTTTATTTCTTTCCTGTCGCCCGCTGACAGCTAAAAAAAATCTTGACAATCAATTTGGTATTGGCCAGTGTTATTAGATGGGTAGAATTGTCCAGGCAGTGTACACGGCGGTAGCGGAACATCTATGTGTGACGATTGACTTTAGCTACTGGAAATTGGAAACATTTTTGTGTCTAGGAGCGTACACAATGTCCCTATCCATATAATGCCCCACATACCTCGTTTTGACCAACCGAAGCGATGTTTTAATTCCAGGATGAGATATACTACATATGTAGTTGTTTGAAAGGTGGCATCCTGCAGGCTATAGAAACAAGCGGTCATGGATATTTCGCTGTTGTTTCGCATCTTAGTTGAGTATTCCCAGTAGAAGGAAATAATTTTCAATTCGGATTGAAAAGATTTCACCTCTTCATCTTGCGCCTGGGCTGTTGCCAAAGAACGCAGGTCAAACGAGTCTATCTGGACTGAGTTGACATTCCGAGAAAGGCAATCAGCAACCACATTATCTTCACCACGTACTTAACGCTATGTCGTTAATATATTCTAATATCGCCGTTTAGTTATGATGTTGTCGGTCGTCTTTGCACGTAAAGGCGAGGAAAAAGCAAATACTAATGGAACACGAAATAAATAGCAAATTAAAAATGAATCCTTTATCTATAAAGACTTATTCCTTGTAAAAATTTTCTTAAAGTCATTTAACGAATCAAATAGCCTCTAAAAATATAATTTAAAACATGTTATTTTTTTATATTCTAAATTGTAACCTTTAAAAAGTTCAGAATTTTAAACTAAATTAAAATTTTAATGAAGGGTTCAATATGCCATCCTTTATCGTCAACCACGATTTATTTCTAAGCTCTGGAATTAATTTCGTTGCTTGACGTTGGACACGTTCTAATTTCCTCATAATGAGCCGTTGCTCCCAAAATTGCAGCCATGTCCGTAGACATGGCATTTTGACGATTTGGGGAAATTTCTAATCTCTACTCCTCATCTTTAAATATTATATTCTTAACACCATCAACTGAAAAGTTATAAACCAAGCGTCTGCTTTTTGTTTTTCTTCTACATTATCGCATTTTCTTGATTTGTGAAGCCATTGCACAGAAATCATACCAAGATTCAAATTTGTGAAATTGCCCGTTGCGATAAATAAGTAATTGATACAGTTTCTTGAAAGCAGATTTGATCATTTATGTAATTCACATTTGAGGAATTATCGCTGATTTTGGCCTGCCTCATCCCGGTTTACTGGGTCCTTAATCTCGAATCTTTTTAGCTGTTTTTTTAATGTTACGTCTCTTACAGCCTCTGCCAAGGAACTTAAGTAATAATTATCCACTCTTCTATAAATCCTTTTTTAATGTACCAAGGTTTATTAAGACCAAAGATTTCTGGCAAAGACATTTCTTCTTCCTGCGGCCTGAGAAAAATTGGACATGTAAGCGTACGTTTTAAAACTAAGTGTGTTTATATACGTAAACCACAAGAGATTTTTCATACTGTGAAATTATATATAAAATTATATAAAATTATAGAAATTATATATATATATATATATAATATATTATATATATATATATATATATATATATATATTTATATATATATATATATATATATATATATGTATATATATTAAAATGTGAGATATGGCTTTGTTATAAATTTTGTTAAAATATTCTCAACATAGGTCCATGGGTTATTTCGATATGACCAGTAGAGAAGTGCGAAATCTGGAAAAGGAGTGGTAACCATATATATATATATATATATATATATATATATATATATATATATATATATATATATATATATATATATATATATGCAAAGTATTCTACCGCAATTCCAGTTTAACTAAAAATATCGTATTTCTCCGATGTTATGATCCTCTGTTGTCTATCAATTATAGTGTGCCATCCTACATCTTAAGATAAGGGTCAGCAAGTACTTTCTTCCCTTCGTAGAGGCAGAAAGGGCGCAACCACCGATAACTCCCTCTCGGCACCTCTCTCGCCCTCCTCTCACAGGTCCAGATGTTTCAGATGGAGAATGATAGGCGGGGGTCGTAGTGATAAAAGAGTGTAAGGAGGATATCAAAATGGTCGTGAAAGAATGTATAGTAGGAAAAAAGAAATTTATCTTAGTTCACCTTCTTCTTCATAGAGGAGGATAGAAGGATATAGTGGAATACTTTCCGTGTTTGGGGGACTAGTGGTTAACGTGGAATCCGAACTACGAGTTGTTTTGACCAGTTTCATTCTATTCCTTTCTTTTTTTTCTATTGCTTTTGCCAAGTCTCCTTTATTTCAACTCAGTCGGTTGAATTTGGAGATTCTCTTGATGAGTATCTAATGGAAACTTCCACCCCAGTCACTTTCTCCAAACCCTCCTTTTCAGCAAATACCGCACAAATTAAACTTCTCTGACCCACCTGATTAACATCTCCATCCACTTCCTTTCAATTTTTGGCAGCCTTTAGCTCCCCAATAATAACGAGGTGCCCAAAATGCAAATAAATTATATAAAGAAAAGAAGCAAACGCAGTAAAAGAGAAGAAACGTAACATACTCAGGTGTGATGAAAGCTAGTGTAAACAAGATGAGAGAAGCGAAGAAACACGTCAGTGGAAGTCTTGGGGTGTATTTTATACGCATACGTCAGAAAATTTGGAAACCTCGGAACTTTCCATCTAACAATCATATACTAGAGAAAAGCCGAGTGATAAAGATGTGGTTCCCGAGAACATCCCTAAACTTGAGTGTTTTCTAAAACATTTGGACCAAATCACCCTGAAGAAAAAGAGACAACCACCTAAAAGTCGGAAGAAAAGGAGTTCAATAACTCGACTTCGGCGGAAAATACGAGGAATAAAGACGAGATAGAAGATACTAAAAACAATGAGTACATCAACAAGTGAATTGATGCACTTGGACTCAACCTCAAAGTAAACATCAGAGAAGACTAACCTCCTCCAAGAGGAAAAAACAAGCTGATATACTTAAGGCTTGAAAGAAATGCACATACAAATGGGTCTACAATGGAAAGACTAGAGAGGAGAAGAAATTGAGATTGAGAAGATGCTTCAACAGGATAAAAGTAGGATATATCCTGGAGAGTGCGTAACCATCAACCGCAACAAGTTAGACGAACTCCGAAAACAGAATTTGGAAGAGGGCACTTCCAAACGAAACACCGACCATACGATTAAGACCACCTGAATCCTCATAAACTAAACAAAACATCATATCTAGGTAACATGTTCAGGGAGAAAAGATCCAAACATCATATTAATAGTATGGCATGCAGTAAATTCAGAGAGAAGATCATTGAAGGTATTCAACTACACCGAGGCCCAATGCTAATCCAACAGATGATGGATTCAAAGGAGCGCCCATAACAATTAGAAGACGATTCGACTACAATGAAATCAATAACTTGTACGAGTCTTAGTTGAACATTAGAGAAGAAACAGAGTTATCATTAGTTGTAATAGCCACAGCCTATCAACTTTAAGACTAAACTACCTCTCAAAGTGCAATTTCATGACAATCTTCAGCACAGGAATCTCGATAATATTTATTGGAGAAGTAACTGCAAGCTGTAGGGTGAAAATTATCAGACGCGTAATCTAATTTAGCAAAACTTTTAAATGTTGCTAGAAATAACATTGGGGGGGGGGGCATGAAACTCAATACGCCGTTATCAGACAGAATTTCTTTGGTCAAGACGGACTAGCGCAAAGGTGTTTAATTTGGGGTGCTTTATCACCCTCTTTACCCTAGTTTGATAACGCTGTCCCGCTCCCAGGTTGTAGCTGTATCTATCTTTCCCCTCTTGGGGTAGAAGGGAATATCTTTTATTTCCAGTTTGCCTCGTCGATGCCCAAATTTATCAAGGTTCATGTTTGTTTAAGCCGCGTTCGATATCCCTTGGGAATCTCGCTTAATTCCCTTTCGCTTCGTCGATGCCCGAAATTATCAAGGTTTATCTTTGCATAAGCCACCCTCACGCGCGCAGCCCTCTGTCGACCATGGATGTCGCTCCTATTTAAGGTGATGTCTGCAAATCCTCAGCAGATAGAGAGAACCCAAGTTTCTTGTCATCAAGACCTTAGTATCTGTCTCCCGTGAAGTGCTCCCCTCGCCCTTGTGATCTCGTCAGCAGATCGTCTTCGTGTAATCCACCCTAATTAGAGGAAGATTACGGGAACCCGTTTTACCCCTAAAGATTACCCTGGGTCTCTCTCGTCTCACTACATTGGTTGAGACTTCTTGCTTGCCGCAGACAAATCTCGATTTCGTGAATACTTCTCCCTGGAACTGAGGTAATCTAAACCACTTTCGGAGTTTCTCTGGACGCCTTCGCATCGAAACCCCATCGAAAAGATCTGGCCATTGTTCTTCCACATTCCCAGTTCATCCTCCAGAGGTCACCGGGAGTCCTTTCCTCGTAAGTCACACCTCTTCGTTCCTACTGCTAATAAGAATTCCCCATTTGGTGTAACACCAATATACTTGCTAAATCTTTTATTCAATCCAACTTTTTGTATCACTTATATATCTTCCCGGACCTAGTTTCCTTATTTTTTGCCTTTCATAATATTCTTTTGTCGTACTGATTATTATATAGAATTCCATATTTATCTGTGCCCCTTTTTTTTATTATTTGTATTAAAGTTTTTTTTGTAGAGGTGTTTATCTTTCGAATAACTCTTGAGATGAACCCGGGAAACGTATTCCCTTTTAAAGAGCCAACCTAATAATATCGCACTCTAAGTAGAAGGTCCTTACCTTTTCCCAATTCAATTGTACCCGAGCGCCTCGCCGATAGTGGCTGTCTGGCGTACAGTCGTGTGTACCTTTAGAGACTTTTTAGTCATGCGCTTTCGTCCCTCCACAAGCATACCTTACTAATAATGTTGTTACAAAACCAGATATCGTACTAGGCAGCCATTGCATTTCATTTAATATCCACATACATCCGTTCAACTTTGCATATAGTAGCCATGTAAGAATACTACAAAGTCTCAATCAGAACCCGATATATGTGCCAGCACTAGAAAGAAAGAACCCAGAAGAGCGAACTGGAACACGTAAAAGTAAGAACTTAGGAACTTCGTCCCATGTGATCTTGCAGAAGCAAACCTGAAAGAAATAGACAAATAAAATGAGCGATTAAAAGCATATATCATTAAGACATAAGCCAGAAATATCCCAAGAACGAGGCACTGCACACTCCTACATCCTCTCTAGACAGAATAGACATGTAAGGTAGAATAACAAATAATTGAGCAGTGTTTGGCACCAAATGGCAATACTCGGGTCAAACAGAGAAAATCAAATGACGCTAAATAGAAGGAAAGAAGATATGAGTCATTTCATAAATCAACAAAGAAATATATAGGATAACCTCATATAAGAAATTAATAAAGATAAAACTCCGAAAGAAAACTCGTGCAAAATTACAAAATCAAAGTAACTCCACGGAGCAAAATAAACTAAGAAATGAGCAAGGGACAAAATACAAGAAAAGCGAACCAGGGAAGAAAAATTCAGACCCCACTCGAAGTCAGTGTTTTCACTAACACCTGAATAAAACGCAGACTTTAACCCAGTACTCGAAGACATGGTTCATGGCAACCTTAAAAGCTGTCGTCGAACAGCAAAAGGATCAGGATCCACAATAACAACTGAAGAAGTAAAAAGCGCTATTTATTCTTTCCAGCCGAAAACACCAAGCCCTTCAGGAATTACTATGATCACACTTATGTACCAAGGCACCAGAAAATTTAATTGAAACCATCAAACATATGTTAAACGGATAATTAAGCACCGGATACTTCTCAGGCGACTGACTACAAGTTCGCCAAAATTATTTCCATCCCCAAACCTTTCAAACCACCTGATTTCTTCACTAGAGTTACCGATCTACATATATTATTTCTGAACTTCATTGAAAAAGTCTTTAAAAAGATCCTCAACAGGAGACTTATAAAATATCTGACAGATAGGAGAGCAAATGTGGTTTTCAATGAGTTTAAAGGACCCGAGTTCGAATTAGAAGCTGAATTCCTCCAGGGGAGCTGCCTCAGCATCACGCTGTATTCAATTTATACAGCTTACCCGCCACCACCTAAAAATACCTAAATATCCAATTCACTGACCAAATCAGACAATTGTCGTCAGTCAATAGATGAATGAGAAATTTCGGGCACGTAAGACAGCCATCGATATCGGCAACATAAACCGATTCGAGATGGACTGGAAAATAAGAATGAACCGAAAAAAGTTCACCATAGTCTAGATCTAAAAAAAAGGTAGCCAAAATCGAGGTAAAAAAACAACTCTACCGATATCATCAAGAATGCAAAGAGAAAGGGAAATGGAAGTGACAAAATTGAAGGAGAGATAAAGACAGCGCAATGAAGGCGAATCTTAATGAGTAATAACGGCGAGCGAAAAAAAATTGAATTATCCTGGCTGGAATCGAACCCTAGTTTCCTGATTGGCCTTCAGATGCTCTAAATTAAACTACAAGGCACAGCAACTCAAACCCACCCAAAGCGTCACCCTATCGCCCAGTATCTCTCCAGGCTAGGAACCTCCTACGAATATTTTCTACCATATCTCCTAGCCGCTCACAATTTAAAGGTTCCTTATCCATATCACACAAAGAAATAGCAAATACAAATTCTGCGGGTGGTAACAACCACCACAGAGCTTTCGCCATATTTAAATCCTGCCTTTCAAAATCTTTTTGAAGACAAAGAAAAGATGCAGAAACCTTTTATTGCAGACTATATAACCATAAAGTACAAGAGAGAGAAACTTAACCAGAATGAGCATATGGGAAAAGAAACCAGAGTTTATTAAAGGTAAGAGAAAGAGAAATTTGACGTGAATGGGCACATGAGACAAGAAAACAAGAGTAGATTAAAGGCAAAAGAAAAAGAAATAGGACGTGAATGAGCAAATGAGGCAAAAAATAGGAGTCTATTACGGGCAACAGAAAGAGAAATAGGACGTGAATGAGCAAATGGGACAAAAAACAAGAGTCTATTATGGGCAACAGAAATAGAAATTTGAGATTAATGAGCATATTAGACAAGAAAATGCAGTTTATTAAAGGCAAGAGAAAGAGAAATATGACCTGAATGAGCAAATGAGACCACAAACATGACTCTATTAAAGTCAAGAGAAAGAAAGATTTAATGTAAATGAGCACATGAGACAAGAAACATTAGTTTAATAAAGAAAGGAGATTGAGAAATTTGTCGTGAATGAGCAAATAAGACAGGAAACAAGAGAAAAGGCAAGAGAAAAATAAATTTGACGTGAATGTATACATGAGACAAGAAACAAAAGTATATTAAAGAAAAGAGAAAGTATAATTTAACATGAATGAGCACATGGGACAAAAAAGGAGTCTATTAAAGGCAAGAGAAAGACAATTTGACTTGAATGAGCAAATGAGAGAAGAAATATGAGTTTAATACAGACAAGAGAAAGAGAATTTTGACTTGAATGCTCACATGAGACAAGTAACACGAGTACATTAAAGGCAAGAGACATAAATATTTAAAGTGAATAAGAACATAGGACAAGAAACAGGATTTTATTAAAGGCAAGAGTAAGAGAAATTTGACATGAATGAGTACACGAGACAAAAAAGAGGAGTTTATTAAAGGCAAGAGAAATAAAATTTGATGTCAATGAGCACATGAGACAAGAAACAGGAGTTTATTAAAGTCAAGAGAAATTTGAGGCGAATGAGCGGTTTTTTGAAGGCAAGAGTAGGGGAAATTTGACGTGAATGAGTACATGAGACAAGAAACAGGAGTTTATTAAAGTCAGGAGAAAAGAGAAATTTGACATGAATAAGTACATAAGACAGGAAAAAGAAGTTCATTAAAGGCAGGAGAAAGAAAAATTCAAGGTGAATGGGTACATAAGACAAGAAAAAGGATTTTTTTTTAAAGCAAGACAAAGCGATATTGGAAGACACAAAGATCAAAGAGAGTAAAAGATCGCACAATGAAGGAAAGCCATACTGAGAAGACAAAAAAAAATTAATTCTCCAGGCCGGGAATCTAACCCAGTTGTTCTGATTACCAGTCAATACAGGAAGGATTATTTATCCTTCAGAAAATTGGAGCTGAAGAAAATATTTTAAAATTTGTTCCTTAATTTTATGGCTTTGAAATATGTCTGTATTGTTTTGTTCAATAGGCCACGATGACACTTGCCTCAAAATTTATATTATAGCATTCATATATAACACAATCGTAATAAAAAGGTTATTCCTTTGAAGTGAGGTTTTTATTTATTTCGTTGCTTCGACTTTAATATCCATTTCATCCTTGCGCACATCTGAAACTGAGTTCAAAAGATTGGTGCTGCGATAAAATGTGCAAATCAAACTTTCATGTCTCTTTTCAGCGCACCGATATAATCACAAATATCGGGGAAGTTTTTCTATCGACAATATAGTTATTATTCTCGAACTCTTCTCGGGTCGGGAAGATAGCCAGGATCTTAAAAAAAGGTAGCCGATATCGAGGTAGAAAATTAACGCTACCAATATTTTGCAGAATGCAAAGAGAAAGGAAAATTGAAGTGACAAATTTTAAGGAGAGAAAAAGACAGCACAATGAAGGTAATCCATAATGAAAAGTAATGCGAGGGAGAAAATTTGAATCATCTTGGCCTAAATCGACCCCAAGTCTCCTGATTGCTGGTCAGATTCTCTCAATTAAACTAGCGGGCACAGTAACTCAAACCCACCTAAAGTGTTACCCTATCACTCAGTATCTCTCCAGGCTAGGAACCTCCTACGAATATTTTATACCATATTTCTAAACCGCTCACAATTTAAAGTCTCCCTATCCATATCACACAAAGAAATAGCTAATACCAGTTCTGCGGGTGGAAATATCTACCCACAGAGCTTTCGCCATATTTAAATACTGCTTTTCAAAAACTTTTTGAAGACAGAAAGATAAGATGTAGAAAACCTATATTGCAGATTATATAACGATAAAGTACGGGAGAGAGAAATTTCACCTAAATGAGCACATGAGACAAGAAACAGGAGTCTATTAAAGGTAAAAGAAAGAGAAATATGCCGTGAATGAGCAGATGAGACAAGAAAGAGAAGTCTATTAAAGGCAACCGAAAGAGAATTTTGACATCATTTATCATATTAGACAAGAAACATGAGTATATTAAAGGCAAGTGAAAGAGAAATATGACCTGAATGAGCAAATAAGAAAAAAACAGTAGTCTATTAAAGACAAGAGAGAGGAAAATTTGACGTGAATTAGCACATGAGACAAGAAACAGGACTTTATTAAAGACAAACGAAAGAGAAATTTGACGTAAATTAGCTAATGAGACAAGAAACATAAGCTTATTAAAGGCAGGAGAAAAAAAAATTGACCTTAATGAGCACATGAAACAAGATAGAGGAGTACATAAAGACAAAAGGAAGAGATATTTGAAGTGAATGACTACTTGAGACAAGAAACAGGAGGTTATTAAATGCAAGAGAAAGCAAAATTTGAGTGAATGGGCACATCGTACAAGAAACAGGAGTTTATTAAATATAAGCGAAAGACAATTCTGACGTGAATGAGCATGCCTTAGGATCAAGTAGTCCTCCCTGACCTTTGCTGCCGTCCCTAGATGTGGGAGAAGGAGGCGACAAACAAATATAGGGAAATGTCTCCCTCTTAAGCGCGTGGTAATTAAAGACGAAGGCAAATTTTAATATTGGCCGAATTTGATACTGGTTATAGGATTAAACAAGCGAAAAAAATCTTTAATGCTATACAAACAACAAATGAGATTAACAAGAATGATACACTTTAACAATTACGTGAATCGTTCGGCAAAGGAAAATTGAATTGAATTAACAAAGGATGATATTATCTGAGCCGTACGAGGCACAATAATTACCTGAGAGGGATCGAGAGGAGACTATAAAGTGAGTCTTGCGTTCGGAAAGCGTCACGCTTCTTCGACGATGAAAAAGAAAATGTAATGGCTTACAATTTTCTGGAAGAGACCTCAAGTAGTCGCTCGGGGGAGTATTCTTTTCGGGGAAGCGTAGCTAAGCGTGTTCTTGACGGAGTCATTCGTCCATGGCCTCCGTCATTCCGAATAATGGTTTCTGCCTGCGAGTCCTTAGGGTGCCGTGGTGTCGCTCGAAAAATGAGGGTTGTCCTTGGATGATTCCAATGACCTCTCAAGATGTTGCGTGAATACTGTAAGAGTACTGTGTGAGCATTGCGTAAATCTTGCTTGCGTGAAAGTGTGTGGATACAGCCGGACTTCGCCGGAAGCCGTTTTGTTTGCCGACGGAAGCGATTCTATCCCTGTCCCAAAGAAAAGACACGGCGGCAATGGTTTTAGCGCCTTATCGCTAAATGGTGTCCCGGCTCCAGTATGACTTTGATATCGCTCCGGAAGTTCAGGAGCTACAAGGATAAGAAGTACCCTAGAAGACCTTACGGTTCATTCAGGAAGAGTACATTTTGACTAGAGGTCTAGCAGGCACAGTTCTGCTCAACGGCTTACGTGCCCAAACGGCCACTTTTCAAGACTTTGTCCAGTCTTGACTTGAACTGATCAATAGAATTGCTGTTGACAACTTCGACTGGAAGTGCATTCCAGCTAATACAGTTGCTGTATGTGAAAAATTTCCCGCACAGATCGCGGTGGTAACGCTTCGGTTGAAGTTTGTAGCCGTGATTTCTAGTTCTGCCCTCACTAAGTTGGAAAACATCAGTGTAGTCTACATTGTCGAAGCTTCGATGTATTTTAAACACTTTGATAAGCTGACTACGCAGTCTCCGGGTCTCCAACGAGAATAGATCTAATTCCCTTAATCTATCGGCGTAACCTTTGTGTCTGATAGATGGAATCAGTTTGGTTGCCCTGGCTTGCACACGTTCCAAACTCGCAATAACCTTTTGAAATGAAGGACTCCAAAATTGTACGGCATACTCCAGGTGCGGTCGGACAAGTGAATTGTACAAACAGAGTACTATTTTCTTGTTTCGATATCCAAACTGTCGCTTTATATAGCCTAACATCCTTTGGGCCTTTTTCTCCGCCTATATGCACTGTTTCGAGAACTTGAGGTCACTAGTGATTGTTACACCCAAGTCAGTCTCTCTATCAGTGCGTTCGATGGCAGTGCCCTTAAGGATATATCGTGACTGGGGGTTTCGGTGACCGATATGCATTACTTTGCATTTGTTCACGTTAAAAGGCATTTGCTACGTGTCCAACCACTCTCCAATCTTCGAGAGATCTTCTTGTAGGCGAGCAGTGTTTCCTTCCTTTGCAACATTCATACCAAGCTTGGTATCGTCGGCAAATTTAGAAATCTTCTCAACCATGTCACTATCCATGTCGTTAACATAGATGATGAAAAGTAGTGCTCCCAGGACAGAACCTTAAGGTACACCGATGGTAACGGGCACCCACTTTAAAGCCTGTCGATTCAGCACCACCCTTTGCCGTTTGCCGCTTTTTCAGTTCTCTACCCAATCTGCTACCTTTCCGTCTATACTCAGTGCACGCAATTTGCGGAGAAGGCGGCGGTATGGTAACTTATCAAAGGCTTTTTGAAAGTCAAGGTACACAACATCCACCGCTTCATTTCTATCATGCTCAATAAAAACGCAGTGGAAGAATTGGACAAGGTTCGTTAGGCATGACCGGTGCCTTCAGAAACCGTGCTGGAAACTCTTCAGTAGCAGGTTCGACTCTAAATATGAACATTCCGATAGAATGTTCTTCGTCCGTGAGATACTCCTTTTTCTCTTTATCTGCGCGAGTCGCTTTTTTTTCTTTGTCTGTTTCTCTCTCTCTTTCTCTCTCTTTCTTCCTCTCTATGTCTCAGAAAGCATATAAGGCAAGAAACACGAGTTTATTAAAATCAAAAGAAAGAGAATTTTGACGTGAATCAACTATTTATTTTAGGCAAGAGTAAGTGTGGAAGTATGAATTCGAACGCGTCGTGTGGCTTAACTTTATCAGGCCTAGACTGGGGCCAGCTATGTTTGTTTTCATTTATGACCACCGTCCCCGACTCTGATAGCGTGACTACCCGTCTGGCCGCTAGGGCCTCCCTCGCCCCCCCCCGCCCCCCCGTCGGGTAGAAAGAATTATCTCACTACCTCCCGGTCGCTTCGTCAAAACGGCGCTTATCAAGCTCCTTTGTTTGCATTGTCTGACGCCATGCTATCCCTTGGGACTTCGCTCGTCTCGCGTCCCCCCTTTGCCTCCAGACGAACTCGCCTATTTAAGGCGAAGTGTATAGTTCTCATCAGAGAGTGCGAGTTAGGAAGTCTTGTCGCTCAGATAAAGTGCATTTGTATCCCAGTCGAACTGAGGTTCGTCGTCGGAATCTCTTGAGCAGATTCTCTCCATAATCCGCTATGTTCAGAGGAAGATTACCACTACTTTATTAAGTCCCAGAAGACTTTTCTGGAGTTCGCCTCTTCTCATCCGTCTTCGTCGAGATTCTACGCCGTCTGTTGGCGAGTCTCTACTGTGGTCGCCCCCCCCCCCTCCCGGAAGTCGGAGTAATCGCAAATAATTACCGGGCCTAGCTTCCATTAATTCCTGCCCGCTATAAATTTCATTGTCAAGCTAACCTTTGTGCTAATTTTCATTATTATTTTTGTCTCCATATTTAATCATTTATCTTGTATTTGGAGCTTATTTTTGTAGAGGTGTTTCCTTAAATAATTCCTGAGTTGAATCTGGCAAACGAGATCCCTTTTCGAATAGCCAACCTGTAATTAAGTCACACTCTTACTTTGGGATGCCATTGTCTTCCCTTTGCTGCATACCTGCCTGAGTACAGGGCCAAGATTTTCAGGTTTGACTCAATTACCCATCTACCCATATTAGACAGTGGGACATACTGTCTCGTTCCTCGACAGTAAGAGAAATTTGACATGAATGAATATATAAGACAAAAGATATATTTATTAAAGGCAAGAGAAAAAAAATTTGACGTGAATCAGCGCATAGGACCAGAAACAGGAGTTTATTAAAGGCAAAAGAAAGAGAAATTTGATCTGAATGAGCACATGAAACAAGAAACAAGAATTTATTAAAGGAAAAGGTAAGAGAAATTTGAGGTGAATGAGTACATGAGACAAGAAACAGGAGTCTATTCAAAGCAAGAGAAATAAAGGTTTGACGTGAATCAGCACAAAGGTCTAGAAAGAGGAGTTTATTAAAGACAAGAGAAAGAAAAATTTAACCCTGAATGAGCACATGAAACAAGAAACAGGAGTTTATTAAAGGAAAAAGTAAGAGAAATTTGACGTAAATGAGGAAATGAGACAAGAACCAGTTTATTAAAGGCAAGAGAAAGCAAATTTGACGTGAATGAGCACACGAGACAAGAAACAGGAGTTTATTAAAGGCTAGAGAAAGAAAATTTTGAAATGCGTCAGCACATAAGACAATAAACATTAGTTTATTAAAGTCAAGAGAAAGAGAGAGTTGACGTGAATGAGTGTTTTATTAAATTCAAGAGTAAGATAAATTTGACGCGAATAAGTACATGAGACAAGAAACAGGGGTTCATTAAAGGCAAGAGAAAGCAAAAATTAAGGTGAATGAGTACATGAGACAAGAAAAAGGAATTTTTTTTAAAGGCAAGACAAAGCGACATTAGAATACACAAAGATCAAGGAGAGTAAAGGATCGCACAACGAAGGCAATCCATACTGAGAAGACAGAAATAACGCCCAGGGAAAAATTTAATTTTCCTGGCTGGGAATTTAACCTGGTTGTTCTGTTTACCAGTCAATACAGAAAATATTAATTATCCTTAAGAAAGTTGAAGCAGCAGAAAATATTTAGAAATTTGTTCCTTATTTTTACTGGTTTGACTTACAGGCGTTGGACATAATAATTGTAACACGTGTTAAATTCAATGAATATTTATTTAATACGGAGTCGGTCCTCCGTTTGCTCTCTGAACAGCATTAATGCCTCTTGGAATTGATTCATACAACTTCCTTACTACATTGAGAGGAATCTTGAGTCATTCTACTTCCATTAGCTACTCCAGCTGTTTCAGGCATGACGGTTGAGAGTAACAAGTTCTAATTTATCTCTCCAAGACGCACCAAAAATGCTCAATTATATTAAGATATAGAGAGTGTATAAGCCACTCCATGTGTTGCAGCTCACTATTATGCTCTTCATACCAATTATTAACCACATGAGCGGTGTGTATTGGGGCATTGTGATTTTAGAAAAAGCACTCACCATCAGGGAATAATTTCTGGACCGTGGGATGGACTTGATCTTCCAAAATATTCAGATATTCGTTGCTGTTGATCTTACCAATGCAAGCTCAACGATTATACCAAGAGAATTGCAAAATATGGCTGCTCAAACCATCACTGACTCTCCTCTGTGCTTCGCTGTAGGAAGAAGGCAGTCAGGATTAAAAGCTTTCCCGGGCTGCCTCCACACCTAAACTCCTCCTGCAGTGGGGAAAAGAGAAAACCTGGACTCGTCAGAGAATATTATTTGCTTCCATTGGTTTGTCGACCAGCCCTTGTGATCTCTACACCAGTTTAGCCTTTTCTGAATGTTTTGATGAGAAAGCAGAGGTTTCTTGGTGGCGGCTCTTCCATGATATGCGGCTTTATTGAGGTCATGGCGAACAGCTTTGGTCGAAACTGGGATAGTGAGATATTGATTCAACTCTGCACTGGATTTTCATCACAATGCGTTCCAACACTCGTCGGTCTCTTTCAGCGAGCTTCCAATTCCTGCCGGAATTACTTCTCCTGCTGGAGGTTTTGCCCTGCTTCTTGAATTCTGTCATGGTCCTTGATATGGTAGCTCTCTTAAAACCAAGGAATTTAGCTGTTCTGGTGACGTAATCTCCAACAATTTGGCCTTTTTCAAATTCAGTGAAGTTAGGCATCTTAGCATCTAAAAAAGAAATAAAAAGAATTATTAAAGTTGATAAATAAAACTATGTATCTACAATAAAAACAAAACACTCACAATGAAATTTGGATGGATATGCGTAATATAATGTCTCATTGAAATATTGGTGTTAAATTTCTACCTGTCTAATTATTTTGTCCAACTCCTGTATGGCTGCATTGTTTTTTTGTAATAGGACAAGATGCCACTTGCCTCAAAATCTATATAAATTTTTTCTATCGAGAATATAGTTATTATTCTCGAACTCTTCTCGGGTCTGGAAGATAGCTGCCGACATCAGATTGGAATGTCTATGAATTGGGGTAAAATGTGAAGGCTGTCACTAAAGTCTGGACACAGGAAACATCACAATGGTCTACTCGTATACCAGAACTTAGCCCCTTTACTTCGTTTTTGAGGGTATGCTATAGGAGGTGTAGTCAATGGTCTCCTCGTAAACCAGAACTTACCTTCTTTGAGTTCTTTTATAAGGAAATTGTAAAGGAAAAGCTGCACTTAATGGTTTCCTAATTCACCAGACATTACCCCCTATGACTTCTTTTTCTGAGAAATGAATGCTAAAAGAGAAAGGGACACTCAATGAAAATTAAAGATTTGAGACACTTAAAGGAACAGCGCCATCATAACTGAATGTGTTCAAATGGATGGAAATTTCGAGTCAATGCATCGCATCCATCGTTTGAATCTCGCAAACCGCATCGAACTCTGCATCACAAATGATGGAAATCACATTGAAGATGCTACTTATTAATATATCAATTAAATAAAATGTAGTTACTTTTTTATTAAAAATATGTATTTTGCTTGTGTTCATACTTTAAAGACTCCCTGTATAACTAACTGATTTTACATGAATAAGATTTAGCTTTGTGCATTTCCTTAGTAAATTTAGCGAATGAACCTGTTAAATAAACAATGTAAGGTTTTCAGGCGCCTAATGAATGACCACGGATATTATTGTATAGTTTACCAATGCACTCGATAACAGTATCAAAAGGAGAATAAAAGTACAGAATCAAAAATTTGCCTTCTATGTGTTGCAACGAACGTTAAGGCTCGTTATTCTGTGATGGAGAGTCGTTAACACAATTTAGGCCATCGTGTTTCATTTTATTTGCCGTTTGTTAACAGTGAGTAGGCGTTTGGTGAACCCGATATTTCAGCCTCTTAATATCTATATATTGCCTTAAAATAATAGTTGTACCTGTAATTTTTAAAAAGAGTACTTTAGTACTCATATTATCGCATGGTAGATATACTATGAGCATTTTCTTTCGTTAATCTGATTCTTAATGGGGAAATTAATGTGGTCAATTTTTGATAATATGAGAAGAGGATAGGGCCGTCATTCCCAGGGTTTAAGAGCCTTTTCTCAATAAATGTTGTAGATAAAATGTTATTCAGTTCATCAAATTACATAGGAATACCCGTCTTGGATGCAATTCTGATGAAATTAAGTTTATCGATACTTTTTTACTTTTTCTAAGTTCTGACGAAAAATAGATTGTCGCCATCTTGGAAGCCACAGTGTTAATTGGAATCACATCGTATTGTATTATATATCATTTCGCAGGAAATTTTTCCTGAATTAAATAATAAAATAGTCATTTTATATTAATCAATTTTAAAGAAAATATGATTGATATAAATAGCATTTGGGGGCGAGGATTATATGTCTGAAATCAAGTTTATTTAAAAATAGCGGGGGGTGGTAACCCAACTAATTATATGGAGGTATGGTGGCAAAGCTCCATATTTCGAAATTACCTTATAAATGATATAATTTTGTGCTGGAAATAGCTTAAAGTAGGCAGCTCTATCGTCGTCCCATTTTATCCGATTTAAAATAAGAAAAAAAAATTCTGCAGAGGCAATAAATCCTCATCATAACTTTTCCTCTCCCTCGTTTGTCACATACGCAACAATATTGTGCCATGAATAACTTTATTTGTTTTAAAAAGTGCAAACGAACGAAGGCATCTCGGTCATGACCATTTTTACCATAGGAAAAGTGAAATTAAGAGATAAAAAGTGCTTAATTCCATGCTCCAATTTGGTTCGTTGAGTACGTGGAGAAGTACGTGGTTAAGTACGAAGAGAAGTGAACTTGAAGAGTGTGGTTCCTTAGTATCTTTACCTATCTGAATAAATAATTACCCCTACAAACCATTTAGGTGAATCAAATATTTTTGACCCTCACAGAAAGTTTATTTCAATTATCTCCAACTATAATTTTTGTGTATCATACACATATATTATTATTTATTTTCATTATATTTAAAAGAGACAATAAAGTCATTATTTAAATGTATATGAAATTCTACAAACAAAGTCAATATAAGGATGAAAAGGATTTGGACCTGAAAGAGACTGATTTTGTTGCACAACCCCTGTTTGCTATAACTACTGCCAGATGCCTCATATAAGAGTTGATCATGTGCTCGCAACATAGAGCTACTCTCTCCTCCATACATGGATTTAGCTTTCAAATGAATGAGCTTTTGCAGGTTTCCTCTTTTAGACATGTTCCTTCAATATTCGCCACAAATTATCGGATTCAAGTCAGGGGATTGACTAGGCTACTGTATAACATTAATATTGTTTTGCAGGAGCCACTCACTTGTTGCATTCTTCGTGTTCTCTGGCTCATTGTCTTGCTGGAACATCAAATCATCCTGCATTTCTAATTTTTCCACAGTTGACGTTGTTATAGGCCATCATTTGCCAGTATTCGGCTCAATTCATTGTTCTGTCAAATTTATTAATATCACCAGTCCCATTAAAAGAAAAGTATAAACATCATAATGGTGCCATATCCATTTTTAATAGTGAGAATGATGTTCTTTTGATCATAGTCAGTTCCATCACGGCGTACAACATTACATTCCGGCCAGATGGCTCCATTTTGGTCTCACCAGACCAAAGCCGATTTATCCCAAATACATCCGCAGTCTCTTATGTGTTTCTGAGTAAATTTCCATCATGCTTACAGGGGGGCCTTCTTCAAAAAAAGGGGGCTTGTATGGTGATCCTTACTCAGATCATCTTGCAGTTCTGCTTTATTTTTCATAGGGTTCTTCAATACCGATCTCAGCATCCGTCGACGAGCTTGTTGAGATATTTGCCTCTGAGCTTCACTGCTAGGAAGGTTTGTAGTGGTCCTTGGTGTCTTCTATGTTATAGGAATCCAGCCTACAGTGCTGGAGGAACGCATAATGCTGTAGAAATACTTCTATAGCTTTTAACTTCTTTCGAGCGCTCTATTGTGTCTTTTCAAATCAGTTGAGGGCCCTTTCAGTATGTAGTCAGATACTAAATGAGATTATGCAACACAAAAATACCTCAGTAAACTATTGTTCGAACTTCTCGAATCATTTTAGATTTATTTTAAATATTTTAGACCAAATTATTATGTAAATGAACTAATTTAAAGATATTTTTTAAGTCTAAATACTTATTTCCACTTATATTTTGTCTCTTCCGCCCCAAAATATAATATCCCCGTTTGTATCACAATTTTTCATTTTTTTCGTTAACACAAAAATACGTTAGTTGTAGAATTACAATTCATTTTAAAAGATGGAATATATATTAAATCACATTTAAATGTGTATAAATATTTGTTTCACTTCAATGTAATTTCCCTTGGCTTCTATTCCAATTTTCTTTACAACCAGCAAAGCATAAATTGTCTCTTCTCTAGCCCCTCTCTGTTTGCTGCAGAGCGTTTATTTCACCATCTCCAGTGATTTGATCAATTCTTTTCTGGACAGAATTATGACTTTATGGAATTGTTTACAGGCTTGGTTATGTGATTTATGATATAATATAGTCTAAATGGCTTCTCCAGTGACCGGCAAAAGAAGTCGTTGATCAATAGTATGGGTTTTGGAGCACTTAACCTTGATTAATAATATTGCATAAAGAGCGTAATAAATTAGCACTTTATTGTAAGTTGAAAATATCTTTGATTCTCTTTCCTATTCTGTATCTTGGCCCGAAGTCACCGAAAATGCAAAAGGATGGGTTTTTTTATTTTTGGTAGGTATCTTGGCTTCATGGGAAAAACTTTTTAGGATGTTCTACAATGAACTTTCGCCAGAGTGCATCTGTAGTTGCTGAAGGGATCTTGCAAAGATGCGCTTTTCTCGCATAATTTTACAACACACAATTACTCTTCCCATGAGAGTACGTGATTCATAGTAGGAATAAAACCCCACAATACCTATGGTAGTGGAGCAGAGATGTTCACTGAGCAAAATATCCGGCTCTTCATTCGCGCTGTACCCAGATAGTTATCCATGAGTTACCATTTTAATTGGTTATGAGCCACCATTCCAACATGACATAAGACGGCTTGCCCAGGGTTCCATTTAAAGAGTAAGGTCAGTTTAGGGATTTCCCAATGTCAAAGGAATGTATATCGTGGGTCATGACCCAGATCTGAACTAAAGGTGGGAATTTTACTTGTAAATAAACCCGCATATGCGCCTGTAAGGGGCACGGTGATGTGTTTTCCTGGCCGTTGTGCTGACACGATTCAGTACCCTGCCCGGCCCAGTTTAGCCTCTCCCCTCATCCGCTAACATCTAATTTCTGTCTTCTTATACCAACTCCTTTCATCTCCCCTGATCCCCTCGGCTCTTCGTCTAGGCTCAAGGACCTAACCAGCTACCTCATGCCGTGTCAGAAGAGAGGCTTTGGGACCTCTATAAGCAACGCCCTTTAACACCTGCAGGTCGTAAGAGACCAGGACTTGCCGGGTCCTAAGCTTTGAGGCACGTTAATGGGAAGATCGCTTTTGCCCAATAACCTCTCTACTTGAAATGGGTTGACCATCCCCAGGTCACCATTCTCGGGTGCATAAGGTTGCACTGCTTCTGGTGGGTAGCACGCCAAACAGGCAAGGCTGGATTTTTTTCAACTCAAGCCCCCCTGGAGGGCAAAATTAGAGAGTTGTAGAGTGGTCAGTCATTTCCAAGTGGGCATGACACGAATACCCCACCTGGATGCAATCTTGGAGTGGGAGTACCCCACTTAGATGCAATTTGTGTGAAGTTAAGTTGCAATTCTAGTTCCACTTCCTAGCTGTTGCATGGAGCGCTAGCACGGATGGGTGTTGTAAAATTCATACAGCATGCAACAGCATCCCTCCACTCTAACCTGACTCCTCAGGGTAACCTCACAGAATCCCATCCCACCACCACTTCATTGTGGTGATGTTAACATGAGCCTAGGGTACAGACAGAGGATCAAAGCGATCTCCCTTAATCTCGCAAGTGGTCAGAGGAATCAGTGGTCATCTCCTGTGGGATCAATTAACAGCAATAAGCTACATACGAGTATGATGAAGATCAGGAGGAATAACACAACTTAATAGGAAGAAATCATTGAGATATCCTAATTAAAAAGGTGTTTATCAGAGCCAGTCCTGCTTCATGTCTTCATTTGATAGCCAATTCATCAAAATTGAAATACCATCTTACTTTCCAGCCTCTTTTCGAGGAGTTATCATTTATCATCAAATTAAAGGGAGAAACTTTAGGGAGACAAGTGTAGATTTTATTAGAAAATTTTAGAGAGACAAGTGTTGATATTTTCCAAAATTTTAGAGAGGCAAGTGGGATTGTTCACCCAAGTTTTAGGAAGGCAAGTGTGGATTTTTTTTAAAGTTTTAGAGAGACAAGTGGGAATTTTACCTAAGTTTTAGGAAGGCAAGTGTGGATTTTTCTCTAAATTTTAGGGAAGTAAGTGTAGATTATTCCCAAATTTTAGGGAGGCAAATGTAGATTTTTTCCTCAAATTTCAGGGAGGCAAGTGTGGATATTTTCTCAAAATTCTAAGGATGCAAGCGTAGTTTTTTCGAAATTTTAGGGAGGAAAGTATAAATTTTTTCCCAAACTTTTAAGGAGGGAATAGTGTATTTTTCCCGAATTTTATGGAAGCAATTGTGATTTTTCCCAAATTTTATGGAGGCAAGTGGGATTTTTTACCAAATTTAGGAAAGCAAGTGGGATTTTTTACCAAATTTTAGGGAGCCAGGTGTAGATTTTTCCCCAGCAAATTGACAATTTTTCATTTTATGGTGAGTGTGGAGGAATAAATATCACGAGGACAAACAGATGCTAGTTTGTTTATACAGCGTCAACGGTTACGTTCCATATGGGCCGATACTTTACCCCCCTCCCCTTTGCCCCGCTACCCCAAAGATCCTAGAGCATCGCTCGCTAAGAATGATTACAATCAGCAGATTTCGTAGTCTGTTAATATAAACATAGGAGGGTGGGATAGCCTTTAGAATAAAAATTTATGAACAGGCTCACTGTCCCCTCCGATTTTTTATGTCTATTTTCGCCAAATGGACGAAATTTCACTTTCTCCGTACGTAAGCCAGAATGACGAGTTGTTACAACATTGAAAATTATGCCCTAAGAGAGAGGCTTAAAGGTGGGCCCTCGTCTCCCGTCCCCTCCCCCCAGGGGATAATCGACGTATATATAGTTCGATCTGGATAAATTTAAGGAGAATCGGAGTAGCAAGGGAATCAAGAAAACAGTGGAACTGAGCGGGATTTTCCTTCCTGAGGCCGTTCCTTTGGTCGCTTAGAAGAGTATACTAGTGGTATCGAAACCCACTCGCATACCATTCTGGTTTAGAGAAATCCCCTATCTCAGTTTTCTGAAGAAAAACAAAGATAGCTCTCACCATTGAGGAATACCAATGTGAAGTTCTCATCATCAAGGAGCCCGCAGGTGTAACACAGGGATTGGAATAACCCGTACATCCACAATCCCCTTGCTTATATCTTCAAGTCAAGAAGCCTCGCCATGCGCTCCCCACCTACCTCGCGATAAGCATCAGTTGGTTTTCCCGAAGCGACTCACCAAGCGTCTCTTTCACCCAGAGAGACAATCAGCTGTTTTCCGAGCCAATCTCACGCCAACGAGAAGGCTCCCGTCCAACTCGTCTCTAATCATTGCATCGAAGAGCTTCTCGTTCAAAGTCATCCATCTCTTAGTTAAAGGTAAAAGGAATCCAAAACTCATTCATGTTCGTTAGTTACCATTCCGTGCGAAAGCGAATTTTGCGTCAACCATAGCGTATTACTCATTGGTAGTACTAATTTTAATTAGATCTTCTTATTATAACATTAGTATATTTGAAGTAAAAAGGTACAATCAACATTTCTAAATCCCTCACATTCTAATCAACAAACCTCATAACAACAAATACCAATATGGAACCCATTCCTCATTAACTTCAACCCTTTTCCCTCTTTCCCATAAATACTTCACTCATTACTCCATCCATAAAGATAATAAACAAACATGTATGTATGACAAACCGCTTTCCCACCTATGCTTCCTAATCATAAGCTGAATTTCAAGGTCTTAACAATCACCATCAACAAGGTCTTTGCAATCACCATCAACAAGGTCTTGGCAATCATCATCAACAAGGCAATGGCAATAGCCATCAACCTTGTCTTAGTAATCACCAACAAAAAGGCCTTGACATTCACCATCAACAAAGTCTGACAATCATCATCAAGGTCAGAGCAATCGCCATCAACCTGGTATTGGTAATCACCATCAACAAGGTCTTGCTAATAACCATCAGCAAGATCATTAACAATCAGCATCAAACTATCTTGTCAATCACCATCAACAAAGTCTTTCAATCTCCATTCACAATTTCTTGGCAATTACCATCAACAAGGTCATCGCAATAGCCATCAACCTGGTCTTGATAATCACCACCAACAAGACCTTAAAAATTACCATCAACAAAGTCTTTTCAATCCTTATCCACAATGTCTTGGCAATCACCATCAACAAGGTCATGGCAATCGCCATCAACCTGGTCTTGGTAATCACCATCAACAAGGCTTTAAGAATCACTATGAACAAAGTCTTGGAAATCATCATCAACAAGGAAATGGCAATCGCCATCAACCTAGTCTTGGCAATCACCATCAATAAGGTCTTGATAATCGCCATCAGCAAGGTCTTTGGCGCTCACCACCAACAAGATCTTGACAATCAGCATTAGCAAGGCCTTTGGCAATTACCATCACCAGGATATTTGACAATCAACATCAACAATGTCCTGGTAATCACTATCAACAAAGACTTGCCAATCATAATCAACAAGTTTTTGGCAATCACCATAAACAAGGTATTGACAATACAATCAAAACGATCTTGGAAATCACCATCAACACGATCTTGGCAATCACCACCCAAAAGGTCTTTGCCATCGTCATCAACAAAGTATCGGCAATTGCCATCAACAAGATCTTGACAATCACCATCAACAAGGTCTTTGGCAATCACCATTAACAAGGTCTTGCAATCACAATCAACAAGGTCTTGGCAATCAATATCAAAAGGGTATTTGACAATCAACAACAAAAAACCTTGGAACTCACCATCAACAAGGTCTTTGGTAATCACGTTCCCCGTTTAATATAGGCCCTCACTCCCAATTTAATACAGGACCTCGGACTCAAATTAATACAGGCTCTCAGTCCCCATTTTAAGACATGCTCTCTCTGCCGGTTTAATACAGGCTTTCGGTCCCCGTTTAATACAGGCTCTCGGTCCACGTTTAATACAGGCTCTTGGCACCGTTTAATTCATACTCTCGGTTCCCGGTTAATACAGGCTCGCTCGCGGTCCCTGTTTAATACAGCCCCTCATCCCCGTTTATTGCAGGCTCTCTGCCCACGTTTATTACAGGATCGCTGTTCATGTTTAAGTACAGCACCTGGGTCCCCGTTTACTACCGGCCCTCGTGCCGCTTTTAATACAGTCTTTCGATCCACGTTTAATACAGGATCTCAATCCACGTTTAATACAGGCTCTATTCCCCCGATTAATACAGGCTCAAGCCACACTTTTTATACAGACTCTCGGTCTTCGTTTAATACATGCACTTGGGCACCGTTTTATGCAAGCCATCGGTCTCCGTTAATACAGCTTATTCTTCCCCGTTCAATACATGATCTGGGGCCGTAAAACAAGGCCTCGCGGTCCCCGTTTATGACAATTTCTCGGTCCCGTTCTATACAGGCTCTTGATCTTTCTTTAATACAGGCTTTCTCTACGGTTAAATACTGCACCTCAGTCCACATTTAATACAGGCTCTCTTTCCAGTTTAAAGCATGCTATCGGTCCCTGCTTAATGCAGAAACTCGGTCCATGTTCAATACATGCTCTCGGTCTCCGTTACTGGCACTTGATCCACGTTTAATACCGACCCTGGGGCCCCGTTTATTACAAGCTCTCGGCCACGTTTAATACAGGTTCTCTATCCCCGTATAATATAGGCACTCCTTCCTCATTTATTACAGTCTCTCGATCCTCGTATAATATAGGCCCTTATTCCTCACTTATTACAGTCTCTCGATCCCCGTTAATCACAGGCCCTCGGTCCCCTTGCAATACAGGCTCTCTGGGCACGTTTAATTCAGACTCTCGGTGAATGTTTAATACAAGTGTGGAAGAATGAGAGAAAGAAGGAAATATTTCCCCCCCTCCACCTGACACCTTCAGTTCGCCGTTGACCGCTCTAAATTTGTCTGCCTTATATACTGCGAAAATTAGAACAATGGAAAGACGATTAAGTGGCCATCGCGACTTCGCACTATAGAAACTTATCGCCACCTAAGGCAATTAAGGAAGTCTGTGGCGATGAATCTCTCTCTCCGTCTAGATAATTTTGGGGTATATATTCGACACCTCATAGTTCACATGCAGATTGTGTCTGAAGCCGCCGTCCAGTACGTTAGTCGTAACGTCTTTGTTAGTCGAGAGGGAATTGACTACCTTCTCGTCCAGAAAGAATTGAGTGATTGTCGAAGAGCCAAGGAAGAGCTAGTCGTCACTTAGTGTTGTTCGTGGAGATAGTTAGGTGCGCTTCAACCCTTCTCACTACGTCTTCGGATTTTAATGATCGGAAAAACCTTCCCCGAAACACTCTCCGTTTGCCTCTTAAGGATAAGCGCCCCATCCCCCTAACTTCAGTTTCTCAAAGTTGAATTGGGCGTCCGGTGAGACCCCCACAAGTTCAATGTTGAACTTACCTACCTGGTCCTACTCGCCGCACATCAAGGTAAAAGGGATTTAACCCACGCTCGTCCCACCTTTACCGCGTTGAAACTCAAGCATCCTCTTTGCTCTAGAACTTACATAATTGTAAAATCATTACTTAATTAATTATCCCTCGGTTTAAGCTTAATTGATAGTGTTAATTATCTAAGCAGTGAACCGTCAATATTTAATTACATTGCCATTTAACTTGCCTCATATGTTATACGTATATGTAATCTTTAGTTCTATTAAAGTACATTTTTGTAGCCGTGTTTGAATATTTCTTGGCCTAGCAACTGTGAATTTAAAGCACTCTTAAATCCATCCCCAAGTGAAGCCATAATTTCGGTCGGCCAGTAGGTCAGTGTGCATATAACGGCGTACATTCGGTCATACTACGACAACAAGCCCTCGATCCCCATTTCATACATGCACTTGCTCCATTTTAATAAATGTTCTCCGTCCTCGTTTGATTAATGCTTTCGGGCCCCGTTTAATACTGGGCCTCGGTCTCAATTTAAAACAGGCTCTCGGTTTCTGTTTAATACAGCTTTCATTTACTCTTTAGTATAGGTTCTCAGTCCCCGTTAAATACATGTTCTCGCTCCCCGTTTAAAACAAAATCTCAGTCCCCGTTTAATAGATGATTCATGAACCCGGTTAACACAGCCCCGGTGGTCCCCTTTTAATAAAAACTATCGTTTCTCGTTTAACATAGCTCCTGTGTTCCTATTTAATACAGCCCCTCTGTCCATGTTTAATACAGGCTCTCGTTCCCTGTTTAATACACTTTCACATGCATGTCTAATACAGGCAATCGATCTTCGTTTAATAATACATGCTCTCGTTCTCCGTTTAATACATAATTTTGGTATCTGCTTAATACCGTCTCAAGGCCCTTGTTTAAAGCAGGCTCTCGGTTTACCACTTTAATACAGGCTCTCGGTCCTCCTTTAATAAGGCTCTCACTCCATGTTTATTACAGCCCCTCGATCTTTGTTTAATACAAACTCTCGTTCCCGGTTTAACATAAGTTCTCGGTCCCCGTTTAATACAGGCTATCAGTCCTTTTTTAAAATAGGCTTTCTTTCCCGATTTAATACAGCCCCTTGGTCCCCGTTTAATACGAGTATACGAAAAAGAGCTGGTCTCCAAATAGCTAGTCCAAATGAACTAGTGGGAGTAAATGGCTAGTCCCAAAATAGCTAGTGTGACATGAGGTCTAGCCTCAAAATAGCTAGTCTAACAAGACCGCTAGTTCCCAAAATGCTAGTGTGACAAATGCTAATCCAAGAAGAGTTAGTTCCAAAAGAGCTTGCACCAAACATAGTTCTTAGAAAATTTCAATGAAACTACCAAAACGTTAAAAAGTCTATTTATAAAATAAGGTATTAAACGTTAAACGTTAACCAAAATGAAAGAAACTCAAAATATTGGTAAGTAATATAGCTAATGCCTAGCAAAAAGTCTTTAGTCGATAGTTCGTTCTGCGTGTGGTTTATAATCAACGTCATGAATATTACATTCATTTCTTGGCTTTTCTTTTTAGTAAGTGCCGCTGTCCGCTAAAATAGGCATTTAAATTAATTCTTTGGGCAACTTCTTCCGTTTGAATGCCTCTCAGAAAACTCCATATTGAAGGATGCTGCAGTCATACATTGTTTGTCTAGCTCAATGCCATCTTTCTAGCTTATTAGTTGTCCTTGGTACACCATCTTCTGTTCTTTGCCGTACACACCACATTTGCAGGGGGGGAATAATAGTATCCTCATTCCTCATCTATAGGGTCTTTCTATGTATGTGTCCTCAAAATAATCGTAAAGAGTTTCCATTTCTTCGTCCATTTGCTGCAGTTCGCCTTCTTCATTCAACTTTTCAAATGCTTCTGTCGGCGATCAGGACATAGGAATGCTAAAGCTACAAGCAGTTTACAAGGAAGACGACAGGTGTCGTTAATTACGTAGATATTTTTCAGGCCAAGATTTTGAATTTTTCTCTATATTGCTTGCGAAAGATGGAAGAAGCATCCTTGTACAGTTACAATGAGAAATACTACAATGAAAGCAGCAATTGCAGCTTTTTCCAAATTTAGCGTAACGACATCAGGTTGCAAGTCGAGACGCTTGTCTTTGAGAATTTTAGCCTTTTAGGACTAACGTTTTTGTCACACTAGCTCTTTTGTCGTGCTAGTGCATTTTGGATTAGCTATTTTGGGACTCTTTTGTCGGACCAGGTCATTTGGACTAGCTGTTTTGGGGCTAGCTCTTTTGGGACTAACGGTTTGGGGGCGCACCGGTTTAATATATGCTCATGGTCCCCTTTTAATAAAGGCCCTCGGTCCACGTTTAATACAGCCCCTCAGCCCCGGTTAATATAGGCTCTCGGTCTCCGTTTATTACAGGCTCTCTGTCCCCATTTAATACAGGCTCTCATTCCCCGTTTAATACAAGCTCTCAGTCCAATCTATTACATACTCTACCCCCCTACTCTACCCTTCTTCCCGGGACCTCCTCCCCCTGCCCACATAGGGATTTCAACTACAGATGACATTTGTTGGTTTGCGTGCCCTACCGCCCCAATCCCCGCCGATGGACCTACACCTGCATACTTTACACACAATTCTCTTCTTCCCTCTCCCTGCATTACAGATTTTTTTTGCAATCCCAGAGCGAGAAATGTCCCCCTTCGATTCCCCGTTAAATAAATGAATAAAACACCCTGAGTGATTATGTCCTTGTTTAAATATATAATTTTCACTCCTCTCTTAATAAGCATCCCCCCCCCTTGTACATAACACCATCCAGCAGTAAACTGAGAAATCTTACCGGTGGAGTAAGAATGAAAAGAGGAAGTGGGAGGCATGAATAAAAATGATGAATGGGAGAGATAAGAGGACTGAGAAAGATCGAGAACGAAGAACTTCAAAGTATTCATGGCCTCTTATCGGGGGTGGGGGAGGACCTCCGTAAGTAGACTGACTAGGACCATTTATGAATTTCCTTGATTCAAGGAAAAATTTTAAAATATTGAAGGAAAAATAAGGAAAATTATTAACAATGTTCAGAATGCAGGAAAATATGAAAAGAATTATAAAATCTAAAAATAATTGAGGAAAAAGTAAGGTAAGTTGTGAATTTTATCCTTTTTTTCCTTTCAGTTCCAAAGATTACGAGTGTTGACGTTGTCCTTTGAGAAAAGGCTTGATCTTGAGTTCGTACATGTAAGTTTAAAAGCATTATCCTACGTACACTTGTGTAATGTAGATATAGGTATCGTTTTCTAATCATTCCTTTCTATCTCTACCTTACTTGCTCTTTCTGCCTCAACTTTCAGACCCGTAATATCCAGTCGTTTTTTTCCTTTCATGTCCTTCATCTCTCTATATTTCTCTCTCTCTCTCTCTCTCTCTCTCTATATATATATATATATATATATATATATATATATATATATATATATATATATATATATATATATATATATTATATTTATTTATATATATATGAGTATATATAAGTTATGAGTAACACTCATAACTTCTCTTAGCTCTCATATCTGGCTTTCAAACTATCGATTTATCTCTCTCTTTTCTATTATTTCTGTCTGTCAAACTCTCTATTTATCTCAATCATATTTATCATTCTGACTTTCAACCTGTATTTATCTCTCTCCTGTAGACTCTCGCAGACTTATAAATAACGACTAACACTGATCTCGGATGTCTCCTCCGTGTTTAAGTAAACGCTTAGACGTTATTTCAAGGCGTCTCTAAGAGGATCCAAAAGGTTACATACAACACTTGTCCTGCATGATTAGATAGGTAGATGTGAGAAAGCAGAATAGTTTAAAATGGGTAAGAGATGGATGTCTACTTTTAGTTTTATTATATATAAATGACCAAGACGATGACTTGTTCTACAAGATGGTCAAATTAGCAGATATCATTAATTACATGGTCGCGCGCTCACAGAAGAGGATGACCTAAAATTACAACTACACATACAGGGTGTGTCAGGGATTCGAGAGTAAATTATAATTTGAGGACAAAACAAAGATATTGAATAAAAAATAATAACAACAACAATTTATGTACACATATAATAAAAGGTTATGCCATATAAAACCGTCCGTCCGCCTTTGTGGCGGCCTCGGAAGTGACTGCGGCACGAATCAGCTGTTCCCTATTCATGCTGCCCATAAGGTACCCCAGGTGGTCATTGGGCGCAACGAACGAGTTATTGGGGCAAAACTGCAGTTCCCATTTATCGTGACCCAATGCCCCAAAATCCTCAAACTTGATTCTTTTGCAACCTGAGGGCTTTAAAGGGCGTTTATAGATGTTCCAAAACCTCTCTTCTGAGGGAGCATGGGGAAGCTGGTTAGGTCCTTAAGGAGGGGGTACACTTAGATAAAATGGGTGCACAGAGGGAACGTGCCACCTTCCCCAAACCCGGCTCAAAGAGTTAAGTCAACTCAGTGAGTCAGGCCTTTTCGAGCACTTGGACCGAAAAGACAGACCCCCTCCCCCAAATACTAGACGTAGTAGTATAAACAGAGTACGCCCCCTCGTGAATGTTTTCAAGATTTAAAATAGTGTATGATCAAAAGCAGCAGGTCCTACAAACACTAGGCCACAGATGGGGCAGAATTCTAGCTCTGAGGCCAAAAGACCATGCCTGATGGTGTTTTAACTGTGGAGACGACCGAGAAAGACGTTCCACGCATCCAAGTACCAGGTTTAGTATCCATAGGATACGCCCCTGTGATGTGGGAGTCGTTGTGGGCTAAGTGAAAGGGCCTAGATTCCTACTCGAACACTTACTGATATCCTAAGGCCCTCGTAGACTTGGTGAGATCGTTGTTGATGATATCTTGGAACTTCTTGAGGAACGTGGATGCCCTGACGTCATCTGATCGCTGACGATGATTCTCTCTATAGGTTACGGATGACACAGTCTCCTCAGGAGCCAGGTACTCTTTTCTTACAATGAACACGAAGAATCTGGCCACATTCAAAGTGTCATTCTCCAAATCACCAATGGTTGACTTTAAGGACTGTGTGCCATTCATTTTCAGTATCATTAAAAGCTGCCGTGTTAAGGTTGAAATATAAAGAAGATAAAACAGGGGTATTTATGACTTTCTAAAGTTGTGTTCTCAAATACCTGGTTCCTGAAAAAGAGCAGGGAAAAGTTTGAGTCATGTATGGCTCTCTAAACTTGTTTTCAAATACTTAACCAACCCTGTAGATAAAGCGATCTATTGGTAATTGCATGGATAAATTTACAGTAAAACATGTTGCTTCTTACAATGCAAATTATAATATATCGAGTGGTGCTATACTAATAATTTTAATTCTACGAAACAATCTATCATCCTATTCTGGCCGATGACTAGGATCAAGAGAAGGACCAAGTACAAAGCAATGAAAGTCTTCATGAAATTACATGAGAAACATCTAGTGAAAACTCACTGTAGAGTAAGCAACCCCGGAAGAAAAAGAGGGGCTTTATGCTGTAATTAGACATCCTGTTGGATATAGGACCTTCAGATGCAATCCAGAATATACAGAACAACAGAATGTTATCCAGTTGAACGTAATTTCAACTTTGAATCGGACTTAATTTTACAGTTTTATAAACCAATCGTTTGTTCTCATCTAGATTATGCAGTTCAATTTCACCTTTGCTACGTAATCATACAAAGATAAAAAGAGGGCAACTAAATTAATTCCAATTTACATAACAAAAAATAGGAAGATTGTCTAAAATAATTTTGCTTACATACACTAGAAATACATAAATTTAGGAGTTAGATTATATGATGAAAATATTAACGAGCTTTAATAACGTTGTGATGGAGCAAATGTGAGGGTGTTTGTAGAACCATTCTCCCACCCCTTTTCTAGCGGACCTCTCCTTCCCTCTGTAGAAATGTGTGTGTGAATGGAGAGATGTTTATATTATATATATATATATATATATATATATATATATATATATATATATATATATATATATATATATATATATATATATATATATATATATATATATATATATATATTTGATTTCGTGTTATACTTTTTTTTAAATTTCTCTTTCCAGAAGCCACTCTATTAATTACTCTGATAATTCCTTTTACCTATTCCTTTTGTAAAGAGTGGCTGGTGTTATAAAATTTTTGGAATAATATAATTGAATTTTGCGTACGTCCATATTATAATTCGTGTGGACGAGAAGGCTTTAACAGCCTCGAGACCGCGACCGGATCGTTTATATTAAATTGAGCTCAGAAGCACCAGGCCCTTTAAGACGCGCGCAACAATTCTGTCCACATGATTGGTAGCCGGCAAGACCTTCCCCCGGGGGACCTTAAGCCCCTAGAAAGCGTGGTACCACGTAAGATAAAGGCCTCTCTTTGTTTATTTATATTTTTTTGTAAATATTTTTCTTTTGATTGGTAGTATTCATACGTAGGATTGTTGTTTTTCTTTGTATATATATATATATATATATATATATATATATATATATATATATATATATACAAAGAAGGAGCAACTACACGATCTACGGGTGATTATACAACCACCACAGGGCTATGCCATTTTTACTTTCTGTCTTTCAAATAAAATTTGAAGACAGAAAGAAAGATGCAGAAACCTGGTGTAGCTGACTATAAATACATATAGTACAAGAAAATAAGAATTGGACGTGAATGAGCAAATGAGACAAGAAACCGGAGGTTTTTAAAGGCAAGAGAGAGGGACATTAGAAGAATCCAAAATCAAAGGGAGCAGAGGGCGGTAGAGTGAAGGCGATCCTTTACCGAGAAGACAGAAATAACGCCAGGGGAAAAAGTTTTGATGGGGTAAAAAACTAATTCAATTTTAAACAAAAGAAAAATCACAGAAGAACATTGGCTACATTTCAGTGGAACCAAAATAAGGGATACAATCAAATGGAGGCATAAATATAGGACAAAAAAACTTAACAATTTAGTGGACCCAAAAAAAAAATCATAATTAGGAACATTAATGATATAATATATATATATACAATTCACGTGGAAAACCTTCGCTCCCGCCGGAGTATGGATGAGGTAATCCATGGGTCCTCTAGCCTCGTGGACGGGGTAGGGTCTCTTTCACTGGCTAAGGATTTTGTTGCTTCCCGTGGGAAGTAGCACCAGCACCTTCGCGCCAGGCTTGAATTTTCGTTCTCGTGGCCCTAAGGTCCAATTAGATCTTAAACCTCTCAATAAGTCCTTCTTCACGAGATACGAGACTCGTTTGTTACCTCGGGTGAACTGACGCTCGAGGGCTTTAGTTTTCTCCCAAAGGGGGGGAGAGTTGCGCACTCCTTCTGGGCGCGGGAAATCTTATCGCTCTGAAGGGCTTGGAACTCTGGGTTGATAGGGGTTTTCAGGGAAACAGGTGCACGGGATTCCAGGGCTGCCTGTGTACGGGTAATCACGGCCTGGGCCACGGGATGGTCGTGGATTACGGGGTTCTGACCAAATAAAACGGAACAGAACTGGATTGGGGCCGCTACCATTTCGGCCCAACCGGACATATAGTCACAATCGATGTGACAACGAATTACTGGGAAACGACTGGCCCGGCCAAGGTAGTCGTGGACCACCACAAATTTCTTGTGGCCGGGCCCAACAGGATGAAGTAGGTCCTCAGACACTATAATACAGGTGCACCCGGTGTCACGAACGAGGGTGGATACTCGGCCACCGTTCACAGTTCCGTTCTTGAACTTCAATCCACCAGGGTTGTTCTCATTAAAGAGAAAGTTTACTTAATGGACCGGGTCTTTGGCGGGCGAGGGAGGTTCGGGAGTCTTCTGAGGCGACGGAGGAGGATCAGGGGCGGCCCAGATTTGGTGTACTTGGTGGGACTGAGAGTTTGCGAATCGGGAGTTTTGAGAACAGTTCGTGCGGTAATGGCCATGAACCCCGCAGGTGTAGCAGACGATCGGGTTCTTTTGGTACGGCACAACCGGGGGAGAAAAAACTAGGGGCTTAACGTGTCGGTGTTCCGATGAATGGAAGTTTCTTGGCTTCGAGGGACTAGGAACTTTGGTAAATTTTGGAACCAAATTAGGGGTGGGAGGGGTCTTAGGGCCATAAAATTTAGTTTTGGGGGGTGATTGGGGAGACTTTTTAACATCCTTAGGGTATAAATCGTGACTACCAGCGTAGACATCGGCCTCTTCCAAGCACTTCTTTAAGGTGGCGCAATGTTTATCCTTAATGAAGGCGCGAATTTCGGAAGCCACGGCAGCTAAAAGTTGATCCCTAAGGAAGAAGTCCAGAAGGGACTCGTAGACCTGGGGAATTTTGCACGCATCCAGTCAACACTGAAGTTTCTTTGGAGGATGTATCCGTGTTGTCGAAGTGTTTGGCCAGGGCGGATCCTTTCCTGGAGGAATCGGGAGCTGTAGAATTCGCTATTCATATGAACAGAGCTAACTATTCGGACTTTAACGTGGAATAGTCCACGGTTGCTTCCGGGGGAAGGAGTACGAAGATATCCCTTAACTTGGCATTTAGGAGGGGAAGTAAGCGAGCGACGCCATCATTTTCGAGATCCCATCTATTGATCTAAAAGATCCTCTCAAAATGGACCAAAAATGACCCAAAGTCCTCTCCATCATTAAAAGCGGGGAGGTGGACTGAAGGAGTTTGGGGAATTACAGCCCGGGAACCGATGGACTGAGAATCCATTTGATTTCAGTTCATTTCCAGCTCATTCTGCCTAATTTGTTCACGTTCTTTCATCTCCATCTTCAGTTTGTTCTTCTCCATTTTGTTCTTCTACATCTCCATTTCCATCTTCAGTTTGTTCTCCTCCATCTCCAACTTCAGTTTGTTCTTCTCCATCTCCAATTCCCTTCGCTCTGCCCGTTCGTTCCTCTCTTCTTCCTGTACGTAATTTAGCAGGTCTTTGCCCGAAAGACCTAACATTTCACCCTGACTCTTGAATTTTTCGAAGGATAACATTTTTACGCAGTTAACTGAGGCAACACTGATACGCGAACGAACTAGGACACTACCCCCGCAAAACGAATACTTTAATATTCGTGAAGGCCTTGATCACAAAAAAAAATAAGATACAGCTACCTACCTCTGCTGTTTCTAAGGAGAAAAAAAATTAAATTGGTCCTACCGGAATTAGGACACCAAAGTCCTTAACTCTTTTGGATTAATAACCAGGAGAGTCTCCAAAATTCAAACACAATAACAAAAATTAATTACCTGGGGTCCAACACAAAATCTAAAAAAATTACGTTCCACTGCTCTTCAAATAACTTGAACTTGCCTTCTGCCAGTACAATACAAAAATTAAAATAAAAGGAATGTACGTGAATAACAAGGGAACTTCTAATGTCGAAATTAAAATGACACGGGTTCGTAAAAAAAACCAACACACTTGACACCAGATTTATATAATACGTATATTAATATATATATATATATATATATATATATATATATATATATATATATATATATATATATATATGTCGTGGTATGACATTACATTATATCAATACCATATTATATCTATCAGGGAGGGACCAATAACTTGAAAGCGAACCAACAAAAGGGACGGAAAACCACGAGTTCAGAAGGGCTGAGTAGCGAGAGAGTGCAACGAGGTCAGGTAAATTATGGACAATGGCAAAGCTCAAGGTTATTTAAAGAGGTATTTTCAAAAATATAATTTTATTTACACAAAAATAATGAGAGAATTGATGGGTAGAATTACATCAGAGAATTAACGAGCAAAATCACATCAGTAAATGTAAGGGGGAATTGTAGTTATAAATCAGGCTATGAAGTTAGAACTTAAGGTATTCCCAGAGGAGACTATTCAAATGAGGGGGGGGATTAACTCAATTGGGTTACAAAAATGGGGAGAGGGGTTGGCTTACGGATGTCTTCTGCACTTGAGGTGAGGCCGCTCGGACTTCAAAGCGGGAGGTTGGAGTGATGACGGTTCTCCAAAAGCAAGGAGGGGGAGTAACTTCCGGTCCAGGGGAAAGTATTTTGGCTACCCGAAATGAGGAGGGCTTCGACAGGAGTTGAGGAAAGAAGTCGTGAAAATCACTCGGGGTGATCGTTCAGTGGAATTACCTCCTGGCTGGGGCTAATTCCAAATACACAAAATAGTCCAGCTGTCACTTTGCTCTGTTGCTAGCACTTGACTTGGAACCATGGGGAAATCTTCTGGGTTCTGGGCGAGACTCCTCAACTCTGTGTCTCTTCATGGGAGTCGAACTTTATTTATGTTCGAGGCTCTTCCCGAGGGGGGTTAGTGGGAAACAGCCCTACTCTCGAATGGCCTCGAATCTTCTTTCAGAGGCCATTTTAGTCCGCGTAAAGGTGAATCGTGGGGGACGCGGTTCGAGGCTACCGCTTGTGGAAAGGGGGGGTAGGCTTACCTATTTAGGCCTATCCGGGCCTTCTGCAGCGCGTGGAAGTTCCGTCTGCTCAAGATATTCCACGTGGGGTTCCCTCACAAATGGTGTGAAAAAGATCGTGGAATGTCGTAGGTGTGGAAGGAAAGGTCATATGTTGAGGAATGTAGGTGTGGTAAAAAGGGGCATATGATAAAGGATTGCCAGGAAAGTATGAAAGAGTGTTTAGAATGTAAGGAAAGAGGCCATTTAAAGAGAGATTGTCCGAAGTTTAATGATGGAGCGAATGCTGGGAGGAGTGGAAGATACGCATGTGATAACTGTTGAAAGGCCGGTCACTATGCGAGGATGTGTCTTGACCAGAGGAATGTATGTAGCTATTGTGCGATGGAAGGACATTCGAGTGAAAGGTGTTGGATTAGACTAAGAGCGCAAGGTGTGAATGGAAAGTCTGAGTCGGGAAACTGAATTGTGAGAGGGTACCTGGTAAAGTATTTTCTGGGTGCGTGAGTGTGAGTGATGTGTTGGTAGGACTGTCTAGTGTGAAAGTTCTGTCCGGGAGGAAGTATGAGTGTCTGAGTGTGAAGATTGAATTAAACGAGGTTGAGTGTTTGGCATCCATAGATTCTGGGTACAAGAAGAGTTTGGTATATAAGGATGTGTATGACAAATTGAGTGAAAAAGCCCTCTTGTCTGAGGGTAAAGCTAGTTTGGGAGGTTAATAGTATGAGAGTACCTGTGATTGGTATGACAAATTGAGTGAAAATGGTATGTTGATGAATGAGTGAATTATTTGTAGTTGATAAGGTAAGTAGTGAGTATGGTGTGATTTGAGGGTATGATTTTATGAAATTGAACCGTATGGTTGTGCATCCTCCGAGTGATCAGATTGAGAGAAAGATTGGTAAGAGTGAGGTGTATAAGTTGTATGTAGGGAAAGATGGTAGTGTTTTGGTGAGTGTGCTTAACGGTATTGAGGTGACTGCTATGGAGAGTGTAAGGCTTGTGAAAGGGTGTCTGTTAGAGTAAAGATGTGAGTTTGAATGTGGGTGAGAACACTGTGATATTGGATAGAAAGGATGCGTGTTATAAAGTAAGGCGTGTTGCTCGTGTGTTTGATGACTTGATGAGAATGAATGATCCTTTTGTATGTGTACAGTGAGGGGGATCCAAGTCGGAGATGTACTGACTCACCTCTCTACTGTCAGTGAGGTAGGTATGAATGATAGCACGGATGTCAGGGTAAATGTTGCGAATGAAAAGACGTGTGAATGGACGTATAATAAAGTAGAAAGAATGGTGGAACTGAATGAATGTTTGACTGAGTATGAAAGAGAGCATGTGTATCGAATGCTGTTTAAACGAAAGGAGGTCCTCAGTAAGGGCGATCTGGATTTCGGGGTAGCAAAGCTTCCGGAATTTAAGATTGTCCTCAAGGATGGCATCCCAATCTATCAGCGGCCAAGACATTTTCCACCTCTGGTTGCTGATGAGATTGAGGAGCAGTGTGTGGAGTTGGAACGATTGGGGGTGATTGAAGAAAGTGAGAGTGCATGGAATAGTCCAATTGTGCTGATACTTAAGCCAGATGGAAGGTTGGGCCTGTGTGTGGATTATAGAAAGGTGAATGAAAAAACTGTGAAGGAAAGGTTTCCGATGTGCGTGGTATCTGAGTGTGCGTATAGTATGCATGGGATGAAGTGGTTTACTAAGCTGAATTTGGTTCAGAGGTATTACCAGATGTCGATTGGTGATGAGAGCCGACCGGTTACTGCCTTTTCCTCCACGAAGAGGCATTACCAGTTCAGGAACCTCAGCTTTGGGTTGGCCAATGCTCCCGGTGCCTTCCAGCGTGCTATGAATGCGGTGTTGAGTAAGTTTGCGAGCAAGAGTGTGATTGTGTTTATAGATGATATTTTGATTATGAATGAGAGTTTTGATGAGCATATGAGATTGGTAAATGATGTATTGAGAATGTTGGAAAGTGTTGGTGTGAAGGTAGCGAAGTGTGAATGGTTTGCGAAAGAATTTGAGTTGCTTGGGCATATGGTGAGTGAGAATAGGTTGCGAAAGTCGCTGAAGTATGTTGTGAAAGTACGAATGTTTCCGAAACCGGTGAGTGTGAAGCAGGTGAAGTCGTTTCTGAGATTGATTGAGTTTCAGCGAAAGTTTATACGAGATTGTTCGGGTATAAGTAAGCCTCTGACTGAGCGGATGAGCAAGAAAGGTAGTACGATTGTCAGGTGAGGTGATAAGATGAATGAAGCATATGAGAGACTGAAAGAAGCAGCGGCTGAAGATGTTGAGTTGGCATACCCGGACTATAGTGTGAACTAAGATGCTTGAATTGTATACGGATGCGAGTGGGTACTGTATGGGAGGATTTCTAATGCAAGAGCAGCGTTTGAATGGAGAGAATGTAAGGCGGATAATTGGGTATGTATTAAAGGCTATGAATGCGGCAGAGTGAAAGTATTCGACTGTGGAGCGAGAGTTGACTGCTATAAGGTATTGTTTGAAAGTGCTGCGTCCGTTTTTGTATGGTGTGAGGTTTGTGATCAAAACGGATCACCACCCTCTAGTGTATTTTCAACGTATGAAATGGGCTGATACACGGATTGCGAAGACTTTGGAAGATTTGAGTGATTTTGATTATGTGATTGAATATGTGCCTGATGAACGGAATGGAATTGGCTGATTTGATGCCGAGGTATCCTGGTTCGAATGATGAAAGTGTGTGTGGAGTGAGTGATCTGGAGTATTTGCCAAAAGGAATTAGGAATGGAAAAGAGAGTAAGGGTGGTGGTAATTCTTTGTTTAAGAGCGTATGGAATGGTTTGCAAGATTGGAAGAGTGATGGGGTAGATGCGAGAGTGCCCGATAGTGTGGATGACTTAAGGAAGTAGGTAATGAGTGAAGTAAGTAGGAAGCTTGAGAGTATTGGTATGGCAAGAGTGCAAAATTTTATCAAGGAATTGAGAGCAATGTGTGTGCCAGGGGTCCCGCCGTTTCAGGAAGTGTTGATTGTCGTGAGTCGTCTGTATGGAGTGATTGTCTATGTGTACTTTGGTGGTGATAGGCCAATTGTGTAGAAGGATGAGAAAGTGAAAGGTTAGAATGCTAGTGCGATGCATCTGCAGTGTTTGAGTCGTGTACATTACAATTGGGTGATTTAGAAGTCTTCGTATAGGAGAAAGAAGAATGATTCTCTGAAGGAAAATGAGTGTGTGGTGAGTGATGATGTAGGTGTTGATGATGGTGTGGATGTCAGTGCTCATGTTGGTGTGATTGTTCCTTTTGTGTATTATGAACATGGTTGACCTGGTATGATGGAAGCGAGAGTAAAAGTTAGTGAAAGATTCTTCTGTGGTTTGATTGATACTGGAGTGCAAGTGCCATTAGTGAACGAGAGGATTCTGAGTAAGCACGATGAGTTTAGATGTTGTGAACGTAAGCCTGTGAAATTACGGATAAGTGGATTGGGGAATGGAATGATAGTGGCGTGGGAAAAGGTTAGTCTGAGAGTGAGTTTGGGCAGTGGTGTGAATGTGATACATGACTTTGTGATTCTGAAAGATGAGCAAATGCCGTATTGTTTCTTGTTTGGCGTGGACTCTATGGGGATAAATGATTTGTCTTTGGATGCTAATAAGGATTGTGTCGTGAAAGGTGAATGTGAGGTGATGAGGTTGAATGAGTGTGCGAAGAATGTTGTCAAGTTTTGTGGTATATTGAGCTGATCATGGATGATGAGAATGAAGTTTTAAGCAATGATGATATTCTTGAAATGCAAGAAATGTGTCCTTTTGTTAGTGAGGTGAAGAGGTGTGTGAGGATGCGTGTTTATTTTAACGAATGGCCTGAATGTTTAAGTGATTTTAAAAGGTATACTAAGGATTTTGTTGTTTGCATGGAATTTGTATATTTGTTGAAGCATATGAAGGGTGGTGATGATATGTATGTACCTGTGATGTCAATGGTTGGTATGATTGTTCTGGTGAAAGTTGTGCATGATAATTATGGGCATATGGGTAAGTTTAAGTTGTGGGAGTGTATGAAGGAGCGTGCGTTCCACCAGTTTCTGAGGACTGTTGTGAATGATGTTGCGACTACGTGTGAAAGGTGTCAGAAGCGAAAGGTGAAAGGTGTGCAAATGAAACAGCCGATGTTGAAAGTTGATGCGAAAGAACCGTTTGAGTTGGTAGTGATTGATTTATGTGTCTCTACCACGTACGAGTGCTGAGAATATTGGTATGGTTGTGATGGTTGATCATAAAAGTAAGTTTGTGTATGCAGCTCCTGTGAGAAATAAAAAGAGTGTGACTGTTGCGCTTGTGGTTGAGCAGGTGTTCCTTCCTATCTGTGCATGGAAGCCTGAAGCCTAGGAGATTGCTGAGTGATAATGGGCCCGAGTTTGTGGGTGAAGTGCTTGAACGAATGTTGAGAGTAAATGGTGTGGAGCATGTAAGAACAACTCTGTATGTACCGTCTTCGAATAGGTTGGCTGAACGTACCATTAGGACTTTGTGCGAAATGTTGAGAATAATGAGTGAGAGTTTGAATGACTGGGATGTGTATAGTTGGGTAGAGTGTTATGGGCGTATAATTCAACGGTGCATAGTGCGACTGGGATGTCTCCGTGTTAGTTTGTCACGAATTTTGAAAGGCAAGTGAAAGATATGTTTTGTTTGAGTGAAAGTGAACAGAGTGTATGGCGTGAGGCGCATGAAAGGTTTCGTTCGTTTGAAATAGGTGCAAAAGTATTGAAGGTAAAAGAAGTAAAAGGTAGGTTGAATGTGTCGAAGATGAGTGAAAAGTTTAAAGGATGTATAGAGTTGTGAGAGTCTGAGAGAATGTTGTGACGTATGTTTTGGAAAGTTTGAATAAAGGTGTGACTGAGAGAATGTGGGCTCTTCAGAGTCAGTTGAGGAGGTGGAGAGAACCTCCTGACTACCTGGTGAGTAATCCGGTGTATGAACTGTGCAGAGAGAGGGATGAGGTGCATGATGATGAGGTGGAGTGTGATAGTATGGATTTGCCTGGGAAGGAGCTTGTTTTGGTTTCGAAGCGTAGAAAGCGTGCAAAGAAGAGTGAAAGGAAAGATGCAAATACGAATGAAAGTAGTAAGTCTGAGCAGAGTCTCTCTTGTAAGGGGGAGCTTGAGAGAGCGAGATTGAGTGTCTGCATAGGCAGGTGCGTGATTTGACTGATATGAGTAGGCGAATGAGTGAGCTTCCTGTGGCTGGTTTTCTGGTTTTGTAAACAGTATGAATGATAGTGTGTTCGGGATGAATGAACCTAGAGTGTCTGATTTTTCTGGTTTTACGAATGGCAAGAGTAGAGGTGAGTTTGATTTGGAGAATGATGAAGTGACTGATTTTTTTGGCTTCCGGTGGGAACCAGTTGAAGGGGTGTCCTGGGTAGCCGCTGAGAGTAGAGAGGATGTGAGTGATTTGGATGAATAGTTTGAATATCGGATTTACTTTTCAACACCACTTGTTCTTCTCTTAAATGGAACCATAGTTTTAATGTCTCATTTACTATTTAACATGACTTGTTCTTCTCTTAGATGGAGGCATAGTTTGAATGTCCAATTTATTTTTCAACACTACTTGTTCTTATCTTAGATGGAGGAATAGTTTGAATATCCCATTTAGTTTTCAACACCACTTGGTCTTTTCCTCAGATGGAGCCATAGTATGTTTGTCCCATTTAGTTTTCAACACCACTTGTTCTTCTCTTAGATGGAGCCATAGTTTCAATGTCCCATTTAGTTTTCAACGCTACTTGTTCTTCTCTTAGATGGAGCCATAGTTTGAATGTCGCATTTAGTTTTCAACACAACCTGTTCTTTTCTTAGATGAAGCCATAGTTTGAATGTCCCATTTAGTTTTTAACACTACTTGTCTTCTCTTAGATGAAGCCATAGTTTGCATGTATCATTCAGTTTTCAACACTACTTGTTCTTCTCTTAAATGGAGGCATAGTTCGAATGTCCTATTTAGTTTAAATATCTAATTTAGTTTTCAACACCACTTGGTCTTTTCCTCAGATGGAGCCATAGTATTTTTGTCCCATTTAGTTTTCAACACCATTTGGTCTTCCCTTAGATGGAGCCATAGTTTGAATGTCCCATTTAGTTTCCAACGATACTTGTTCTTCTCTTAGATAGAGACATAGTTTGAATGTCGCATTTAGTTTCCGACACTACCTTTTCTTCTCTTAGATGAAGCCATAGTTTGAATGTCCCATTTAGTTATAATACTACTTTTCCTTCTCTTAGATGGAGCCATAGTTTGAATGTTCCATTTAGTTTTCAACACCATTTGATCTTTTCTTAGATGGAGCCATAGTATGAATGTCCCATTTAGTTTTCAACACCATTTGGTCTTCCCTTAGATGGAGCCATAGTTTGAATGTCCCATTTAGTTTCCAACGATACTTGTTCTTCTCTTAGATGGAGACATAGTTTGAATGTCGCATTTAGTTTCCAACACTACCTGTTCTTCTCTTAGATGAAGCCATAGTCTGAATGTCCCATTTAGTTTTTAACACTACTTGCTCTTCTCTTAAATGGAGGCATAGTTCGAATGTCCAAATTACTTTTCAACAGTGCTTGTTCTTTTCTTAGATGGAGAAATAGTTTCAATTTCCCATTTAGTTTTCAACACTACCTGTTCTTCTCTTAGATGGAGTCATAGTTTGAATGTTCCATTTAGTTTTCAACGCTACTTGTTGTTCTCTTAGATGGAGCTATATTTTAAATGTCCCATTTAGTTTTCAATACTACTTTTCCTTCTCTTAGATGGAGCCATAGTTTGAATGTCCTATTTAGTTTTAAACGCTATTTGTTTTTCTCCTAAAACGAGCAATAATTTGAATGTTTCATTTACTTTTCAACACCACTTGGTTTTTTTCTTAGATGTAGCCATAGTATGAATGTCCCATTTAGTTTTCATCACCACTAGTTCTTCTCTTAGATGGAACCATAGTTTGAATGCCCCATTTAGTTTTAAACGATACTTGCTTTTCGCTTAGATGGAGCCATAGTTTAAATGTTTCATTTACTTTTCAACACCACTTAGGCTTTTCTTAGATGGAGCCATAGTATGATTGTCCCATTTAGTTTTCAACACCACTTGTTCTTCCCTTAGATGAAGCCATAGTTTGAATGTCCCATTTAGTTTTAATACTACTTTTCCTTCTCTTAGATGAAGCCATAGTTTGAATGTTCCATTTAGTTTTCAACACCATTTGGTCTTTTCTTAGATAGAGCCATAGTATGAATGTCCCTTTACTTTTCTACATTCTTGATCTTCTCTTAGATCTTTTCTTCCACATCCTACAGCGGCACTCGACGAGTCGTCTTATCTCTTACTGCTGTACAGATGTCATTATATGGCTCGAGAGGGTTCGGTATTAAGTTAACTTAAGAGGCCCTAGCGGAGTACTAGAGAGTACCACCACCTAGCGGACGATTATCAGTATTATAGCAGCAAATATGGCAGTATTTGTGGCAGAATATAATGCTGAAAGTGATAATGATATTTATTGTAAAAGTAGTGATGAGAAAGAGCAGTATGGAGTAATAAATTGCATAAGGAGGGATTAGTTCACCCCATTTCCCTTTGTCCCAGTGTGTATCTCCTAAAGAGGAGTCAGGTCTATCGTATGCCAGCATTTTTAAGATTTTATCTCAAGGATTGCCATCTCTTGTGGCTCCTTTGCCCGAGGAAATATCTACTGCTATATATCTTCTTTACATTTTCGCTTCCTCCATCTTCTCCACTTTATAGATCTCTTTTTACAAGTTTTCTGTGGGAGATACCCTCGCTGGTTTTCTCTTTTAATTTACCCATCACGCCCCCCTTCCCCTCCTCCCCGATGTAATCGACTATTTAGGTTAAAAGACAACGAAGCGACCTTAATTCATTCAAACCCCAAGTCGCCATAGCAACCAAGAAGAGGCGATGGATTGATCTCGAAACCCATTCGGATGCCTTAACCTCCTCTGTAGGAAATTTATTTACACTCAGTGTAGTCCACTGAAGCTCCTGAGAGGATTAAATTACGACCACAAGACTCAAATAGTCGCGACTATTCCCTACCATTAATGGGGTCTGTGTTTTAATGGTTGGTTTATTTGGGGGTGGTTACTACAAGAGAATTTCAGGTTCCTAAATTTGATTTTATGTTAAATAGGTCTCTTTAATTTTTTAATCACAGTAATTTTTTTTTAAATGACAAAAAAAAAACATTCCTGCCAGAAAGTTGTAAAAACGAGGCTTATTAAGAAAGTATTGAAGTTAGAGAGAATTATGAGTCTTTGTTATTTAAATACTCTGAGGTGAGAGAAGTGAGGAGATGATAGGGAGAGATAGCGTGAGAGATTTCTTTTTGTGGGTTGGAGAAGGGGAATTAAAAGTGTGAATATGTGTTAGACTATATATGTGCCAGGATATTGGCTGATCTCTTTAAAATGATTGTTTCTAAGTGAGTGTCATACTGACTTTTAGATGTATTTCATTATCTGGTCGGTATCCGCTTGGACAAAGGTAGGTTGAAGAGCCACTACTACTATTAGTCCGGTGAGTAAACTTTCTAATGCACAGTGAAAAGTCCCTAACATCGAAATAATTATGAATCTAACCTCAGTAACCATAAAAAATAGTCGTCGTACGTGTCAAATATAATTGATTCTTTGTTTTTCAGTAAGAAGAGGGAAATGAACCGCCAAATTGTATGAACATCTCAAAACATCTCCAAACATCCTCAAACATCTCCAAACATCCTCAAACATCCAAGCTTTTTGCTAACGACGTAAATATGAAGAGAGACACAATCTTTGGGTGGAGAACGCGCGGCGGTCGCCAAGGAAACAAGAATTCGCTTCTGGTTTCGTCTCTGGTGAGATTTTATTTCGAAAGATTTACCAATTGAGGGCTCATAAATAACAATTTCTTGCATCTTTACCTCTTAAATCAACCAAATTTCTAGTAGAGTTATTTAATAGTATTTACACTCAATATCTCACATATTCTCACCACCACTCTATTCCCATCTATTCTTCTTTCATGCCCATACTATTTTTGAACAATCTCGGTGACTCTCTCGTTCACACCCTTCCTCACAACCTTACCTGCACTTTCCTCATTTTATTTCCCCTTTACACACCAAGAATCCAACTCAAATCATCCAGTTACACTTCTAATTACCATCTTTCCACCTCCTCCCTTATCATCCTTTCAATTCACTAAGATTGGCACTATCACACATCCATTTACCTTCGCGCATTGCACACTCCAACCGCTTAGGACTCGTAAATCCACTGATCGCCCTTGAGACTTTCTTAACATCGTGCTTCAATTCTTCTTCACATCTACATCACATCATTTGCGATACACCTTAAACACCTTCACATCACACTAATTCAAGTGTAAACCACGGACTCCAATAACACAACCCACCCCCATTCTCACAACTACATACCCAAACCATCTTCTTTTGTACTTTAAATTTCACCCTTGTCAGACACCCTGCCAAACATTTCGATCAACGCATCTTCCTCACACTAACAACAAACCCATCCATCTTCATTCTTGATCATTCTCTCACCCCCTTTCCCCCCATTCCCCACTCCATCATCCATCCATTAAGATATTAAACAGCAGACCCTTGCCAAACTTCCAGTTACACCACTCCACTCGGTCGACTCTCATTCACCTAAACGCGCGCCTTAGTTGCAACATAAATCACATTCACACACTGCAAACTTTACAACCCACTCCATGTATTCTTAGAACCTGCCATACTGCTTCACCCTTTTTTATGTTTTTTATATTTAAAGCGCAATAGTAACGAGGAACTTTTACGCAGAACGTTTATAAGAAGAGATCTGTGAAGAAAGTTGGAAAGATATATCAAAAGCGAACATGTGTGAAAGATCCTCCTGAAAGCACTAGAGCCGGGAGGGCAAACTGTAGATGGCGGTGCCGGAAGGGCTCACCATCCCCCAGATGTTATCCGCAGCAAGATTAAATATGCTACACCTCACATTTCTTTTGTACACTATCATACACACTCGTATCCCTTATCAACTGCCTCTATGCCGGTACATGACCCACCCACCCCGACCTAAACCCAACTATCTCATCTTTCCTCAATTCCTCATTTATCATTCTCGCACCCATAATTCTATTTTTCATACACCCTTTTTACAATACTCAAAAGACGTGTATCCCTGTAATTCTAGAATTCACCTTTACACTTACGTATAGACACAACACAGCATTCTTCCAGCCTTCAGGTACTCTTTTATAAGCCTTACAACACAACCATGAGAACCATTTTGTAGCTCAATCACCCCTACCTTTTAGCAAATCAACCACTAAAGAATCTAGTCCAGGTGTTTTCCATTCTTACAGACTTCTCACAACTCTAACAAACTCTTGCATACTAATCGTTTGTATACCCTAATACAGCTCCCTGTTTTCACCATCGAAGAAAATCGTATTCACATTCGCTTCATTTTTCATACAACGCATCAAAGTTCTTTTACATTCTACTAGTGACCTTTCTATTGCTCCCAAGTACCTTCATTATTATATTTAATGTTTACGCAACCACCCCTTAGTTTCTTACATTTCTTTTTACTTCATTTCAGAATAACTTCCTATTCCTATCTGTATCTTTTTTATTCATCTTCAATTTCAATGCTTCATCCTTCACTCTCACTCGTTTCATTACTCTTTTGGCCTACTTTTATACGTTCATCTTCATCTCCTTCAGATAATCATATGCACTATGAAACAATTGCAAGTACATATCTCCCTTTACCACTCCACTGATGTTTCACATCATTATGCCACCATTAGGCTTTCTGCTTTCTCTTTCCAGTTCCACCACACTCCCACCCAACCCTTGTACAATCCACTATCACTTGTTTAAATTTGTCTTGTATTTTCTCTATGTTTATGTTCCCACTTACTTCTTCTCTCCTACTACCGAGCATTATCAGGTATTTCCTCACTTCTCTCTCTTATTCAAGTGCAACCTTTCATCTTTGATTTTCGCTTCGTTTCTACTTTCCTCAGGTTTTTCTCATTCACACGCCAACCAACTTAACGTCACCAGGACCAATTATGAGATCGGATAATCCCACACTCATACGTCTTACAGCTTTTACATCAAATTAGTCAGCTGCACCATAAACCAGATAGTGAGACATATGTGCAGACATAAACTGCATTGATAGCGAAGCACTAACATAAATCGGGAAAATATACAACTTACTTCATCGTCGGAGGAGAAAATAACGTAATGTACTTCATAGTCGGGAGAGAAAACGTAACGCAATATACATACTTCATAATCAGACGAAAAACGTAACGTAATGTACTTCATAGTCGGGCGATAAAACGTAACGTAATGTACTTCATAGTCAGACGAGAAAACTTAATGCAATATACTTCATAATCGGACCAAAAAACGTGACGCAAATATCCCAACGGAGACCGCATCGGCCCATCTACTCTCCGCTATAGAGTCCCAAGTTCACGTTCTTCATTTTATTACCGCGACCATCCCTCTAGTTCGAGCATGATTATCTTTGTCATAATGAAGATTTAATACACTTGTGCGTGTGTATTTTTAGCATGTACTTTATTTTGCTTTCCAAGAAGTACACAGTCATTCATAAATCCGCGAGCTGATTACTGTGGCAAGGAACCCAAGACAAGTGGAGCTTGTTGAGTTCATGGTAACTCCATCCACCTGATCCGACATGGATAGGCTGTGGTTTAGATCTGGATCGTTCTGGTTCTTCATCTTCGACTTTAGCGTCATATGTGGTCCAACCAGAAGCTATTGCTTCCGACAGCATTGCTCTTGAAGTCAAAGGGAAGACCAAACCTTTTCACCACGACAATTTTCAAAAGGCGATTTTATTAAAAAAAATCTAATTAAATAATCTTTCTTTAACTACGCTAAGCTAAAAAGGATTTCCAAGAGTGAACAACAGTGATTTTCCATTCAAGAAATCTCCAAGTAGCAGATGTCATCCTGCCACTTCAAGAGCCAAGCAAGAAGTATCGCTACTACATCCAAATACCAACTTAATTTCGCATCATTAGGAGTACATCCATGCACACAACTTCTTACCCATGGGACTTCCATTCGTAGGAATAGCCCTATTGTCTTATCTCTCATGTTGAACCAGTCTTGTATGCATTGTAAGCAAACACTTATCGCTTAATCAACTCAAACAATCCAAGCTTGCACCTCAACTCGACAACACAGTCAATCAACTTGAACATGCCCTCAATCAGCCCAAACAAGAAACAACTCTGACCACCCACTTTATGAGCGACATATCGGACGGTAAATCAGTGGCAGTCTCGAATCTTTAGCCGAACCCTTTTCTCAATCCTATCATTTGCACTTACCATCATTACATTTCCGTAATACAACCTTTTCATTCTCTAAGCTCTGTGTTATTCTTGAAAATCTATTTTTCTAACAATATACGTTTGATTGTAAAATCTATTCAATTAGCTATTACAGAAGTAATAAAAAAAAATATTAAATCTAACACAAAGAAATCTCTGTCTCTCAATACTATGAGAGAAATAAATATTTTTAGAATTCCTAAGAAGACACAATGAGAAGCAGGAGTTCTAAAATTTAAATTCATACCACATTAGGAACAAAGAACAAAAAAGTGAGACATTGGCAGAGCCTGAAGGAACAAAGGATGGACAAATAGAGCTAAATGAACTTCAAATTAAAGGCTTCCCAGGTGGGTGGGCAGCAGAGTCAAACCTATAACTAATAATTTTAAATTCGGAGTAAAATTCTAGAAACTCGAGACAAGTGATGATGTTTGTATATTTTTTTATATACTAACCGAGTTTCTTAAATTTTACACGTCTAAAAAGTATTTAGCGAAGCCAACATTGGAAATAATTAGCAAGGTTTCCATTTTCTGTGGTAGAAAAAGGTATATTATATAAGAACTGATTTATACCTTCCTTTTGGGGTGGAGGAGGCTATGAAAGGTACTTTGAACATACCCTCCCTGGCAAGGACGATGCCCGGCTCCCAGGAGGCTTGAAGCAGGGTCGGTTGTCAATATTTGCTATATGCTAACCGCACCATTTTTAAATTCATCTAATTCAAACAATTTCTTTCCAGATCATAGCACACCTCCTAACCCTAATTTGCTACTCACATGGAAGTGATCGAGGGAAAATTGATGGTCAGTGTTTATTAAACGTTGTTTCTTTAATATCTGTGATATTTTCAATCATTAACATCATAATATTCTTGATTAGTATTATCATAATTAGTATGATCATCATTTTCACTATCATCTGTCTGATTATTCTTTTTATTGAATTCTAAAACTCTTTGTTAAAAACAATCCGGGCTTATTCGTACCATTATGTGTCTGTATTAGTAGTATTATCGCCTTTAAGTTTGATACCTGAAGAAATGAATTTATATACATTTATTTGGATTTTCTAAATTACATGTTTAAAAAGATGCAAAAAATAATAACCATATCATATGTGCTATAACATATTTATTTGGTAATATGAAGTACAATTTTTTTTTAAATGGAGGTCTTTGATTCAGTGTATAGAGACGAAACAACTTACCTAAACATAGTCTAAAGTGTCTCGAAATGGTAATTTCGAGGCATTTCTAGTTATGTTTAACAAAAGATTTAACATTTCTAATGGTAATTTTGAGTTTTTAAACTTTGTTCGTAGAGGTTTTGCTTAGGTTTTGGTCCCAACTGTTTTTTGGCTTTCATATTTTTATCAAAGGACTTATTTGAGAATCTCATTCGATACACTTTTGCTCGCAATCTTCTATCTCTTCGAAGTGGCAAGGAACTCCATCTTCCATGAACAGGCAGCTCTCAACATTACTCGACTACATTAAAATAAAATATTGGTTTTAACCCCAACGTTGAAGAGAAATTTATTTATCTTAATTATATTGACATAACTACCATTGCAGATACGCCATTGTCGTAAAATGGACTCTCGACGATATACCATATATAACTATTCGTTGAGGGAACTTCTTTAATTATCTTTAGAGTGCGTGGATGTCTGGCGGGCTGATATTATGTATCTTCGATATGCTTAAGAAGTGAAACTGAGCTCAAGGATTATAATATTGCTATCATTAATAAAATAGAGTTTTATTAATAATAACTATCAACAATACACAAAACGGAAAATATTGACATAAACAGAGAATGGAAAGGGTCGTGGGGGCTCAGCTAATCCGAGGATTAAAAGATTTAAAAAGGTAAAACAAATATAAAGTTAAAGAGATGGGATGGGTCACTAAACCATTTAAAGCACGGGATAGAATTGACAAAAGGGTTAAATACTCAAAGGTAACGTTCAGCTTACCTAATTTTATACTAGTGGTGCAGAGGAAGTCGACGTGAAGGAATTTTCGGTCCGCTGGCGAGTTCCAGCCGAAGGGGGGGGATAAAAGGATCCTGACGTGGCGTCTTGGGAATGAGAACCGTTTCTCGACGAACGGCTTGAAGAACAATGGCTATTCTACGTTGTTCTCTTCTGAACAACAAGGGGGGTGAGAACCGTCTCTTGTCTACGGGCTCAAGAACAATGGCTGTTCTAATGTTGTTCTCTTCTGAACAACAAGGGGGAAGGGTGAGAACCGTTTCTTGGCAAACGGGCTCAAAGGAACAATGGCTGTTCTACGTTGTTCTTTTGGAACAACAGGGGAAGGGTGAGAACCGTTTCTTGGCGAACGGGCTCAAAAGAACAATGGCTGTTTTACGTTGTTCTCTTTCTGAATAACAAGGGGAAAGCCTTGTGGACTTGGCGTCACGAAAGGCTCGAACCTTGGCACTCAAGGGATATTGTCCTTCTTCTGGACAAGTGATGGTGAATCTTGAGGTCGAGGTCCCTTGGCGCACAAAGTGAGAGAGGGTCGTGGTGGTGTTTCGCGACGAAAATCTGGATCTCCAATCTGCTTTTAGTGGTAAAGTTTCCATCTAAATAGTCGAGACACTCCTTTGGCGTGGGGGACACTGGAGTGCGGAGCTTCAAGGGAATGCACAGCCGAGCCTGGGAACAATGCCTTATCTGCCCATAAGCCTAACTCAATCTGGCGAGGTCGGCGTATGGGGGCGAACGGGGGAAGATAAACCTCCTTGTTTAAACATTGACTCAGGTGGCTGCGATAAGGCGCCAAGCTTCAAAGCGAAGGTGCACGTGGGAAGCCTCGTGGTTTTAAATAACATGGGATAGGGTTTGAAATTAACGCGGCCTCAACCCGTTCTATCACACCCCTCCATTCCGGGGGAAGTTGTCACTTCGAAAAAGAGAGAGAAGGGACAACGATAGAGCTCCGTTGTGGGGAACTCGTTTTCTTGTACCAACTGTACCTTCCTGCACCTAACTAGTATTACCTCAATACATATGATTATTTTGATCTTTTGATTATAAGGGAAAATAACCCTTAATACAAACTTAATAAAAAAAAAGGCATGGAACAATGAAATGATATAAAATTAGTACATATGGGACAAAATAATTTATACGTAATTAATGGGTACAAATATATACATACAAAAAAAAATAGACATTGAGCGTTACAAAATTCAGACATATACTTTAACTAATTATATTACAAGAGAATCTTAATTTAAGTCGTACAAGACGGTATATACCTACATGGAGATACTAATCCTATGAATACAATTACTCTACGCTATTCGGTAACGCATTCCTACTGAGTGCGTCAGCGACCTGGTTATCGGAACCTTTTATATAATTTATTTTAAATTGATACTCTTGCAAGAGTAAACTCCAGCGCATGATTCGGCCGTTGGAGTGTCGCACATTCCTAATATAGGCTAACGGACGGTGGTGGGTTCCTATCTGAAATTCTATTCCTATCAAGTACATTTTGAATTTGTCTATGACCCAAATAATTGATAGAGCTTCCTTTTCTATAGTGGAATATCTCTTATCGCATGGTAAAAATTGACGACTAGCATATGCAGCTGGATGACTCGTTCCGTCATCCTCGTATTGAAGGAGTACACCTCCAATGCCCTCGTTGGACGCGTCGGTCTTAATCCCAAAGGATTTTTCCGGGTTGGGCAACTTTAAAATGGGGGCAGAAATGAGCTTACTCTTGAGCTGATTAAAATGGGAAATAGCGACATCATTGCAAGGTAAACGATCAGGGAAATTATTTTTTTGAAGGGGGCTGAGGGGGGCCGAAATTACAGCGAAATTCGGAACAAATCGCTGATAGTGAGAAGCTGATCCTAGGAACGATCTTAATTGCTTCTTTGTAATCGGGAGGGGCATGTCGGCGATTGCCTTAATCTTGTTCTCTTGGGGACCTAACTTGCTTTGTCCTATTTTGAAACCCAAATATTTGATGGTTTCGTGGGCAAAATGGCATTTGCGGGGGTCAATGGTGAGGCCATTTTCACACAGTCGCTCGAAAAGAGCTAATAGGGTGGTTAAATGGTGACTCCATTCAAATAGTTCTTGTAGCTGACTCTTTTGATGTGGTGTCAGCTGCACGTCAATATCCAGGTCAGAGGGTTCCAAAGACTCGCCTAGTAGGGAAGGAGGAGGGTAATCGGCATCAGGTTGGGTGCACACTATCTGTATTACATTAAGGGACTCCGCGGGGTAATTTTCTTGAAGCGCCGATGTTTCGTCCAGTTCTACGAAGGTATCTCCATGGGCGCATTGGGGGTTCTTTTTTTCTTGAAGTCCACGGACAGTCTCCGTGTCCTTGTCTTGGGCCTTATCGCCTAAGGGTGTTAGTAATTCACACTCCTTTTGTGCCGTCTTAAAGTCCTGGTTAGGGGTCTCCGAGAAATCGGACGGTATCGGGGTTCTGATGGGGGCGGGCTCCTGGGTTTCTTTCTTAGCTCGGCCTCGAGGAAGGGCGGCCTGAGACACAGGGTCGGAACGTACTTGGGGGCTCTGTCCTATAAGTACGGAACAGAATTGTATGGGTGCTGAAATTACTTCAGCCCAGCCATCATAATATTGACACTGCAGGTAACATCTAATGACGGGGAATTGGTTCGCCCGCCCAAGGTAGTCATGTACCACCGCAAATTTTTCGTGGTTAGGGTCCACTGGGGGGAGGAGTTCGTCGGACACGATGAAACACGTACATCCTGTGTCCCTGACGAGAGTCGATACTCGGCAGCCGTTCACGCTGCCCTCTTCAAATTTCAAAGTTCCCGATGAACTTTTATCAAAAATAAAATTTACCTGGTGGCCTGACGGAGGGGGAGAAGCTTCTGCTTGGGTCTGCACCACCGGGGGAGCCGGGGTTGCATTAATCTGGTGAACTTGGTGGGCTGGTCCGCTTTTAAGCCTAGAATTTTGGGGGCAATTCCAGCTCATGTGGTTTTCTACACCACAGGTGAAGCATATGATTGGTCGCTTCGGGAAGAGAGATGGAGGAGAAATCTTAAAGGGAGGTTTGGAGTCCCGTTGTTGGTTTGGGGGAAAAAAGTTTGGGGGTTTTACGGGGCTCGGAAACTTCGTCGGCTTTCCTGTGAAGGGGCACGAATCCTTCCTTCTTTCCTTGTAGGGGAATTGGTGAGAAATCCGATTCTCCTTTGGGTATAAATTATGGCTTGCGGCATAGACATCCGCTTCTTCGGTACATTCTTTAAAGGTCTGGCACCGACGATCCTTGACGAACGCGGATCTCCGTCGGGAGAGACGCCAAAAATTGATGTCGAAACACGAAGTCTGTTAAGGACTCGTAGTTCGGATCAACCTTTGAGGATTCTAACTAAAATTTAAAATTCCTCTGAAGAATGTATCCGAAGTGACGGAACGTCTGTCCGGGTTTAATACGACCTCCTCGAAATTCTTGGTGGTAGAAATCGGGAGTCATATTATGAGCGGCCAATAACTCAGCTTTTAAGGTGCTGTAGTTAATTGTACACTCAGATGGTAGAGATATAAAAATTTCGCGCAAATTTACAATTTAACAGGGGAAGTAATCTAAGTACACCTTCAGCCTCCAGATCCATGTTATTGATTTCGAGGATCTTTTCGAAGTGGGCTAAAAATGCTCCGAAATCCTCTCCATCCTTGAAATTGGGGAGCTTTAGTGAGAGATTGGGGGGGGGGGGGGCTTCGGAACGAGAACTGGCGGACTGTATCTCTGATTCAACACGAGCTAATTCAATCTGATGGTGAAGCTCAGCTTGTCTTATCCGTTCCTCTCTTTCTCTTTCTTCTCGTTGGATTTCTCTTTCTCGTTCTTCTCGATGGATTTCTCTTTCTTCCTCTTTTCTTTGCTCCTCTTGAACGTACTCAATTAGTTCCTTTCCGCAAAGTCCTAAGGACTCTCCTTGCGCTTTAAAGATTTCGAACTGGGTCATCTTTGCACTTGGGGGTGCACTAGTCAACCAACTAAAATTCCTTGCAACAAGAATTATGCCTTCTAAAGAATTAGCCTACCTAAATATGGGCACTGACCTATTAGTACTTGGTTTCTTGATCTAAATAACCACTGACTAAAATCACAAAAAAAACACAAACAAATTATTATAACAGTTCCTTGAGCTACTCCAGCTTCTTAAGTTTCAAAAAAAAGGGGATAGCAATCGTTAAAACAAAAGGGAACTACTATACTCTATTATTAAACGAATAACACTATGCTTTACTCGACTGAGACCAGTGTTTGCAAAGATATAGCGTTCAACCTTACACACCTGATACCAAATTTAAATAGTATATATATATATATATATATATATATATATATATATATATATATATATATATATATATATATATATATATGTCGTAGAAGGGACTCTCGACGATATACCATATATAACTATTCGTTGAGGAAACTTCTTTAATTAACTTTAGAGTGCGTGGATGTCTGGCGGGCCGATATTATGTATCTTCGATATGCTCAAGAAGTGGAACTGAGCTCAAGGATAATAATATTGCTATCATTAATAAAATAGAGTTTTATTAATAATAACTATCAACAATACACAAAACGGAAAATATTGACATAAACAGAGAATGGAAAGGGTCGTGGGGGCTCGGCTAATCCGAGGATTAAAAGATTTAAAAAGGTAAAACAAATATAAAGTTAAAGAGATGGGATGGGTCACTAAACCATTTAAAGCACAGGATAGAATTGACAAAAGGGTTAAATACTCAAAGGTAACGTTCAGCTTACGTAATTTTATACTAGTGGTGCAGAGGAAGTCGACGTGAAGTAATTTTTGGTCCGCTGGCGAGTTCCAGCCGAAGGGGGGGGGATAAAAGGATCCTGACATGGCGTCTTGGGAATGAGAACCGTTTCTCGACGAACGGCTTGAAGAACAATGGCTGTTCTACGTTGTTCTCTTCTGAACAACAGGGGGGGGTGAGAACCGTCTCTTGTCTACGGGCTCAAGAACAATGGCTGTTCTAATGTTGTTCTCTTCTGAACAACAGGGGAAGGGGTGAGAACCGTTTCAGGGACAACGGGCTCGAACGAACAATGGCTGTTCTAATGTTGTTCTCTTCTGAACAACAAGGGGGAAGGGTGAGAACCGTTTCTTGGCGAACGGGCTCAAAAGAACAATGGTTGTTCTACGTTGTTCTCTTTCTGAACAACAAGGGGGAAGCCTTGTGGACTTGGCATCACGAAAGGCTCGAACCTTGGCACTCAAGGGATATTGTCCTTCTTCTGGAAAAGTGATGGTGAATCTCGAGGTCGAGGTCCCTTGGCGCACAAAGTGAGAGAGGGTCGTGGTTATGTTTCGCGACGAAAATCTGGATCTCCAATCTGCTCTTAGTGGTAAAGTTTATATCTAAATAGTCGAGACACTTCCTTGGCGTGGGGGACACTGGAGTGGGAGCTTTGAGGGAATGCACAGCCGAGCCTGGGAACAATGCCTTATCTGCCCATAAGTTTAACTCAATCTGGCGAGGTCGTCGTATGGGGGCGAACGGGGAAGATAAACCTCCTTGTTTAAACATTGACTCAGGTGGCTGCGATAAGGCGCCAAGCTTTAAAGAGAAGATGCACGTGGGAAGCCTCGTGGTTTTAAATAACATGGGATAGGGTTTGGAATTAACGCGGCCTTAACCCGTTCTATCACAGCCATCATATTGAATTTTTTTGTGGTTAATCTTGAGAATCTTCCGTATCTGTTGATTAAAACTTAATCCAGCTTATTTCTTATTGTTTCAGCCGATTAATCATCTTCTTAATGTTGTGATTGATCCAAAGTATAAAGAAAAATATCATTCTGACCGTTTTTGTATTTATTTAACATGCCTCATTCATGGGATAAAGGCTAAAGTACTTGAATTATATACCTTTTTTCACATTTTTTCCTGAGATTCTTAGCTCTAATTGATATTAACCTGAAAATTCATAATAACCAAGATAAATAAGATAGTTTATTAATGTCCATAAGCTAATTAGAAGTTTCGACCAGTAGTAAAACCTTTACAAGAGAAGTGTTAGCGACACATCTTCAAACACCCTAAACTTCTGTCTAAAGACCTAAAAGACCCAGAAGGCGATTGAGCTATTGTGTTGTCATCTTCTTCAAAATTAAGTTGTTTGTTTTTCAATAACAGGGTTATACTTATACTTTAAGTATTTTGTTGTTGGAAAGATCTCGCCCCCAGAATGGACATTAATCCACTTTCTTCGGCAATGAGAAATTTCGAATTCATACGTTCTAGTTATTCTATAATAAGTTTATTACACTATAGCAAGGGGTATGGAATATTAGGATTAATAATAAAAAATGGACCTATATTTTTATCATAAAATTATAGGTAACTATTTAATTTCTCGCAAGTATGGGCGTAGAGGATTTAGGCTAAATAGTATGCATAATATTTAACTATATTTTGTAAAATTTAAAGCTAGTCTACTAAGAATGATAAAGGATAATGTATTTTTTACAAAAGTAAAAGGTCATTAATTAATTATTTATATCGCTTGTCCACCATCACTAGGAGTAATTAGTACATGGGTTGGATAAAATAACACGATGTAACAATGGTTTTGTTTATATGTATTTATCATGTTTTTATGTGTTTTTTGCCCCGATTTTAAATATTAGTGCAGTTTTGGCCTATCATCAGTATTTTTTAGAGATTTTCATAGTTATATATTTGGTCTTTAGATTAGTAATCTTCCCTCTAAGGCGAATTGTCTAGTTCAATCTATTCCGAATGTGTAAGGATATTGAGACAGTATAATGTGTATTTCCACGTATTACAACGTATTTAGGAACTATAAAGAAAATAAGAGCAAAAATACTAGAAAAGATTTACATCAGAAGTGTTTTAAAGGTTGTGCGTTTCTAGTGTGAAAGCTTTTATCTTTTCTGACTAGAATCTATATTTAGTCACTCATCTTGGCAGTATACCATTTTCATTAGTATCTTTGCTACATGGTGCAATGTATTGATGGAATCTCTAACCATGCTATTCAGTGACATCATCCAAGTTTTCATGAAAGAAAACAAGATTTTAATGCAATAAATGCACCTTCAAGGATATATTACACCCCAGTCCCTGAAGCTCTCAATAAGCTTCGCTATGAGCAGTTTGTAGTTTGAATCTTTGTGGTTTCCTGAGAATACATGAACTATGCTATGAAATGCACACCGTGGTTCTCTCCGACTTTGTTCTTCGTTCTTTCAAGTTTATCAGACTTCAACATTGCGTTTACTTGTGGTCTAACAAAAATACCAGCGTTGATCTTAGTCTCAGAAAGCTTTGAAAACATGAGATGGATTTCTTGAAAGACTTTTCATCCAAAATCTAAGGCCTTTACAAACCAGTTTATTAATCCCAATCTCATATCAAGTCAGGTGTCAGAGAGAGAGATTGGAAGAACAGAAAGAACCAGCGATCGGCTTCTTTTGAGGTAACTTCCGTTTAATAGAACGCCCTATAGAGAGCCCAATTGTAACAACGAGAGGTTCCGCGAGATGGCATAAAGGTCTAAATTCACTCCCGGCGCCTCTATATAGATAAAGTAAAATCCACTTCCGGCGCATCGGTAACATTTATTTCCGGCGGTTCTGTATAAATAGTAAAGCATTTGCATTAGGTAAATTAGTATTGTGCTAAGAGAAGACGTCGCATAAGGTAAGGCCTGTAAGCTCTGAATCCTGACCGAATGTAGGCTGGAATTAAGTTGTGATAATTGTTAAAATATTCATTGCCCTCTGAATAATTCCGTACTTAAATAAGACCCGGCCATAATTATTGTAATACGACCCAGTGCCATGATCGCTTGCATTTTCCTTACGAGTGTCTATTTTGTCTCTCCTTATAGCTTCTTTCTCTTGGCCTCCCCATACCCCAAGAGCCCGAATACAAGAAAAAAGAAACAAACGAGAAAAGATCTCTCGAGCCCAGCTTCCTCCCCGGCAAATACTCCTTCGATCCCTACTTTTGAGGCTAACTGTGTTTATTGGAATAGAGGTTGTATTTTCCGTCATAACTTCAAACAGGCCGAGTACTAATCGTCCTTAAGTGCAAATCCAACCCGTCTTTTTGGAAAATACTCCAGCTCAGTGCTCCTACCCCTCGTGCTCCTCTCTATAGCCGAATCTTTGGGTGGCAGATCCACCCGGAATTGGAATCCCCTTTGTCGGTCGTGTGCGGCCGAGTGTGTATACTTTGATTTATCTTTCATGTCCATTCTCTTATTTTTTTATTTGTCTTTCATGTCCATTATTTTATTTTTATTTATCTTTTATTTCCAGTATTTTATTTTTGTCTGTACAGTAGTAAAGTTTATTTTGTTTCGCCCAGTTTGATATACAGAACCATCTACATAGTTGAATTAATTCTGTCAAGTATAACTAGTCACTCTTAAAGATTTATTGAAACCCAAAGTTCAATTGCATTATTCGAGGCAAGGCTCAACTGCAGAATTGCCCTGCGTGCTATCCGCCAACCGTTTCGAGACATGGAAAGCAAACGGAGGTCAGAAGATCTAACATTACCTACGACATAAGGGCAATGAAAACTGAACAGACTCCACAAGAGGATGACTGAAAACATTTAACTTTCATGGTTGTTATTGATGTCGCAGGGACACTTATTTTTCTGATAATAATGATCATCAGTTCTGCTATCACATAGGCAAATAAAACACGAATATTTTGTGTATTCACCTTGTAAACCAAGCAATAAAGCAAGCATCTTGAAATCCCCATAAACACCCCAGTTAAATTCAGCATAGATGATTTTGTCAAGAAGCTCTTTAACATTAACGTACTCTTTTTTTTCTCTCTCCTCGATGTGCAAGAAGCAAAGATGGATATTGTACCAAAATAAATTTCAAATTCATCATGTCGTTTCCGGTACATACATGGCCTGAAATCTTCCCCTATTAAATTCCATTCCTTCAACCTTGATGTTAAAGGTTCAATTCCTGACTTAGTGAGGCCTAAGTCCTTGTTCAAATCATCCAGTTCAATTTGATTTGGAAAATGGAGATGCGTACTTATTTTTAGCAGGGATGCTTCATTCATTTCTTTGCTGCAGCTATTTGCTGACTCTTTTGGTGAATAATCAATTACATCTTCTGTCTAAAAAAAGAGATAGCTACATTTAGCAACGTCAACCAAAACATGAATTAAATTTATTCTCTATTCTAAATAAAAGTAAAATTTAGGAAGAATATTGCAATACCTAGGTTTTGCTGCTTTCATTTTCTGGTGCATGTGGTACTAGTAAGTTATCATCATGAAGGACAGGTGCTACAGATGATGGTATGTCTGGATACTGAAGAGATTGTTTTACTTTAACTTTTCTGTACTTTGTAACATATATCATGCAGAAATAGCAGTCATCATGGTGGTTCTTCGGCTCTCCCAATACTTTTCTTGCAACTCTAAACCATCCTTATAAAGTAAATCGACAGCTTCCACATGACATATGTGGGGCTAATGGCATTTATTGGTGACCCAAGTGCATTCCAGAGTTTGTACGCTATCAAGAATTTGCCACTTTCACAATTTGATATGATATATGCTTTGCCCCATTAAAATATCCACACGTGTAAGAAAATGTATCGAGAGAATTCGGGCATCGTTTAGAAGCCATACTCAAAAAAGCTAAAATTATATCCGAAGAAACAATATGAAACAGAAAGAAGTACTTTAAACTGTATGTATAATATATCAATCACTATAAAGTGCGGTTTTTAATAATATTAAAAAAAATTATAATATTTTTGGGGGAATTAACGTAGAACATTGATAAATAAACAGTAGAGAAATCCTAATATTGGCTATTGACTACATTATTGTTGTTTTCTATTTGGCTTCAAATGTTTGATTGTTGTTTTCTATTTTGTTTTCACTATTTAAGTGTCGTTTTCTATCGGGCTTTGACTGCTTTATTGTTGTTTTTAATTGGCATTTGTTTGTTTTAATTATGTTTTATATTGGGTTTTGAATGTTTTATTGTTGTTTTAATGGGTTGTGACTGCTTTATTGTTGTTTTCTATTTTGTTTAGTTATTTTTACCATTTTCTATTGGGTTTACTATTTTATTTTGGTTTCTATTTATTTTCATTGTTTTATATTGAGCTTTTAATATGTTTTATATTGGTTTTAACGGTTTTATTGTTGTTTTATATTGGCTTTTGTCTGTTTGATTGCTATTTTCTATTTGGATTTAAATGTTTTATTGTTTTTACTGCTTTATTGTTGTTCTAGTGGGTTTATAATGTTTAATCGTTATTTTCTATTGGGTTACGAGTATTTAATTGTTGTTTTACATCGGGTCTGAATGTTTTTTGTTGCCTTCTATTGGCTTTTGCCTTTTATATTGTTGTTTTCTATTGGGTTTTGAAAGTTTTATTATTGTTTTATATAGCGCTTTTATTGCTTTATTGTTGTTTTTAGTAATTTTTTCTGTTTTATAATCATTTGCTTTGGGATTTTACTACTTTTGTGGTTTCTATTTGTTTTAAAAGTTTTATTGTTATTTCCTTTTTGCATTTACCGATTTTTGTCGTTTTATTAAGGTTTTGACTGTTTTATTATTGTATTGTTGGGTTATAGCTGTTTATTATTATTTCCTATTGTTTTTGCTGTTTTCTATTTTTTCTACTAATATATCCTTCTTTTATTGTTTTTTACTGTTTGATTTTTGTTTTTTTGTTTTTCACTATTTTATTGTTGTTTCCTTTTGTTTTTACTATTTTATTGTTGTTGTATTGAGTTTTGGCTGTTTTATTGTTGTTTTAATTTTATTCTTACTTTTATTGTTGTTTCTAATGGGTTTTGGCAGCTTTTTTTATTATTGTTCATCGTTTTTTCTATTGACACTTAGTGCTTTATTGTTGTTTTCTATTTGGTTTGAATGTGATTTTGTTGTTTCTTTTGGTTTTGACTGATTGATTGTTCTTTTTTATTGGGTATTGACTATTTAATTGTTGTTTCTATTGGGTTTTGACTCTTTTATTTGTTTTTTACTGGGTTTTTGCTCTTTTATTGTTGTTTTTTATTGGGTTGTGACTATTTAAATGTTGCTTCATTTAAAAAAAATAATTAAATTTCCTACCCTGAGCTATTATGGAAGGTTACATCGGGTTCGATTCCAGCAAGAGGACAGGACACAAATAAATTAGGTGTGCTCAAGAGGCAACCGCCCATGAGTCTTTGCCTAAAGTCTAAGACATCGGCCCAAAGGCGCTGAGACGAATACGTCATCAATGGCAATACCGTTGTATCTTCTTCCTTCCTTTCTTCACACATACAACACATTACTCTTCTGTCCTGGAACATACTGAATGGGTTCTTGTATCCATACTCCCCTGAACGGACGGCTCTCTCTTGGGGGCCAAGAAAGGTTCCTTGTTTGTTATTTGTGAGAAACACACTATTATTTATGTTTACAAATCTCTCTGTCCCGTAACGGGAACCGGACACTGGTGCGCTTGGATTTGCCACCGATTGTTACACTGATCTTTATGTTAATTTCACTATCCAGATGAAGCTCAAACCACGAAAAATATATTATACCCTAACCCCCTCAACAAAAAATCACTAAAAGAGTCAAAAGAGTTTAAAGGTGTTAGGATAAATCCTTTATATGATGGTGAAAAAGAATAAATGAATTTGTACTCAATTGACAGCTAAGGAGCACAGTTTCTGTATTTTTATAGTGCTTAAATATGAAATAAAAAGGGGTATGAGGTCATCCTCGAGCATTTATGGTTCAATAAATACTAATTTGTTATTTGAGTGATCATTAAAGAGGGGAACTTGTTATATGAGATCGTCCTCGAACAGTTGCAACTCGAGAATTAATAATTTGTTACTGGAATGATCATTAAAGAGGGGGAGTGTTTATATGAGGTCGTCCTCGAGCAGTTGCGACTCGAGAATTAATAATTTGTTACTGGAATGATCATTAAAGAGGGGGAGTGTTTATATGAGGTCGTCCTCGAGCAGTTGTGGGTCAAGAATTATTAATTTGTTACCGGAGTGATCATTAAAATCATCAGTCCTATTATCGAATTATTTTTGACAGTATTTTTAATCGTTTTCTTCCTTCCTATTTTCCGTCTTTGCTTAGAAAGTGCGGCATACGAATGACATGAAGATGATAACACATCAAGTATTTCCTTAACGCATTATTCAAAGGCCTAATTTTCAGGAAAAATGATGCAAGATGACTGTGGCCAACTCGCAGGTGGCAAGTCAAGTGCTCGCCTTTGCCGCTTTGATGACGTCACTTCGAAACCAAACCTGAAGGGACGAAATGAGGTAAATTTCTTAAACAGGATGTCCAAGAAATATAGGACCTAAAATAAAATTATGATACATCAGAGATGAATTGGGAGCTACAGTCAGGAATTAATCATGATGTTAAGCGAGATCACGAGAAGTTGTGAATTTTCTTGAGTCATTCTAGGACATTTGATATAAAAGATTCGTAAAGATTAAGCACTAATATTAAATTTAATTTTCCGCTTTTTTCCAATGATATATTTGTGTGTGTGTGGGTGTATGTGGGTGTGGACTTAAATCGTTACAAATGAACGATATTTTTATTGAGGCGAAATGTTTAGTAGACATTATTATGATTGTGATTAAAAAATCTGATGTTGGAGTATTTGAGTACTCATTTAGATGTTCTGTGGTAGTGAGACAAAGACGTACTTTCGAATCTGCCTTTTATTGCGAACTTGTTATGGAGTTTTAAAAAACCCTGCCCCCCCTCCACCGGTCCCTAGTATTTAACGGTGACGTTTGTTATCGTACATTTTTCCTTTTTATATTCTTTTTTCGTGCCTGTGTTTTTTATCTCTTTTATCTTGTTTTGACTGTCCTAACCTCCTCTTTATTTCCAAGTGGTTTAATAATGCCCGGTTGAATTATACATTTCCCCTTCTTATTCTTCTCTCTCATTAATAGATTTAATTTTCTTCCACTTCATACCCACTTTTGCCTTAACTTTTTTGCATACTTCATGGAGGAATGTTTTGAAAGAACTCTAACTCAAATTCCACAAATAAAATATTGCGAAATAGAATATTTTTCTTAATTTATAAACTCTTAAGTCCTTTATATTATTATTTTGAGATTATTTTTAAGTTATTTTCTAATAAAGATCACAATTATTAATATCTTCAAAATTTGCGAACAAAACTTTTTTTGTAATGATCTCTATGGCGACAGCCTACGAGGACATAGCACAGAAAGTAGACACAAATGCATATCTTTAGACTTACTAAAAATAAGAGAACAATAGCAAAACAATAACAAAAAAATTAAATTATCAATCTATAAGGAAGCAAGAGACACTCTTAGGTACCTCTGTGAAGGCTCACCGATTCTAGAAACTCTCACACCACAGTCTGGTTTACAGGAGGCCGACCTCCGCACGAGGGTTAACCGGTAACAAGATAGCAGGAGAGGAATCAACCAGAATCAAGATAACAGGAGACGAACCTTGCATGAAGCTCCTCTAGGGAAGAACATTTAACCAAAATGCACCATACAGTCCCGAGGCGCAAGTACTCTGGGCAATAGTGGCAGGTAATCGCTTCATCCGATGGTGCTGTCATCCGATGGTGCTGATAGCGTAGAGACATTTAGGGAAAAGTCTTGACAGCTTGGCTCTCTCATCATCGTGCTCGTTGACAGTAGCCTCTGGATTTCCGGGATTTGTTTTCTAAGTTTAAAACGAAATGGCAACTAGACAATATCACGCAGAAAGTTATTAGGGAGCGATCTGGAGATACTGGCGCTGCGATATCTTGAAGTAGAATAATGTATAAAAAGAATGAAAAGGTAGTGAGAGGTTTAAACGGGGTGCAAAGGATTACCGGAGAGCGAGCACCAATTTCTCTAGAGGCACTGACGTTGGGAGGTCCTGCCGCTTCTTCAAGTACCAAATGTAAGAATCTACACAGGACACCTCCTTTCTGGCCAGTTGTCCAGTAACCAAGAGGAAAACAATCTCGAATCGCAGTCTACAATGCTTCCAGAACACATAGCGTACTCTGTGTATCTCTATGAATTATAAAACTATCTCCGAAATTGGCATGGTATATTATCTTCCAAAACAAGGGGTAGGTATATTGTAAAATACTCTCTCGTGTATACAGATGCACCGTTCGCAAGATCCCCCGCCGGCTTCAAACAAGAGAGTGGTAGCATAAAATCCAACCCCGGCTTTGGACCTGTAGCAAACAGTGTACATCAGCACGGTGGTGTAAAAGCTTACGGAGACGAGTCCGTGCACGAAATGAGAGCGAAACCTAACTCGCTCAAACAAACAGTTCAATTAATGTTTACCTACCACGGGAGTGAAAGTCCGATCATTGCCCTTCGGCGCCAAAGCTACGGGGATAGAATGCTGCCAGAGCAGCAGCCTGGCTGGAGAATGTAAAGGAATTGGTCGTGAGAGAGTGAAATACTAGGTGTACGTCCAGCATTATACGGCTGATGTCATATTACTCGAGGACACATGGCTGAGCGAGGCCATACTTATCCGGCGATGAATGAGAGGTATTGAGTGGTTTATAATGTTCAAAATGCAAAAAAAGTAAAGATTTTTCCCCCCACTAGAGAGGAAAGTGTTTATGTTATTTTGCTAGTCGGTATCCGCAGTCATCGGGAAGTGGCAACAGAATTCAGGAACATGCATCCATACCGCGCACCAATCACATACGGATGTGCTGCCAAGTTGACAGCCAAATTTAATGAACCCGGATCCTTAGCTTACAAGTCACGCAGCGAACCTTCAAGGACTGATTCAGTGATGTGATTCAGAATATGCATTCGTACTGAACATTGCGCATTCTATTATGTGTGCGACACAACGGGGGGACAATTTAACCAGAGTATTTAATAAATCTTTGGACTATTTTGTAATTTTATTGAATTTTCCCTATGTGTCCTGACTTACGGGATACCCCGTATATTTTGAAGCGTGATGATAATATAAATGTTTTCTGCATTTTCTGAAGAAGAGAAACATTTTAACCTTTTGTTACAATAAACTTTTCATATCCGGCTCATGGCCTGTAATTATTTACGGGTGACCGTAGACCCACAACACGAGAATGCCCCTTCATCTCATTTTATCGGCCATAAATAGTTACTATTTAGTAAAGTTTTTAATTCCTATCATTTATCCTCTACCCACAATGAATATGCCATTTAAGATTCGTTTGAATTTGCCATACTTAATCTTCAAGACATTTTTATGGCTTCAATCGACGTTGAGTTCCTCGCCAAAAACTTTCCTGTTCATGAAACCTGCAAGATAATTACAGATTCTCTATAAAAACAGCAGGGATATTTGGATCTAACTAAATCTCTAATTTTAAAATTGTTAAAGCTAGATGTAGGGAATACAATATTCCTTTTTTATAAATATCTATGTAGAGGTATAAGAGTTTACTATATATATATACATATATATATATATATATATATATATATATATATATATATATATATATATATATGCATCGAGGCCAAGGAAATAATAACAAAATACATCTGGGTTTAGCTTTGCCCATCCGATGGTCTCCGGTAACATAGGAGAACGGGCAAAAAGGGTAAATTTTAGGAGACAGATTCCTGACCTCAGCTCAAAAGGCTGGCCCTTCGTGGGTGTACTATCCATTCAAAAGTGCAAACTGCCGATCTCGTATTACCCTCTCTCAGAGCTACAAGACGCCAAGCGCGGGAGATCAACCTGAGGTCTCACCTTGCGAGTCCCCCCTCCACCTCTCCATTACCCCGCAGAGTAATTTGGGTATATAACAGGTTGACCCGAGGAAACGAGGCTTTTTGTTCGTTCTAACGGAAGAGACAAGAAAGTCACCGGTTGAGAGATTTTTCGAGTTCGAGAAGAAAACAGAAAAATCACCGGTAGAAAGTTTTCTGCAAGTTAAGGAGAACTTGCAGTCCTGGTACGAAACCAGATTGTACCAAGGAAGCTTGGTGCCGTTCGAGCCCCAAGATTATTGAGTATCAAGCTACCCAGTTTGAGGACTCCAAATCTTACTCTATCTGAGTTGGACAAACCCCAACTAGATAGAAAAAAAGAAGACAATGATTTCATCTCGTCCGGAAGAAAAGTAGAAGGACTAAGCTTTCGCTTGAGCATCCAGCCAATCCAGATCCCTCGTGACGTCACCCGTCAACTCGACAGGCATGTCCTCGAACGCTATCTATTGAGCAAACAACCAACTACTTGAGCTACGCCTTTCCGGAACAAAATCTCCGAGGATAGTCTAACTGGTCGTGGGTATTTAATCTCCATTACCTTATGTGAGTAAAGAATAATCCTGTTGTTTATGTCCCCGTGCATAATAATTAGTTTATTGGATGTCTGGCCAAGGACAAAGATATTAACTCAACAATTGTTTCCTCCGTAAAATTCTATCTCGTATCGAGCCTTGAGAGCTCACCCAGCAATCCCATTTTCTTTTTTTTTAAGTGTATTTGATCTGTATTTTTTTCTGTTATTTAGTGAGAGGGCTTATGTTCATTAAAGTCTATTTTTTTAGTAAAAGCACTGTTTTAATTATCCTCGAACGAGTTAAAGTGGCAATAATTGATAAATTCAAGAAAGAAACCCCTTTTATTCATTCACTAGAATAAAAATAAAGTTTAGCACTCTTAGAGAACGATCCTCAAGCGATCACCGAGGCACGAACTTACGCCTCAAGTCAAAGTTCATTTGGTTTATTAAATATTAATAAAACAAATAAATATATATATATATATATATATATATATATATATATATATATATATATATATATATATATATATATATATATATATATATATGTATATATATATATATATATATATATATATATATATATGTATATATATATATATATATATATATATATATATATATATATATATATATATATATATATATATATAATCTCGGCTAACCTACGACATATTTATATTTACAACATGAAGGCATGATAATGGGCCCTCCTTTAGGTCCTTCCTTTGCAGATAATTTTTTAGGCTATCGTCTTCAGGCGATATGTGAATAACTGTTTCTTTAACTTCGATCACAACAGTCATACTCCTTTATTTTTAAACTATATTAACTAACAATAACCTAATATTAGGTTTTCAGTGGTAAAGGGCGCTGAGAATAAGATTGCATTTCTGGACATTAATGTCACTACATAGAGTCGGTTCAACATTGAGTACTTCACTTTACCTAAAACCAACAACAAAATTAGGAAGTGATTTCTTATGTAGCTCTTATCAATTTAAATTAGTTAGCATCAAGAGTCAAATCTTTCGAGTTAGATTTCGAGGTAAAATTTTAATTGCTATCCTAAATACCTATTTGATAAAACCATATCCTAGTTCTTATCACAAATATTTTGTACAAAAAAGCCCCATTAACATCATTTCCATGGCAAAAAGTATATTTAAAACTAATTTAACTTAAGCATCTGACCACTAAATTAAATAAAAACAACTGATAGCCTCCAAATTTACTTTACCCAATGTTAATTTATTTGGATAATCTCTAATTCTAGCTCTCTTTACTCTATTTTTCGTCACAAAGTCTCTCCAGAGTCACTTGTGAGCCTGTGTCATCTACAATTTCACGTGTGCGACCTGCCTTCATTAGAAATATAGAATCGCAGGCATTTTAAAGTCTCTCGTGGTGTAATTCCATTTTCTAAACCAGAACTTTCCTCAATAAGAGAACATGCCGAAAATATAACTATCCAATTAACTCCTTTTTCCGTCTTATCTTCCACTACCATCTCTTTAGACTTAAAAATTCTCGAAACACTCTTCATAGAAACCTAAATTCTCAATTGAACGATAACACTTGTTCTCTGAAATTAAATAAAGTGTAAAGATATCGTTCACACTAAAAATAAAACCCTCAATCTCTTAGTTTGTAGTTATTTAAAATTCAGTCCCAGCTCAGGTGAATCAAATTATTGCAGCTTTTTACCTGCCATTTAATTATATTTATGAAGCACCTATATTTTAGTACGATTTTAACTGCTGATTTTAGGTTATTTGTTTCTATTTTATTAGAAATGACTTCTTACTTATGTCTTTCAATTAGGTTTGCCCCGACGCTGCAGCGTGCTTCCTACCTGTTTTGTTTTTGTTTTTTGTTTTTAGGGGGGTTCTTTTAGAATTTTGTTTTTTTATCTTTTGCATATTTAAGGGGGGGGGGGTATCTAACCTAGTATTAGGCTGTAAGGTAATTACAGCAACTTTTACCCTATTAGGCAGTGGCCAGATAGGCTCTTAAAATAAAAAAATATTTACCCTCCTTTATTGCGTCTTTTTATCATCCTGCAATGTGAGGAGATAAGAAGAAAGTGTACCGCAAGGGACCATCTTAAGTGTTACTTGTTTCACAATAACGATTAAATGGTTTGGTTTCGGCCTTCCCGGAGAGGAGACATGGCTTCCCTCTTTATAAACGATTTAACTCTTCTGCGTATCTTTTCACTTTTCTTTTGTGCCCCGCTGCCTGCAGTTAGTGGTCGACAATATGTCCAAACGTGTTATCTTTCAAGGTTTCTGCTTCTTGGTAACCAAGATAAAAAGCTAGGCATTTTTATAATGAAAGATTCTCAGCCCCACCCCCACCCCATCCCTCTCTTCAGAATACTTTTAATGGAATGTAATGTAGATACCCCATTTACATCACCTTAAGACCGATTATTTGAAGTTAATAGATATTTTGAAGTTTGTTAGACACCTTGTAGGGTAGCAATAGGTATATATTATGAAATCTATATACCACGTTATCCAATCTAATTGTACTTTACACCCATAACGGACCTTAGAATGTTCGAACTGGTTAGTAGCATGGTTGCCCAACTGCGCAATATTGTTTCCCGTACCCCTCATGTAAAGAACCTATTCAGTATGAGGACAATGGCAAACCTGCGATTCTTATTATATTTCATTTCCTTTCTATTCTACGTTTTACAAATTTCATTACCTTTACCAACTCTAGAATTGCTTTGGATTTTGTTTGTCAATTTTGCTTTTCTCATCATTTAGTGCTGAAAATTCTATCCTAGCTGTAGTTAGAAATGCGTCAATGTTTCCTTATGTTGTACCCCCAGTCATATTGGGGTCCAGGGTAATAAACTGGTGAATCAAACTGCACGTTTGTCCGCACTTGATGTCCCAACACTTTCTATGCAACCATACAAGGACCTCTTCCCCGTTCTTCAGGACTAGGTATTGGATGTATAACAGAGAGAGTGAAATGATTAGGCCATTGTTAAATTGTGGCCTCTAAGTAGCAAGACTAATAGTAGCTATTATGTGCCTAGAAGTCTCGATCCTTTGAGGTGTCTCTTTGCGCCTACGAATTTAACATTAAGGGTCGATGGTCTCATTTTCGCTAGCCTTCGCGCATCTTTCTTCCAAACCTCTATAGTGTACTTGGTCCCTCGCGGTCCCGATGGCTATTGGCAGAAATGTCCTTCTATTGACTACTTTATAAGATAGTCCAGACTACTTTCTATTTTATAATTTTACTCAATTTTTCTTCCAAATTTTAATTTATTTTTATTTTATCTTCGTGTGGCCACTGTATTTATTTGTTTATTGATTCGGACAGTATTTTATTTTGGCTGTATTAAGGATGAATTTATTTTAAATTTTATTTTCGAGATGGTCTCAGCAAAAATTCGATTTGATTGGGTGGCTCTCTTCCAGGTTCCTAAATCAAAATACCAAATTGTGATTGGCACACATCAATGTCGCTACAACTTCCAATCCCTTATGCTTGTTAATTAGTAATAATTTGTCTCCCTAGGATTCAGGTGTAATGGCAGAAAAGGAAGGTTATGTTGTGATGGTATTTTCCACTGACGGCAACCTTTCCGATTTAAAAAGGTAAGTGGTATGTATGCACTTAAAAATGTCTGTTTGGGGGTTAACTGGATGTATGTGGTATTTTTATGGTTTTAAAATTTGTTTTTTATAAGCAATTTATGGCAATTTCTGCTAAGGAAAGAAAATGACTCATATGCATTGCCGAAACTCTTTGTAAATGCTTGACCTCAAAATGTGTGACGCACATATGCGTCATATGCTGCAGTGAGCTTTATTTTTAAACTTATTACACCTATATACTATATATAAAGGGTCAATGCAGGAGGATTCAAAAACATTAATAAAAATTTTATATAAAAATGGGAGGTTTCCCATACTTTTGTTATCATAAAGTCATAAAAGTTTCTACTTTAAAATTTTAAAAGTTAACACTAAAAAAAATCCCCCTGAACTTTTCAAATTATTATCGTAGCAGTTGGGGGCTCCAATTTTAGAATCACTTTCCACCCTCATCTTTGTTCAACTTCAACCATTATAAGAACCATTGAATTCCATACCATTAAATAATGATTTCCATTAATTTTAGAACAGTCGAAGATCTTCGAAAAATGGCACCAACCTGTCCTATTGTGATTTCCGTTCCTCAAATCCACCAGGATTACAGAAAGCTAACCAGTTTCAACAATATTCACTTTACTGATAAACAATCTGATTCTCTGATATCACCTTTCTCCTCCTACGCTCAAAAGACGTTCTCACTCCTGAGCAACTTTCCAGGACGTAAATATTTCGGGTGGGCGAAAAAGGCAGTTTGTTACGTTCCAAATCATGCGAAAAAGACGGTTTCTCTGCTGGAAACGTCTCAAAATCATTCGGAAATCGTTGAATATAAATTTTCGGCCAAGGATGCAGAAACTCAACATGAAGTTCCCTTTGGAGATTCGAGATATAACCCGAATTTCCAAAAGATACTATTATCCAAGGAAGGTGAACAAAGGGTTTGGGATAACTCTGCCCCTAAGGAGGCTAATGAATATATATCGTGGGATTCCAAAACACTCTCGAATCACGGACGGTGCAAACAAATTGAACGTCTGAAAGATTCTTTCTCGAATCTTCAGGACAAGTTTCCATTCTTCAAGTACGTGTTAATCGTCAACCCACGGAAGCATTTCTCGTCGTCTCTTATAAGGTAAGACTTTGGAATTATTTGAGAAGGTTTAACGCCTACTTTTTACGTTTATTGGTTCTATACAGGCTCGGAAAAGCTGTGGAAGATTTGAAAGAATTGCAAAAGACGACCCGAAAGAGAGGCCACCGTTTTCTCTTGGAGCTCTGAGTTCGGGATAAGACCGGATGGGAGTGAAGAGAAATCCGGGCCTCAGTAGCAAATGGGATGGTAGCGAGTAAATGAAGAATACACAATAACTGTGGCTAAATCAAGAATAAGAAGATATATTAAAATTTGAAAATCAAAGTCTCAAGTTATATTGATCTAAAAACATTCCTCTCTTTATTTCTATTTTTTCTTTTTCTATTTTTTCATTTCCATTTTTCTCTTTTATCTTTTCTTCTATCCATTTTTCTCTCTTTTATTTCATTTTCGTCTATTTCTCTCTTTCTCCTGTTTGTGTGGGAAAGTGACCACATTATGGCAAAGTTCCGATGGAATGGCGGATTCCTCGTTCACTTTAATTACTACCATAGGGGACCGAAGCTGAGTTAGCAACTACCATCCGATAAGCCTACTTTTTGTAGTAGAAAAAGCGTTAGAGGAATTAATTTTATATTGGATCAACAAGTGGCTTAATAATTTGACTGATATTCATCAGAGGAGCGTCTCTCATTGTTTTTCAATGGGAAACCGAGTCCCACTCGATAGACCCTCTCTTCTCCATCATCTATACCAACGATAGAGATGCAGGATTATTGAAACAAATAGCCAACAAGCTTCCAGAAGACACAATATTAAGTATGAGTGTAACGTCAGCGCCGATGAGCTGAGAGCTGACCTGCACCGATAGAAGATTGATTTGGATACGTGGATGACTTATTATAATACCCAACGCACATCGGTTATAAACCCCCACCCCACTCCCGGGTGGGCTACCCTCTACACAAGAATTATTGAAGGGCCTCCAACGTGGAGAAAGACAGGTGTACTGATTAGAAGTGATTTAAAATTCCCAGACAGCACGTTGAGGCAGAAAAAAGTTGCAACATCTGATGGCTCTATTAAGAGACAGATCAGTTTTCGAAACAAGGAAATTGCGCTGCCCTTGTATAACTCGCGATCTACCTTGGAGTATGTGGTTCCCATTTGGTACCTCCCTCAGTCTTGTTTTGCTAGATAGTAAGAAACTGCGCATTCAACTGAGAGAAGCGTTAAAACTTATAAGCCTTGACAATATGACTAGGAACCACGGATTAAACCTAAAACTTGCCTGTTTCGGGTCTACTTTAGTGCGCAACTTCTTCATATTAAGAATATGCGGGATATGGAACAAGTTACATGCAGATGTAGTTAATATTTCCCAGAGTTGAGCAATTCCAGGATAAAATTGACCGAAATGCTTTTAGGGCACAATAAATTGCATATGCTATTATTATTTGTATTACTAAGTATAGTCATTATTAGAAGTTGTGTTCTTACCTTTTCTGAACACAGTCAGGTATATTTTTTGTACCGGCAGATATTAGTAGGAGTGGTGGATGGGGAGAGCCTTCGTTTGTACTATCCTTTTTTTCTAAAGCTTGAGCTTTTTCTAAATTGTTCCTCCTCGGTGTGGATAGCAATGTCTTTTGAGGTACTATGATTCGTGACTCCATGAACCACGTCCTAGCCAAGTGGAAACATCGCTTCCAGCTTTAACAAAGTTAACTCACATTGGCTATAACTAGTAGTTGAGTCTCTAGTAGGGTCGTCTACACTGCGGCTACCATACGTTATTGATCCCCTTGGTTTTGGATCCGAAAAATCATAAAATCGGTTACAAGAACTCAACAAAAACAAGATCCACAGACCTAAGTCGCGAGCTTTCAATTATTCTGACTTATGACCTTAGGACCATAGGACCTTACGACCTTTAAAACTTTAAATAATTCTGGACTAACCCTGTGAGGACCTTGACAATTGTATCCTTCGAAATAGAATGTAAAACAACATAAAGGTTTCAAATTTCGTTAGAATCGGCCGAATAGTTTCGAGGTTATTGCCAAATAATTCCCTGACTAACCTTGGGAGGATCTTGGCAATTATATCCTTAAAAATAGAATGTGAAACAACATAAGGGTATAAAATTTAGTTAGAATAGGCCGAATAGTTACGATGTTATTCCAAATAAGAAACATTGAAAAGTAAAATGGTTACATCCGACCGACCGACAGTGTAACTTATAGAGGCGAGTGCACGCGACTAAAAAAAAGAAGTAATAATCACTAAAATACACTTACCCCCTCCCCCCCCCACACACATATATATAAAGATTGCAAATCACGGTAAAACTAATCCCAAAACAGATTTTTCCTGAAGACCAGCGAAATATACGACATGGACCCGTCTTTATATTCCATCTCCGCCCACAACCCTTTGGAAATTAGGGGTAGCTCACCCCACGAGGGAGAAATCCTTCGAATGGACAGCTTCGTGTACGGGGGAGCCGCCCTCATACCCAAGAGGATTGTGAAGGAAATAGTAACACAATTCCGCGTCCCTCTTCGCCCACGTGAAAAAGACCTGCCCTATCTCACAAATCACGATCCCATGGTAAGTACCGCGGTAAAGAACTTATTTCAAGGCTCAGAGGTAGGTTCTATTAAACCCATCTTTTGTTCTCGCCTGTCCTTGAACTATGCGACGGGTTTGAGTTCTTTGCTTCTGAGGTTAAATATCCTCAGAACCATTTGTCCTTCGGTGATTTGTTTTTATCACAATGCTCGATTTTAATTTTCTTTCATTTCTCTTCTTCTATCCTTCCCCTTTTATTCTAAAGATTAATTTCCTTTTGGAAATTGCCTTGTTCGCCGTTAAAGCAATTAGTCTGGTCATATTTTGTCTATCTCCCCCCCCCCCTGACCCCGTCCCCCCTTGACCTTTCCTCTCATTTAGAATGACCTCTCCGAATGGATGTCCTGGATCGGCCACAGGAAATTAAGGGGAAGTATCTTTCCGCTCAAATCGAGGGTGTGTAACCAACCGCAAAACTGTCGCGTAACCATGACAATGGATTTCGATATGAAAAGGTAATTGATGTGGATATTTCTATCATTATAAAGAGCGAGGCGTTACAAAGACCCCGACATAAATATGTAAAGAGCAAATATAGATTTAGAATAAGTAATAATTATAGTTGTTGTTTTTTTTGTTATTACTCTCTTGCCTTTACCTGACAAGCTTAAACTCATCTTGTTATGGGTTCGATGAGTTCTAAAATTGCTGACGAAGGTATTTTCTGACCGTCCTGATAAGGGCTTCTGTTTTTCATTTGTTCCAGCAGACTTTAATCATACCTCCTTTATCTTTGATCCTCTTCATTCCCTTCTTTCCCCTTGGTTCATTTTTGGTCTTCCTTTCATTCTGTTCCGTGCGTTTATTAACCTAATTGAGGGCGAAAGAGAGCGCTAAGCACCTCTAATATATTTCATTTGAGGTATAAGATTCAATGTTTCTGCGAGGGCGGGGGGTCAGATCACTGATTTTTAGGTCAATATTAATGGATCAATTTGGTCAGGAGAGTCTCTTAATGCCATTTTGTTTTCATTCTCCAGTTACTGTTTGCCTTCTGTTTACATTTTTTGTCATTTTTACAAGTAGGCATCTTGTTTTGAGTCGTTTTTCTACCTGAAGGCTCTTTCGGTTGTGGCCTACAGTTTAACGTGAAATGCTAAACAGGGGTGGCAACATATCAGCCATCTCGAATTTAACCTGAATTGGTTCCTCCATCCAAAGATAACAGCATCTAATGTGGTTTAACTCCGCTCCTGTGAGAATCAGTTGTAGACTCGAGCTACAGCCCAGCCTCTAGATCAATATCTCTCCTTTCTTCTACCAAGAACTTGCTCTAAACGGAATTGATCGCCCAAATTATGAACAGGCTTCCGAGCACCCCACTTTGGAAGAATAGTGACAAAACCCCCGGTTTATTTAAGCAGGGAAAATGAAAACCTGGACATAAAAAATGTCAGAGATTAGCCAATTCTTTTGGTAGATTTTTCCTCCCTCAAATGAATCTTTCCTTTCTATCCCTTTATTAAAATCCTTCTCTCATTTTCTCCTTTTCCACTTCACCTCAACAGAGAAAATGCAAGAGATTAGCCAGTTCTTTTGGTTATATTTTCCTCCCTAAAATGTACCTTTCCTTCTAATCCGTCATTAATATCCTTCTCTTCTTTGTTCCTTTCTCCTCCCTCAAATGAACCTTTCCTTTCCATCCTTCCATTAAAATATTTCTCTCAAGTGCTCCTTTCTCCCCTCACCTCAACAGAGACAGTCACAATCCATTTTCATTAAGAGTCTGTTTCAAGATTAGCGCTTCTTTCGTGGCTCGCTGAGCTTCGATTGGACCTGGAGCTCCTTTCAGGCAAATTGGGGAAACCGCGCTGATCGCTCGTTCAATCGGAAAGTTTCTGCATTTAGGCTCTTCTATATTTTGGGGCTTTTAGTTTAGTTATTCACGATTGTTACGGGAATTTTAGTACCTCTAGTACCTTCTTTATAAGTACAGGACTTGGGTTGAACCCAGTAAAGAATCTAGTTAGAAAAGTAACCTGGAGTTTGTCACCACTCCAATTGTAAGTGGGAGTTAACCAGAATTTGGCTCCTACAACACTTTTTTTGCAAGAGTTGCGGTGGATTAAATTGTATCATGGATCTATTTCATGTTGGCCGATATTAATGCACGAAACGTCGTAAATCAAGATAAACACTTTTACTGGTCCTTGGATTGTTACAAGTGGTGCGATCAATCCATGAACCCTACCGCTAGACTTATCTATTCCTTAAAACACACTAGGTTTCCCATCAGGATCTGAGATGGAGCTATATATCCAATGATTAGGAAGTTTCTTTTTCAATTAGGTGTTTAAGAGTATTCGCATTTTCTTTGGCTACTTGAAATATTTTTTAGGTTTGGCTTCTAAGTATGTTCTAGGATGTGTATATGACAACCTATTCTAAGCTGAATTGATGGAATGTTTTTTTCCTGCTTTGGCCACACTTTCCCTCAAAAAGTGGGGTCTGTACATCTCTAATTCCTCCATATGACAATTTTAGTTCCCTCTTCATCACCCCTCTCTCACATCTCCTTATTTTCGGTCTTAAAAGCCATTTATCCTACCTAAAACAAGCTTGTTTCATCTCACTTTATTAAAGCCATTCACTAAAAATATAGTGGGTGCTCTCTTGCTAGCTCCGAACGAAATCTTTTCCGAGAGGACCCCATCGCACTTCACACTTACCAACACAGCTTATCTCTTACCCACGAACCACAACCCTCTTCTCCCTGCTTACTTCCTCTCACCACTGGCATCCTGAAGTACCATGCGTTTTCATTAACCAAAGCAAATTTCATTTATAACCTTATCATATCTGAGAAGTTAACCTTCATTAACCTTACGCAAAATGGCTCATTGCATCTTCCGTAACACCCCCCTACCTATAACTATTTCGTCCATACATGGTTCCAAAGACACAAGGCGTAGTGGTACTACTGATTTACACACGTCTCCCCTCCCTCTCATTCCAATCAAGTCACCAACACTTTCCAAGTTCAATTTTCCTCTGCTTCTGAACCCCACTCTCAAAACTGTAATTTGTCGTGGAATGGCCAGATTCTATATTTATATATACGTAGGTACTTTGGGGCTTGGGGCCGAAGTTGTTTGAAGACCTTAAGTGAAAGGGGAAATTGTTATGAGTCCAGTGGGGATGGTTTATTATTAACTTTGCGGGGTCCTTTTAAACAAATATTTTAGAGTGCAAGTTGGCCAAAGATTAACAGGTAGCTGGTTCGCGCTGGGGTTGCAAAAGGAAGTCAATGAAGAAAATATAACTGTAGGAGAATAGCATAATGCTCCCAGGTTTTGCCCACCTCCCTTCTGGGCGGGCCGCTTATCAACCCTTCCCCTTCCGGCTCAATATCTGGTGGTCTTCAGCCGGAAGAAACCGTCGGCCATTCCAGCTAACGCCCGAGTTCCTTCCCGGACTGTTTATGGATAAATGGGAGCCCATCTTCGCTTCCGATAGTTACAGGAAGTTTATAAAGGACGAAATGGAGTAGCTTGACATCTAATCTACTTCCAGCGCCCTGAGAACCTCTCCCGAGTTTCGAGTATAAAAGACGAATTCTTTTAACCCTCAGTAGTAGAGTTTACATAGCGTCTGGCGGGGCGGGAATTGTCATCTATCGGTGTATTGGTAATTCGTCGAAGCATCAAATCTTTAGAGAGGAGATCGATCTCAATTAGGGAGGCTCCTTACCCCGTTAGTCTGCAAATCAGTGCAGACCCAAGCTCGTACTCAAGTGTAAGAGCCGAAGCTACAAACAACCTTACTCTGGTTCCCTAAGCGAGAAAACTACATCTCGGCTTTTCTCCGTGACCCTACGCGTCGATAGGTCACTCCCCCCCCCCCTTCGTCCACCCTAACAGAGGCAACCAATATTCCTCGGAGTTCACGAACATGGGGCCCTCTTTAACAAGAAGCTCCCGTCACCGCCTTCTTCTCGCAGAATCGTGACGGAATTGTAGGATCAGGTCGGTCCCTGGAGAACCTACCTAATCGTCTCCACCCCTTACCTCACCATCGCCACCCGAACATCAGGCTCCAAGGTAACCCTTCCCTTTCACAATCCTCGACTTCACCGCGAAGCTCACTAGCATTACAAGTGTATAGGAATTTGTATGGTGAATAGTAATTTTCAAGCCAAGTGAGATATCCGAGATTCACTTATTAATTTATCTCTCAAAGCACATTATTTGTGTGTATATATACATATATATTTTTTTCTCGTTTAGTGTTCATTAAAACTTTATTTTCATATTGCTGTGTGTCTAACTTCCTTTGGGTCGCTTGCTGGAAAAGTTCATTTCAATCCCTCCGTAGCCAACTTCTAAGCACTCTGAGTCAATAAACCAATTCAGGACATTGGCCGAACATAGTATAAGGATTAGTACGACGACTCCTCCGCATTAGGGATAATAGGATATATATATATATATATATATATATATATATATATATATATATATAAGAGTCGGAAAAAACTCCAACCACCCCTCGGCCTATTCCTCGACTTTACTAACAACAAAATGATAATTATATTGACATAGAAATTGAGTTTAAAGGAAATGGTCGCCTAGACGGTGTTAAAAATCCACACGTGATACAGGTAGCTTAATTAAGGGATTAAAGAGGTTGGGTTCAGTTTAGTGATTGCAAATAATGGAGCAATTGGGTAAGCCAGAATCAAGATCAATCTGCAGGTGGTAACGGTTACGATTACCTTACGTGTTCGTTGCCAAAAAGGAGCCAGTTGGGGTACAATAAATGCGATAGAAGAAGTCGGTTTACCTCTTGCTTCAGACGAGGAAGCACTTGTTGCCTTTGGAGTTGAAAATCTTTGTCAGTCCTTGCCAATTGGCTATATCAGAGTTCACTGATGTCGAAGCTTGCCGATTGACTAAGGCAGAGTTCACGGATCGATTTAGCCTTCAACTTGACTCGAAATCACCTCTGGGGGGGAAAGGGAAGAGCGTCCTTTAGCTCGTTCATCGGAGTAAGTGGAAGTCTAACAGTGCTGCTCTCTAAACTCAGTCGAAGCGTTATATAGGCGCCTGATGAGGTGATTCCATACCCGTGCGGGAATTTATGCCTTTTTGAAAATTCCTATTAAATTTTCTTCTTTGAGTTCATTAGGAATTATTCCTTTAGTAATAAACTTTTTGAACATTGTAGTAAAGTGTCTAACAATTCAATTCCTAATTCTGTAAGATTTTATCGAAACCCAGCGCTTTGGAAATTTTCACTTTCCTAATATAAAAACAAATTTAAGTTTAAGTTATGCCATACTTCCGAGCAAGAGTGTGTCCCTTTCTTATTTTGTTTGGATTAGGATAGTGACCGGTGTTTTTGTCATTATATTCGTAAAGCTCCACTCAAAATGTCTCGCATTTTTACTTTTCGTATTGTTTACACAGCGCTCACCCTAAAATCTGCTCATTTTCTGATCAGAGTCTATAATGACAAGGCTTCATTGTGACCTTTTCCCTAAGGAAGTTTACAGCCGTGGACAGCGGATTTAGTTAAGAGACTTCACTTACTTTTGAGTATTAATAAATTTGAAGCCTTCTGTGTATAATTTGCATTTGCAATTAATTTAATTCTTACTTCATTCGATACGGTAAGTTTGCCTGTTTGGTTCACAGATACGTTCTCCTTTTTACCTTCGTTCACGATCATTTCAATCCTGTGAATATTTGAGAACTTAATTAAGACATGTAGGCCCGGGACATTGCGTCCTACCTGTATTAAGGTATGTTCATTTGTAAAATGAGACAATCGCACTCGGTTATGTGAATCGGTCTGTTTTCATTTGATAATCTAGACTAACTTTTCGGGTAACCTTTGAGAGACAAGGAACTTACCTGGTTTCAGTGGGATACTTTAATTTCACCTCAAGATCAAGCCACCCTTATTTTTTTCACGTTATTTTTTTTAAAACATTGATTGCTTAAATGAAATCCATGTATTTTAAAAGTCGATCATCACTCCCATTTGCATTTCATAATTAATTGTTCTTGTAGGACTTAACCATTTTTTGGTTTGCAAAAGTTTAACTCCCGACTGATTAACATACATAATTCACTATTGTACCAGAGCTATGTTGGATGACGAAGGTGCGATCGGTTTCTTCTTTTATTTCTCTGTTGAAATAGTTTATATTTACATGTGGATAGGATTCGTTTTAACACAATTATGATTTTCTAATCTTCAAAAACATAAACGTTTTTAGTTCTTAAAATGATGCTCACCGATGTCATTTTCAACTTCCGGAACTTGATAATAACGTAATTATTCACATTTAGAAAATATATTTTTACTTTGCGAAATTTTAATCTTTCTGCTTCATTTGCTCTATTCCCTACAAGTTTTGGCCTGACTAGTTAGCGAATAACAGGCTTTGTTATATCCGCAGGCAATCTGCGCACGCGTCTTTTGGCGATTGACCAATAGCATTCTTTGTTATATTTTCGTATATTTCGGACGATTCGCCAATGTTCGTGTTTTCAGTTGATATGGTATAATGGCGTGCGGTGGATGTGCTAGGTCGCAATACCAACTAATACAAGAAGTTTTGAGGCCAATTGTCAGTCATTAGAAGTAGATAGGGCTCATAGTGTAATCCCGCGAGATATTACATGCCCTACATGTCGCAGAATTTGTAGATTTAGACAGGATCACATTTTTTTAGTTTGTTAAAAGTGCAAAGGATTTGAAAGGGCGTAACACCTCATGCACATTTTCCGTTAGTGCGTTTAAGGGCAAGTGACTTTCTAATGCCCGCATTCGAACAAGTATCGGCATGAATTTCAAGACAAATGAGTGAGTTTTTTTCCCAAATTTCTGCCTGATTTTATTAGGTTAGGTTAGGTCTGGTTCTGGATCTTTTAAATAACTTTAAAAATATGTTTTTTTTATGCAGTTTTGCGTGTACTTTTCAGAACTGAAACTTGTTTTTGCTTGAAATACATACTTTTCCTATTATGGACCTTTAGTTGATTATGGAAAAAATATGCATTTTCAGGGGAAACGAATGTGAGATCTGAAAAGTGCACATAAAACTGAATAAAAAAAATTAAATTAACTTGAACATATGTGTCAAAGCGAATCTTTAAATCACGTAATCCCTGAGCCAACTTTCAAACCAGGTTGGTGTTTTGATTGCGTTTTGGGTACCAAGGCAGATGATACTAAGGAAGGTTCCCTCTGTGTCATACAAGGGATCTGGGAGACCACATGGATTTTCGTGACAGTAGTGTCTTCGTCAAAATTTATAAAATGTTCATCTGATGTCTTCACCACGTGGTCCGAGTCTTCAATAAATCCATTCATAGTTTGAGTAAAAGTGCAGGTATGGAATTGACCTTCGGTAACTCGATCAATTTTAAAGGGATTAACTCAGAATTAAATTAATGCGCTTTGTAAAGGCTACTTTGCACTTAGAATCTCTACCAACAATGAAATTTTGCCGAGGAAATATGTATAAAAAACTAAAGAAAAAACACATAGGACTTATCAATTATATATATATATATATATATATATATATATATATATATATATATATATATATATATATATATATATATGTAGATGGTTAGCAGTCTTCGACTTACATTCGAACAGGTAGCACGTGTTTCATAGAGCTCTCAGTCTGTTGATCTATTTTTCAGATTTTTCTACAGTTTGTTTGTTTTTTTTTCTCACCACAATCAGCCAAAGCTAAGTTGCTCTTCTTTTTTTTCTTATTACTACTTAAGTTCTTTCTTTGTTTGAATAAGTGATGGAGTTTGGGGATGAAAGTGAGCATGAGTGTCGGAATGTATGCATTGGTTGTGGTGTATTAGGTGAGGGGTATACATATGTTGTATTTGGGCTGCGTGAATGCATTGTAGATTTAGAGGGGATATGAAGGCAGGATTTAGACAGGATATGTAGGCTAGAGGGGTTAGTTGCTGAGCTCAGGAGGGAACTTAGTGTTAGGCCTAGAGCTGGGAATAGGTTAGGTGGTGTGGTAGACCAGTTAGATGTTCCAGGTGAAGGTAGAGGGCCGGTGGAGGAGGTAGGATATGATAGTTCTAGGGATAGTGAAGTTAGCCCCCTTAGATTAGTTAGAAATAGGCCTAGTGAGGATGGGGGACAGTGGAGAGTGGTTAGGAAACGTGAAGCTAGGGAGGCTTCTCCTGTTCTTTGTGAGAATAGGGTTGCCTCTGTTGAGGTTGTTAGCCAGGGGGAGAATAGGTGTGTGAGTCAGAGGGACACAGAACCTATTAACTTGACTAATAGATTCAGTGCCCTAAGAGAGGAAGTAACTGAAAGTGATATGACTGAGGGGGTTGGGGGTGGAGTTCGAGTGACTGGTAGTTTGAATGAGAATAGGAGTGGGGATGGAGTTAGGCCTGTGGGGGTTAGGAATAGAAGTCTGACTGAAGTGCTTGTGATGGGTGATTCGCGAGTTAGATATTTAGATAGGAATTTGAATGCAAGTAGATTGAATGGTTTGAGGGTGTGTTTGCCGGGTGCTGGAGTGAGAGATCTGTCTGATAGGTATGAGGAGCTGGTGTCTGGCTGTGCAAGGGATGCGGTTGTGATTACACATGTAGGAGTGAATGATGTGAAGAAAGTGGGTGCATGTGAGTTACGTGAGAGGCACAAGAGGTTGATTGAAAAGGTGAAAGAAAGTAGAATGAAAGGTGTTGTGACAGGTGTGCTCCCAAGAATGGATGTTGGGGTAGAATGGATGTCTCGTGCAATTGGGCTGAATGATTATGTGAGGAGGATGTGTGAGATGGAAGGTGTCATGTTTGTGGATGTGTGGGATAGGTTTGTTGGAATGAAAGAAATGTATGCGATGGATGGACTGCATTTGAGTAGGAGGGGGGTAGATGTGTTGTGGGAGGAGTATGATCGTGTTATTAGGTCTTTGCGGCCGGGAAACTAGATACTAATAGTGGTCGGGGAATTATGAGAGGACATTATAGTACTGAAAGTAGAATGTACTTGGCAGATAACAGAAATAGGTTCCAAGGCGATAGAGGTGAGGTCATTCAGGTTTCAAGAGGTGCTTCAGGGATAGGGGGGTTAAATTGTTTCTATACAAATGCTCGTAGTCATAGAAACAAGAAGGATGAGCTATTTAGTTATATTAGCAATGAGGATATAGATATATTATGCGTTACTGAATCATGGGTTAATGAAATAGAATTTAGTGACACTATAGGTGAATTTGATTTACAGGGCTATAATATGTACATTAGTCAAAGGACAGGTAGGATTGGGGGAGGAATAATTATCTATATAAAAAACAACATTGTTTCAAGTTTAAATACTTGAATAAAGCAGGATGGAGTTGAGTCACTTTGGATAGATATTAGGTTCAGTAAAAATAGAATGGTGCATTTGGGAGCTTTTTACAGGCCACCTTGGCAGACTGATGATATGGATGAACTAATGATAAGGGAAATAAGTAAGGGATGTGAAACAGATGCAGTTATTATTGGGGACTTCAACTTAAACTCTGTGGACTAGGAAAATATGATAGGTAGGGATAGAACAAGTGGCAGGTTCATAGAATGCTTTGAGGATAATTTTTTGAATCAATTTGTTAATGAGCCAACGAGGGGGGACAATATATTAGATTTAGTACTTTCTAACAGTGATCATTTAGTTCAAGAATTGACTGTTGGGGAAGCATTGGGAAATAGTGACCATCAGATAGTTCGTTTTAACTTGGGAATTGAGAAGGGTAAAATAACCGAGAATGCTGAAAAAGTTCCAAATTTTCATAAGGGAGATTATGTAAAACTTCGAAGCTTGCTAAATTTGGTAGACTGGGATGTAGAATTCAGAGGTAAAAATGCTTATGGGATGTGGGATACTTTCAAGCATATAATAAATGTAGTCCAAGAACAATGTATCCCAATGAAGGCTATTAGGAACAAAAGTAGGAAACCATTATAGTGGAATCAGGAGATAGCTAGAAAAATTTCAGAGAAGAAAAGGGCATACAAAAAATTACAGGTACAAAATAATATTCAAAATTTAAGTGATTATAGAATGACTAGGAATCAGTTAAATAAGATTATAAAGAAGAACAAAAGGGTTTTAGAAATTAAATTAGCTCAGGATAGCAACAAAGATCCTAGAAAGTTCTTTAGTTACTATAAAATTAATAACAAGTCTGGCAGAGTTAAAATAGGACCTATCAAATATGAAGGAGATGTGAGAGAAACTGATGAGGAAATAGTTGAGGTACTAAATTGTCATTTTGCATCAGTATTTACAAAGGAGAAACTAAATAGTCTGATGTATAGTACTCATGGGTCAGGGAAAGAGGTGTTTACTAACATTAGTGTGGATCGGAGGATGATAAAAGGACTAATAGGTGAGTTAGATACTACCAAGGCCTCCGGCCCTGATAATATTCATTCTAGGATACTTAAAGAAGGTGTAGAAAGTATCTCAATAGCTCTGGAGAAGTTAGATACTAGGTCACTAGAATATGAAGAAATACCCGATGATTGGAAGAGAGCGAATGTAGTCCCCATTTTCAAGAAGGGTAGTAAAGAGGATCCAAATAACTTTAGACCGGTTAGCCTAACTCGTATAGTCTGTAAAATTCTTGAGAAAATAGTTAAAAAAGGGATTTGCCAACATCTAGAGAGGGAAAGGTTAATCAGCGATGCTCAGCATGGGTTTAGATCAGGTAGATCATGTTTGACTAACTTACTAGACATTCTGGAGTTTGTAACAGATCAAGTAGATAAGGGAGAGAATGTAGATATAATTTACTTAGATTTTAGTAAAGCATTTGATAAGGTACCACATAGGAGACTAGTTCATAAATTAAAAATGATTGGGATATGTGGGGGTGTTTCAAATTGGATAGCTGAGTGGCTGAAAGACAGGAAGCAAAGGGTAGTGCTAAATGGTGTAAAGTCAAAGTGGAGGGATGTTATCAGTGGGGTTCCTCAGGGATCAGTTCTCGGTCCATTATTATTTGTCATCTATATAAACGATCTTGGGGAGGCAGTTAATAATAAAGTGTCAATTTTTTCGGATGATACCAAATTAGCAGCTGTAGTTAAAGATATTGATGATAATTTTAAAGTGCAGGGGGATTTAAATAAATTGTTATCCTGGGCACATAAGTAACAAATGACTTTCAACCTTGATAAGTGCAAAGTTATTAACATGGGAAAAGATAATAGAGAATTTAACTATGAAATGGATGGGCATTGGCTGAGCTCAGTAGAGGATGAGAAAGATCTAGGAGTAGTAATAGATAAGTCATTAAGGATTTCTAAGCAGTGTATTGAAGCAAGAAATAGGGCAAATAGAGTGTTGGGTTTATTAAGAGAAATGTCAGTTACAAAAGTAAGGAGGTTATTCTTAAACTCTATAACTCTTATGTTAGGCCACATCTAGAGTACTGTATACAGGCATGGTCCCCACATTTTAGACACGATATTAACCTTCTCGAGTCAGTGCAACGGAGGGCAACAAAGATTATTCCTTCCCTGAGGCACCTTGAATATATAGATAGACTGAGGGTATTAAATATGTTCTCGTTCGAAAGGAGGTGTGTGAGAGGGGATATGATTAAGCTCTTTAAATTTTTTTCCGGAATAGATAAATTGGATGTTAGCAAGTTTTTTGAGCTAGATGATGGATATCGGACTAGAGGTCACCACTTGAAAATTAAAAAGCAAGGGTGTAGGTTGGATTTAAGAAAATATTTTTTCACCAATAGAGTGGTAGACTTCTGGAACAAATTGCCGCAGAGGGTAGTAGGTAGTCCAAATTTAAATGTATTTAAGAGTAGATTGGATGAGTTTATTGGAAGGGAAAGTTGTGATGGTTCCTAAGTTTTGTATATATTAATATTGTTTGTATATATCTATAGCTGCATGATTTAGTTCTTGACAAGCCTTGATTGGTGATACCCTTGTTTCTGGATGCAATCCTCTGGATGTAGTTTTCCTGGGAGTTTGGGTGCCTTAAAAAAGAGGCCGTTTGACTCGGATGACCTATGATGAGCCCTTATGGCTTTTGTCATCTGTTATATTATATTGTGGGGGACTTTGATTTTGTCTTCCCCTTGTGATGGTGCTTTTTGTGGGTGGGTTTTGACGGAGGCGGATGACCTTTGATAGGCCCTTGTGGCTTTTGTCATCCGTGTAATTATGTTATGATAGATTACTGTCGAGGAATAGGCCGAGGGGTGGTTGGAGTTTTCCTTGACTCTTATATACTCGTATATACATATATCCTATTATCCTGAATGCGGAGGAGTCGTCGAATTAATCTTTATACTTCGTTCGGCCCGTTCCCTGAATAGTTTTATTGACTAAAGAGTGCTTAGAGGTTGGCTACGGAGGGATTGGAATTTAACTTTGCCAGCAAGCGACCCAAAGCAAGTTAGATACACAACAATATGAAAATAAAGTTTTAATGAACACTAAACAAGAACATATTTGTATATACAAATAATGTGCTTTGAAAGATAAATCAAGTGAATCTCGGATATCTCACTTAGCTTGAAAAATTACTATTCACCATAAAAATCCTTATACACTTGTAATGCTGGTAAGCTTCGCGGTGAAGTCGGGGAATGTGAAAGGGAAGGGTTACCTTGGAACTTGATGTTCGGGTGGCGCTGGTGAGTGAAGATGGTGAGGTAAGGGGTGGAGACGATAAGGTAGGTTTTCCAAGGACTGACCTGATCCTACAATTCCGTCATGATTCTGCAAGAAGAAGGTGGTGACGGAAGCTTCTTGTTAAAGAGGGCCCCACGCTCGTGAACTCCGAGGAATCTTGGGTGCCTCTGTGAGGGCAAGCAAAGGGACCTATCGACGCGTAGGGTCACGGAGAAAAGCCGAGATGTAGATCTCTCGCTTAGGGAACCGAGTGAGGCTGTTTGTAGCTTCGACTCAGACACATGAGTACGAGCTTGGGTCCGCACTGACTTGCAGACCAACGGGGTAAGGAGCCTCCCTAACTGGGATCGATCTCCTCTCTTAAGACTTGATGCTTAGATGAATTACCACAACACAGAGATAGACAACAATTCCTGCCCCGTAAGACGCTGTGCAAGCTCTACTCTCGAGGGTTAAAAGCATTCATCTTTTATACTCAAAACTCGGGAGAAGTTCACATAGCTCCGGAAGTAGATTTGATATCAAGCTCCTCCATTTCGTCCTTTTAAACTGGTTATCTATCAATAACCAGTCGAGGAAGGAACTAGATGGTTAGCTGAAATGGCCGGCGGTTTCTTCCGGCATGAGACCATCAGATATCGGGCCGGAAGGGGAAGGTTTGATAACGGGCCTACCCAGAAGGGAGGTGAGGGAAACGTGAGTGCATTATGCTATTCTCCTACAATCATTTGTCCGTCCAGTATTTCTCTTTTAAATGAATGGCTATGGTAAAAAACAAACTAAATTGCTGAGCTTTCAATCTTAATCGATCATCTTCGGAGAGTCTTGATATATTCTTTCCTCCTTTACCGAAAAAAGCGGTTTTTAAGGAATATTTATTCCGCCTGGTTGAGCGCAACGTTAAAGGAAACGAGCCAATCCGATGAGTGGAATTTTAGAACAAATTTAATGTTAAGAGTCCAGCTTAACGCTTGACTATTGATGGCCTGCTTTTCTTCGTTTATTAAAATGGCTTCTAAGATGTTCAGCCTAGCTTTATTTTTATTTTTTCTCTTAATTACGGTGTTGTCAGCTAGAATATCTCTCGCTAGGTTGATGTTGTGCGCGCTCTCCATTTCATTGTTCGGCCCTTCGCTTTGCATATGCATGGTTAAACGTCTCGAAAGTGTGGTAGTTGTTATGCCAATATATTTCGAGTTATTATAAAGCTTGCATTCTTTATTGGGGCAGATAAACTCGTAAACTATGTTGGTTGACTTGAGATTTAAGGAGTTTTGGCAGCGGTTGTTCTTCATAAGGAGTTGGTGTCTTCTGTAGTTTTATAGTATATGATAAGTTGAATCTTTTCCATTTGATTCTTAACCTTGATGTTACGGTTAATAATCTCCTTAATGTTTTTCATCTATTTTATAGACCGTGGACATCTGATTTATGTAATAGTTTGATGTTGTTTACTGCTTCCTGATTACTTTTCGTTTTATCCGTATCTTTGAAATGATTATTTAAAAACAATTGGAGTTGTTTTTCAATCATGCTGTTCGAGAAACTGTTATTCACGAGTGTTTGTTTTACACGTGATATCTCTTGGTGGAAAAGTTCCGACGTAGAGCAGCATTTATATGCTTGGCGGATGTATGAGCCAATTGCACTTATTTTATACCTTTCAGGGCATTCATTATCCTCATTAAGGCATCTTCCCATGTCCGTACTTTTTCTATATACTTTTGTGATATAGTTACCATTGATGTTTTGAACCTCGGATTTCAGGATTTGGGCTAACACCAGCCTTAGCCATCTAAATGCAAATTTACCCGAGATTCTAAACCAGCATACCCAGTACTAACTTTCCCCACTTTTTTTCTCTTGGCAGCTTGGTCCAAGCACTCATATTTTTCGAATAACCCTTGACCTTAGATCTGGGTTTGGCTCACCGTACCCCTCCCAAATTCCCCAACTTTTTTCTCTTGGTAGCTTAGTCAAAGCACTCGTAATTTTCGAATACCCTTCACCTTAGATATGGGGTTGGCTCACCAGCTAACACCAGCCCTAGCCATCTAAATGCAAATTACCCTGGATTCTAACCTAGCGTACCCAGTACTAACTTCCCCACTTTTTTCTCTTGGTAGCTTGGTCAAAGCACTCATATTTTTCGAATAACCTTAGATCTGGGTTTGGCTCACCGTCCCCCTCCCAAATTCCCCAACTTTTTTCTCTTGGTAGCTTGGTCAAAGCACTCGTAATTTTTGAATACTCTTGACCTTAGATATGGGGTTGGCTCACCGTCCCCCTCCCAAATTCCCCCACTTTTTTCTGTTGGTAGCTTGGTCAAAACACTTGTAATTTTCGAATTACCCTTGACCATAGATTTGGGTTTTGCTCTCCGTCCCCCTTCCAAATTCCCCCACTTTTTTTTCTTGGTAGCTTGGTCAAAGCACTCGTAATTTTTGAATAACCCTTGACCTTAGATCTGGGTTTGGCTCACCTTCCCTCTCCCAAATTTCCCCCCTTTTTCCTCTTGGTAGCTTGGTCAAAGCACTCGTAATTTTCGAATAACCCTTGACCTTAGATCTGGGTTTGGCTCACCATCCCCCTCCCAAATTCACCCACTTTTTCTCTTGGTAGCTTGGTCAAAGCACTCGTAATTTTCGAATAACCCTTGACCTTAGATCTGGGTTTGGCTCACCGTCCCCCTCCCAAATTCCCCCACTTTTTTCTTTTGGTAGCTTGGTCAAGCACGTGTACTTCTCAAACAAATTCGAGAGTTTGAAGCTGATGACGCCCCTACTCTATGATCACCTTCCCTGTCGCAATAATACGAAACCTGCCTGGCAGACGTCTCTCAAGGTACGGTCATAACCATCACATACAGATAATTAAAACTAATCCCTCTTCGTCGTGAAGTTTAGGGAAAGATGTGGCTAAAAAATTAAGTGAACTGAGAAAATCAAAATGTGTGGAAAGTACATAACAGACATAACCAAAAGAGTATTTGGGGTGTTAAGAAGCGGGGCGTGTAACTTTCTCTCTCATCCTTGCCTCGGTCCTAAAAATGAGATACGGAAATGCAAAAAAAAAATCCCACTAAACAATCATGAAGATTGTTTTCTTAAATAATTTAAATATGTAAATGGAGCGAATAACAATGAGTACTATAAAAATGAACGTGATTACAAACGAATATATAAGGCACAAGAACAGAAAAGTTTGCCATTGAATAGAAACATACAAAATGTAGAATCAAACTAGAGATGGGACGATCAATCGGAATCGGGAATCGTAAGAATCGTTAGTTTGGGGGGTAGGGAACGGCATTGGCATCGGAATCGCTAAAAATAATCCCAGTTTTCCGATTCCAATAACGATTTGTTTAAAATTTCAGTAGAGACTATCAACAGTGTATTTTTAAATTTTGTAACCTTCTTTCCTACTTGTTAAATAGCTGAACCAAAATTTTAAACATTGTTTATTTCACGTTAATGCCAATCATCAAGTTATGCATCTACTCATCTGTTTTATTATTTAGTGAAATTATAATGTTAATAAGTTATTTACTAATAGATTTAGATTAGTCGACAAGAATGCATCACTATTTAATGTCAATTAATATTGAAGATGACTTTATAAAAAAAGGTATTTTATGAAGGCCTGCTCAGTGCTCAGGCGTCATTTAGAACAGCTGATGAAATTCTAAGATTTTAGAGCTTTGTTCGGCAGCGGTGCCGAAGTTGGCACGTTCGTACAAATTTGGTACCTTTTTGTCGTAAAGAAACACTTCTGATAACATGATTCATACAAATTTGGTACCTTTTTGCCGCAATGAAACACTTTTTATACCATTATATTTTTGTTTTATGTTTTAATTAGATTTGGTACGATTTTACCAATTTTGTTACGTTTTCAGAGTAAGTTTTGGTACTATTGCTAAAATTCGTTTGGCAGCTAGCAGCCTTGTTGTTCAGTTGACTAACAGCCACCGTAGATGAATGTTTTGCTGCGCGCGCCTATGTTAAATGTTGAGTAACAATATAATAATAGTTGAATATTAACTGTATTTAATACATTGTTCGTTATTAGTTGACATCGAATTAGTCTGATTTGAATTACAATTTTCACATAAACTGTGTATTATTCGCTATTAAAGATCCAAATTCACTTGGTTGTGACGACTAACGATACCAAACTTCCAGCATAAGGCACTATATCAGAAGATTAGTTGTTAGCAGATACTTTGTAAACTTAGGCACAATGTTCATCTTACATTTATTTGTTTACTAATTATATTTAGTTTATGTAACGACTAACTTTATTAATTATTATTGAAGTATCAAGTATTATTATTACACGGAAGGAATTATGAATCCATATTCTATTTTGTGAAGGAATCGGAATCGGCATCGTAACTTATAACTGGACTCGGATTCTCAAAATTTTGGAATCGTCCCATCTCTAAATCAAACGTTCAACTGCACTCCAAACTCTTAGACCAAAGTACCATAAGGCGAGCATACCCAAACAATTTCTCTACTTGGCCAGGGAAAGTTGTAATGTGAAACACGGATAATTCCTGCAGACGAAAAGTGTATAATATGTCTGTTTATAGCTGAATTAATTATTTTTCATCTCCTACACCTAAGCAGAATCCATAAAACTTTAATGATTGCTTTGATTTTAACCATAAGGCCAAATTAAGAAGCTTAAATTTAGGATAGCCTTGTGGCATGGATCTCTAGATAGATTTTAACTATTTGAGGTCGGAGCTCTTTTACCTTCGGTTGAGATCATCACAGTCCTGCAAAAGACTAGTTTCCTAGTGAAACAAACAAGTTTAGGAGGGGTACCCATGCCCCTAATATCATTTCTATTCTCCTCTTTTAGACGAACTCTTCTAACTTTCACACATGTTCAGTTCCCTCAACTCTAACATATTCTAGCAGATATTTCTCAATTGGTTTAGGCCTTAATTTTAATGACCTGTAAAAATTTATTAGGTCAATGGCCTAAATGGTACATTCATAAGTTCAACAATTCAAGATCACAACTACCACAATGGAGTACAAATAGAGCCGTTTTTTTCCACAGGATCCTAAACATGCTTTTGTCATGTACGTGAAAATGATTTCTCTCGACGATGATTTAAGCATTCGCCTAATATTCAAGGTTAGTACTCTTACTAAGTGATTTAAAGTGCTCTTTCAAAGGTAGTCTTTTTTTGTAGATAGCTCTCTCCCTCTAATAACATTAAGGGGAACTTGGATCCTAATTTAAGGTCGCTACATCAAAACATTCATTGATGGTACGAATAGTAAATACTTAATCCAGCAATGGTTTTTATTTGATGGTAGAAATTGGTGGTATCTAATACTTTATTTCTACCAAAATTATATTCTTAATTTTGATTATAGAATCTTCAGAATAAATAAAAAACTTTATTAAGGCGCAAGCCTTGTTTCGGAGCATCCCGCTCCATCCTTCCGCTGTACAGACTGACGAAATATTACCTTGACCATTCCTTATATACAAAATGAGAGAGAAAAGAAAGTAACTTGAAACAAGATAAGAGGAAGACGCACATAAAAAAACATAAATAGAATATTTATGAGGAGGGGCTAGCTCCCTTTAAGGTTCAAGTGATACCTATTTGGGGCGCGATAAGCGACCTAGCCACGGGATTAAATTTGAAATTTCATTTCGACCAGGCGCGAATCCAGGGGGGCGAGGCTAGGGAGCCGAAGCCCTCCCTCACACAAAAAATATTCAGACCCATTTATGTTTATATTTCTTTTTTAGGGCCATGCTTGCATTCTGCTATTTAGAAAGAGTTATGCAATAATATAGAATATCTATAAAAACAGGTGTTTTAAACCGTTGCGATCGAATGTAAATTATATGATACATGTCTGAAATACAGTTATATCACAAAACTAATTATTAAATTTAGTATTATACCTTACTACACGTCAAAAAATAACAGTTCATAATTTTGGGAGATATGCGGAATAAAATTCGGATATGAGAGAATTAGTGCTCACTCCTTTGTGATGCTGTTATTTATTATTAATGTTGAGTAAGATAACTATTATTAATGTTAAAGGCCATTTTCTCATGCTCCTCACAGGAAGGAATTAGGTTAGCCCCCCCCCCATTTTTTTAGCCTGGATCCGCCACTAGTTTCCACAGTGGTTCGTTGCCCACATATGTTGAAAGATTGCACTAAACATTCTTGTGTATACTATACTAATCTACTAATATCTTCAGAATAGATGAAACTTGGTAATGTGAAAAGGAATTGTAAAATTTTCTAGGCGACATTTACAACGAATATCAGATTTTTCAACAAGTGTTATAAATAGTGACTATTAGATGATGTACCCATTATTATATATTTATATATTTTGTTAAATATTTCTTAATATATTCTGGGAGGTTTCTATATTTGGAGGAATTGTTATGATAGAATCTTTTGTTCATTTTCTCTCATACAGCTACCTTGAAATCAGAAAAATAAACACCAATAAGTCAAGGACGGCTCTTTGGCATTGGAAATATGCATTAGATTCACTTACTACACATCATAAGCTACTGTAAAAAATCAATTTTACATTTAAAGTGATGGAAGTGGGCTTTTAAAATGGCCTTATTTTGTAATGATTATAGTTAGTGCCAATTTATTTTCACCCTCTTTGCCCTTTACTACACTACTTCTGGCAGATTAATACCATGGTACATATGTGATATCACTTGAATACCTTCGCACCAATAAGTGTAACTATAATTTGCAAAGTTGTTATGAATATAGTAATAATTGAGAAACTAGGCTCTTTGTTAGTTTTTTTTAGCTCGTGCTTTAATTTAAAATATTTTTATAACAAATAAAGGCCATCCCAATTCAGTTTTGTGGTTCCTATTACCTAGTCATGTTTGTAACATTTTCTCTACTCTTGGATCTTTTCTGACTCAATTCATTGTACATCTATAGTTACCTAAAATAAGCCCTTTGCTATTAAAAATTACAAATTAAAAAATCATCTTATAATACAATACTGATTGTATACTCATATCCTACATACGAGTAGGTGCTACAAAATATTTAGGTAATCTAAATGTTTAATTAGGGTCAACATGCCTACGGTTTTCTATATTCTTTTCACGAGTAAATGTTACTATAAACTACACAACATTTATTTAAATAAGTAAATGAAAAACTTAATTTGCATTAACCCCCCCCCCGCCCCGCCCCCACACAATCTTGTTTGGATTCTGGTGTTTTGAACTTTCATTTCTGAAATTAACATTGAAAGTAGAGGCATTTTTTGCTTCGGAATTTCAACTTAGAGTGATGATTCGTGACGTGGTTGTGACGTCAAAGTTCAACAGTTTTAATTTCATAAATTGGTCAAATTTCTGGACATGAACTTTACGTCAAAAATTCAAAATATTTTGTTTGGTGGAAAATACAATATAAGAAAAATTACCGCCGTGAAAAACATGAGGAAGATGGCAGAGACAAATTGGAAAACAGAAGGAATAAAATTGATTACAATTAAACCAAGATAACAAGAGCTGCTGTAACGAGATTAAGAATAAAATAGCAAGAATATGGATAACAAGGACTTCTCTAACGGAAATGATGATGAATGTGACAGACTACTCTAACGGGAGTAAGGATGCCAAGGACCTATATAGGGCCAATTATGATAACAAAGATTACTGTGATAGGAGTGAAAATAATAAGAACTACCCTAACAAGAATGAGGAATACAAGGACTGTTAAAACGGGAATTACGATAACAGGTACAAATATAACCTGTATTATGATGTCAAAGACATATATCACTAATAAAATTGACAAAAAAAACTGATATAGGAATGAGGATGCCAAAGAAAGATATAGCGCCGCTAATGAGGACGACAAGGACTGCTACAAGGGAAATGATGATGATTGCTCCAATGGAAATTAGTGTAACGAGGACTTATTTAGCTAGAATAAGAATGTCAAGGATTGAGAATAAAATAGCAAGAATATGGATAACAAGGACTTCTCTAACGGAAATGATGATGAAAAGGACTGTTCTAGCGTGAATGAATGTGACAGACTACTCTAACGGGAGTAAGGATGCCAAGGACCTATATAGGGCCAGTTATGATAACAAAGATTACTGTGATAGGAATGAAAATAATAAGAACTACCCTAACAAGAATGAGGAATACAAGGACTGTTAAAACGGGAATTACGATAACAGGTACAAATATAACCTGTATTATGATGTCAAAGACATATATCACTAATAAAATTGACAAAAAAAACTGATATAGGAATGAGGATGCCAAAGAAAGATATAGCGCCGCTAATGAGGACGACAAGGACTGCTACAAGGGAAATGATGATGATTGCTCCAATGGAAATTAGTGTAACGAGGACTTATTTAGCTAGAATAAGAATGTCAAGGATTGAGAATAAAATAGCAAGAATATGGATAACAAGGACTTCTCTAACGGAAATGATGATGAAAAGGACTGTTCTAGCGTGAATGAATGTGACAGACTACTCTAACGGGAGTAAGGATGCCAAGGACCTATATAGGGCCAATTATGATAAAAAAGATTACTGTGATAGGAATGAAAATAATAAGAACTACCCTAACAAGAATGAGGAATACAAGGACTGTTAAAATAGGAATTACGATAACAGGTACAAATATAACCTGTATTATGATGTCAAAGACATATATCACTAATAAAATTGACAAAAAAAACTGATATAGGAATGAGGATGCCAAAGAAAGATATAGCGCCGCTAATGAGGACGACAAGGACTGCTACAAGGTAAATGATGATGATTGCTCCAATGGAAATTAGTGTAACGAGGACTTATTTAGCTAGAATAAGAATGTCAAGGATTGATATAAGGTAATACCAGATATGAAAAACTGTGTTACAAAGTCTGCAAGAACTCTTTTGACATTTTCTTTCGTAGGACTTAAAACAGGGGTGACAATACTATGGCACCCATGCCGGGACTTAAGACAGGGACGACAAACCTATGGCGCGCGTACCCAAAATGGAACGCTTGCCATTTGGGGAAGCGGGACACGCAAAGGTCACAACAGCCTTAAGGATTTGGAATCTAAAATTCACCATAAGGATTATGATTTTTCCTTGGTGAAAATTAATTTTTATCATAGGACCTATATCAATGAAAACGTGATTCAATTACCTTGGTTAACTAGGAAAGTACAATAGTAATACATTAATTTTATTTTTTATTGTCTTTTTCAACTAATACTTCAAGCATACTAGTATTTTATTAAACATCCAAATGGCACTCAGTTGTAGTTTTAAAAAGTCTTTATTCGCCTTGGCTCACATAGACAAGAGGGTTCACCACCCTGGTTTAGGTGTCGTTTTGCGGGTTTTGCTTTGTTTTTTCTCCGTGTGTGGGTGTGCTGAAAGCAAGAGTGGGTAGTCAAGAGATACTGGTGTCAATGAGGGGTGGATGAAGTTCCTGTATGGGGTGAATTCAATAGATGGCCCGAATCTGGTGCCAGTGAGAGTTCGGAGTGTGGTTATCCTTGTTTGCTGTGCTGTTGTAAACTTGTTATTGTGTCCAGGATGACACATCATACTGTTAGCCCGCGTAAGGGGCGCGGCGATTTGCCATCCTGGCCGCCGTGCTGATGGGACTCAGCACCCCGTCCGACCCCAGCTTAGCCTCTTCTCCTTCCTTTAAAACACTTGTTCCTCGCTTTTCATACAACCTCTCCCACAACTTTTAATGGCCAGCCTCTAATTTCACAGGGTAGATGCTGACCTTTTTCTCAAGTCAACCGTCCCGGATCGAGGCTGAGGGGGGAGGGGGCAATATTCCCTAATCCCTGAGCTCCGGTCTGGGGTGGCTGGTTTTTAACAACCTGCTTCATCCTCACCCATACCTTCCTCACATCCCTTTTCCTCTGCTCTTCACAATCTATATATTTTTTTACGCCGTGTTCAAGGTGAAGCCGCCATGCCGATGGACTGCCAGGCCACCAGGCGGGAGGGGTGGTCTCAAATGGCGGCACATGGCTCTGCCAGGCCTGTAAGCACCTCTTGCAGTGCGCAACTGCAGGTGGTGATGTGCTATGGAGTCCCGTAGCACAAATAGGGTCACCATGCCCGATGATGAAAATGAAAACAAAAAAAAACACCAACTTCCCCTGAAAAAGCGACGGAGCCGCCCCTGGGCAGCTCTACCAAAAAATGGAGGTCCCACCCCTCCTGTGCTTGCGCAGGAAACCCTCCATATTTCTCTAACCAGGGAGGAGGCTTACTCCTCTCCTTTGCCTACGGGTGCAGGGGACTTCCCCTCACCCCCTTTTCTGGAGGTGCTTTCGTTCACCTCCCCTTTTCCAAAGGCAGTCCCCTCTTTTCTTTGCAAGGGGTTAAAGTTGCGTGCCATTGCGCCGCGACTGTTCCCATGGATCTATCCCCGAATGCCGCGGCGGCTTCAGGTTGCTTTCTGTCGTCTTCGAATCGGACACACTCGTGTGACGCATCGCTACTTGATGGAGCGCTCGCATGCGCCCTATTGCAACGACTGCGTCGTCCCCCAGACTGTTCGGCATATTCTTGTCGAATGTCCCAGTCTAGGTGATTTTCGCGCACGATACCTGTCTCGATACCGGGATGGGCGGGGTCGCTACCGCCTGTCCCTTGTACTCGGGACGAGTGCGTGCACCATGACTGGTGGACTTATTGACTTTTGGGGGGAGGCCGGCCTTCTCCCTTTCATTTAACCCGGTTTTATTGTTGTTGTTGTTTTTGTTATCGTTTTTGTTATTGCTTTGTTATTGTTATTTTTTTATTGTTGTTTCCTGTTGAATTATTTTGAAGTAGCCTATAACTAGGCCGTTTGTTTACGGCAACTTATGCCTAAGTCGGCAGTCGCCAGATAGCCCCTTAATAAAAAAAAAAACTTTGCAAGGGGACTGCCAAGAAAGCCAGCAGGCAGCCCTTAGCCAGCCGCTCCCCATCGAAGCGGCTCGGTAGGGCAAACCCCCTTAGGGGGAAGAGGGAAGCGGGAAGCCAGGCCCCTTTGGTCGCTTCCCTCAAACGACCTGCTGGCAAGAATTTTAAACCTTACCGGGGTCAAGGCCCGTGCCTCCCCACACAAGATTGGCGACACTGCCAAGGGGACCTGCGATGTCCTGGGAGGAAATGGCCAACTGCAGGCCACTCCTGTGATAGACATGGTCCTTGAGGAGACCCAGCCTCAGACGGTAGGGCCTTCTATGGGGGGGAATCCGGGCTCGGCGCCAAGCACCGAACCCGAATCCGCCCCTATGCAAGGTCCCCCTCAAACGGCCGAGGGCTCCGAGGCAGTAAAGGGAGGGGAGGGATCTCCTCCGACAGGTGCCCCTACGACTACCAGCACCTTCTCCATTTCGGAAAGGGACCTGGCTGAGGCCGGCCCATCTGGCATGGGGGTTTCTGCCGGCGGAGGTGAGAAGCGGGTTTATTCCCCGCCCTCCTCTCCAAGAAAGAAAAAGACTAAAAAAGACTAAAAACACGAAGAAGACTCGGGGCTCCTCTCCATCCGCGGGGGCTGCGGGGACGGATGGGTCTGCTGCCACTCTGGCAAGCGACCAAGCCAAGATCGGAACATCCGCCCCCTCTGCCCCCCCGTTGGCAAAGCCCCTGACTAAGACAAGTACCAAGAGTGCACAGGGCGGAGCCTTGATGACATTGGGGCCCCTCATTCAGAGGTTACCTGGCGTTTTCGAGCCCGCTGGCTTCAAAGGCTTCCTCGTTATTTGCTCCAGTGATGGCACCATGTTGTCCAAGGGCAACATGATCCATCAGAGGAAAGGATTAGCTAGTGCAATTGGTAGAGAGCCCTCCGTAAGGAGCGCGGCGATTTGCCATCCTGGCTGCCGTGCTGACGGGATCCAGCGCTCCGTCCGGCCCCAGCTTAGCCTCTCTTCCTTCCTTCAGATAGCCCGATTCTTCCCCTACCTCGTCGCTTTTCATACAACCTCTCCCACAACTTTCTCTGGACAGCCTCTTATTTCACAGGGTAGATGCTGACCTTCTTCAAACGGCCAACCACCCCGGATCGGGGCTGGGGGGAGAGGGGACATTGTTCCCTAACCCCTGAGCTCCGGTTCGGGATGGGGTTTTTTTAACAACCTGCTTCATCCCCACCCATACCTTCCTCACATCCCCTTTCCTCTCCTCTTCACATTCTATCAATTTTACGCCGTGTCCAAGGTGGAGCCGCCATGCCGATGGACTGCCAGGCCACCAGGCGGGAGGGGTGGTCCCGAATGGCGGCGCCTGGCTCTGCCGGGCTTGTAAGCACCTCTCGCAGTGCGGGCAACTGCGAGAGGTGATGAGCTATTGCGTCCCGTATTAAAAATAGGGTCACCATGCCCATGTATGACAAAAGAAACAAAAAACCAAAACCCCCAACTTCCCCAAGAAAATCAACGGAGCCGCCCTCGGGCAGCTCCACCGAGAAAATGGAGATCCCCCCCCCCCTGCTTACTCCTCTCCTACGCATACGGGTGTAGGGGACTCCCCCTCACTTCCTTCTCTGGAGGTGCTTTCGGGCAGCTCCATATTTCCAGCGGCAGTCCCTCCTTTTCTTTCTAAGGGGACTGCCAAGAAAGCCAGCAGGCACCCCATTGCCGACCGCCCCTCGTGTAAGCGGCTCGGTAGGGCAAACCCACTTAGGGGGAAGAGGGAAGCCAGGCCCCTTCGGTCGCTTCCCTCAAAAGAACTGCTGGCAAGAATTTTAAACCTTGCTATCATTTCTGCTTACATTCCACCGTCAGGTGACTTCGACGCGTGGGACTTCCGCCGCGTGGTGGCATGGTTGCCGAGGCCCTATCTCTTGCTTGGAGATCTGAACGGCAGGCATCCTCTCTGGGGAGATTACTCCATAAATCCCAGGGGACAAGTCCTTGCCGATCTGATTGAAGAGCTTAAGATGAGTGTCCTAAACGTGGATGAGGTTACGCATCACTGTCCGAGAACCGCTTCATTTTCTTGCCTTGACCTATCTTTGTGCTCTTCGGATGCACAGCCTGATTTTGATTGGGGGGTGGTCGATGACCTCCATGGTAGTGATCACTTTCCCATTCAAATATCATTTTCAGGGCAACTGCCGCCTGAGAGACCACCTCGGTGGTGCTTGGCGTGGGCGCGGTGGCCTGCATTTCAGGAAATGACTGAATTCTCTATCTCAGTCAAGGAGTTTAGGTCGGTAGATGAGGCCGTTGAGTTCTCCTCCGGCAACCTCATCGCCGTGGGTCTGAGTACTATTCCTAGGAGATCTGGCCGTTTTGCACGCCAACCACTCCCATGGTGGTCGGCCGAGTGTGAGACGGCCCTCAAACAGCAGCGTTATGCCTACATGCGCTATAAGCGCCGCCCGAACGATTTCAATGTCGCTGAATTTCGTCGGGATAGGGCTAGGTTCCGGTATATTTCGAAGCACGCCCACCGCTCTTCTTCGCGGGCATACGTGTCTTCACTTAACGGGAAGACCCCTTTAGCTGAGGTGTGGAAGCGAGTCAAAAGGATTCAGGGCAAGTTCTCGCAGGACCCCCCTCTCGTTCTCCAGGAGAATGGGACCGCAATCTCGGACCCTGCGTCCGTGGTGGAATCCTTAGCGACCGCTTTTTTCGCATTCTCTAGCCGTGATGCTGCTCCACCAGCATTCAATGCACGTCGTGATGTCGCGGAAGGCCGCCAGCTAAACTATACCTCGAGAGGCGGAGAACCCTTCAACGACAAGTTTACTGTGAGTGAGTTGCGCTCCGCCCTCGCTTCGTGCGCGGACACCGCCCATGGTCCGGACGATGTCCCGTACGCCATGCTTCGACACCTGGGTGAGCGAGGCATGGCCTTTCTCTTAGATTTGTTCAACAGGATCTGGGTGGAAGGTCTTCTCCCAGACTCCTGGCGGATCGCTACTGTGCTCGCCTTTCGCAAACCGGGGAGAGATCACTCTACTCCGACCGGTTTCCGCCCAATCTCTCTAACCTCTTGCGTGTGCAAGTTGATGGAGAAATTGGTAAATGTTAGATTAGCCTTTTTCCTGGACAGCGGAGGCCATCTGTCTTCCGCACAGTGCGGCTTCCGCAAGTTTCACTTCACGTCGGATGCTCTGCTCCGACTGGAAAATGCCGTCTGCGAGGCTTTCCTTCGTAGACAGCACTACGCCACGGTGTTTTTCGATCTGGAGAAGGCCTATGATACCGCATGGCGATACATATCATATAGACTCTCCACACGAGGGGGGCGAAAACACGCCTTCCAATGTTTATATCTGAATTTTTGCGAGATCGTCGATTCCGCGTACGGGTGAGGGGAGCCCTCTCCAGACCAAAGAAGAAAGAAGAGGGTGTCCCGCAGGAAATTGTCCTCTGTGTCACACTCTTTGCCCTGAGTATCAACGGCGTCACCTCGGTGCTGCCGGAAGATGTTCTCGCTACGCTCTACGTGGACGACCTTTCGATCTCTTCTGGCGCGGCCCAGATGCCAACTCTGGAGCGTCGACTCCAACAGGCATTGAACCGCGTCTTTTGCTATGCCGAACTGCACAGGTTTCGGTTTTCTTTGGCCAAGAATAAGGTGATGCACTTTTGCTGCCATCCACGGCTTTACCCCGACCCAGATTTGTTTTTTAATGGGGTGCGCCTGGATTTGGTGGAGTCGCACCGTTTCCTTGGTCTTGTATTCGACCGACGCCTCACCTGGGAGGCTCATATTCGCAGCCTTAGGGTCTTTTGTACCCGCGCCATGGACATTCTCCGTTCCGTGACGTTCAGCGCTTGGGGCGCTGATAGGGCTACTGCCCTACTTTTTTGTCGATCCTTTGTTCGTTCGAAGCTCGACTACGGATGCGAATTTTATGCATCCGCAGCCGAGCGTTTATTGCGGAAGGTGGATTTGATCCACCGCACCGGCCTTCGCCTTGCGACCGGTGCCTTCCGCACTTCCCCCATTGAGAGCCTGTTGATCAATGCTGGGGAGATGCCACTCGCTCTGCGCCGCGTGCAGTGCATCACTCGCCTGTACGCAAGAGCCCGGCGCCTCGCTCAGTCGCCAACAGCTCACACTGCAACCGCAGCTGATCTCGATGGTGGCTATGCCGCCGAGAGACGCCAGTCATACATTAAGCCCTTTGGGTTTAGGGCCAGGAAACTCCTTCGAGAGGTAGATATAGCTCTCGGGCCGGTGGCGCCCCTGTTTCTGCCCAGGACGCCACCCTGGAAGGTACCACATTTGGCTATTTGTCGCCACGCCTCTGCTCCCAAAGCTTGTACTGCGCCGGGAGTATTGCGTTCGACCTTTTTGGAGCACACATCGTGTCACGCTGGAACCGTGCCAGTGTATACGGATGGCTCCAAGTCCCAAGAGGGGGTCGGCTTCCACGCCGTATCCCCTCTGTTTGAAGTCAGCGGGGCTCTACCATGCGCTGCGTCTGTCTTCACGGCCGAGCTGGTGGCAATACACCACTCGGTACGGGAGATTACGCGACGTGCCCGGTTCGGAGACCGGATTGTGATTTATAGCGACTCACAAAGCGCCCTGAGTGCTCTTGGGGCATTGGAATCTCCGCATCACCTGGTTCGCGAAATCCGTGACGCCACGGTTTTTGCGAGCCGGGCAGATGTCGAGATTATCTTCTGCTGGGTTCCTGGACATGTAGGAATTGCGGGGAATGAGCGCGCCGATGAGGGCGCCAAAGAGTCCGTGAGGACTCTGCAACCGGACCAGCGTTTCGCTCTTCCTTACACTGACTACATGGCAGGAATACGGGCAGCTCTTCGGAATGCTTGAAAAAGAAGATGGGAGACGGTCGAAGGGAACTTAAAGTTGCGTGCCATTGCGCCGCTGACTGTTCCCATGGACCTATCCCCGCATGCCGCGGCGGCTTCAGGTTGCTTTCTGTCGTCTCCGAATCGGACACACTCGTTTGACGCATCGCTATTTGATGGAGCGCTCGCCTGCGCCCTATTGCAATGACTGCGTCGTCCCCCAGACTGTTCGGCACATTCTTGTCGAATGTCCCAGTCTGGGTGATCTTCGCGCACGATACCTGTCCCAGCACCGGGATGAGGGGGATCGCTACCGCCTGTCCCATGTGCTCGGTTCAGATTCGTGCACATTGACTTGTGGACTAGTTGACTTCTTGGGGGAGGCCAGCCTTCTCCCTATTATTTAAGCAAGGTTTGTTTTTTTTTGTTTTGTTTTGTTTTTTTGCATTTGTTTTTTTTGTTTGTTTTTTTCCTTTAGTTGCACGCTCCTGCGCCGGGGGTACCTCTTCCCGACGCACCAGCTTGCTTCCTTTCCCTCTTTTGGGGTGTTGGTTTTTTTTTTCTCTTTAATTTTATTTTAAAGTAGCCTAGAACTAGGCCAGTTTTAATACGGCGACTAATGCCCAAGTAGGCAGTCGCCAGATGAACTCTTAAAAAAAAAAAAAAGGCATCCGCAGCTGATCTCGATGGTGCCTATGCCGCCGAGAGACGCCAGTCATACCCTAAGCCCTTTTGGTTTAGGGCTAGGAAACTCCTTCGAGAGCTAGATATAGCTCTCGGGCCGGTGGCGCCCCTGTTTCTGCCCAGGACGCCACCCTGGAAGGTACCACATTTGGCTATTTGTCGCCACGCCTCTGCTCCCAAAGCTTGTACTGCGCCGGGAGTATTGCGTTCGACCTTTTTGGAGCACACATCGTGTCACGCTGGAACCGTGCCAGTGTATACGGATGGCTCCAAGTCCCTAGAGGGGGTCGGCTTCCACGCCGTATCCCCTCTGTTTGAAGTCAGCGGGGCTCTACCAGGCACTGCGTCTGTCTTCACGGCCGAGCTGGTGGCAATACACCACTCGGTACGGGAGATTACGCGACGTGCCCGGTTCGGAGACCGGATTGTGATCTATAGCGACTCACAAAGTGCCCTGAGTGCTCTCGGGGCATTGGAATCTCCGCATCCCCTGGTTCGCGAAATCCGTGACGCCACGGTTTTTGCGAGCCGGGCAGATGTCGAGATTATCTTCTGCTGGGTTCCTGGACATGTAGGAATTGCGGGGAATGAGCGCGCCGATGAGGGCGCCAAAGAGTTTGCGAGGACTCTGCGACCGGACCAGCGTTTCGCTCTTCCTCACGCCGAATACATGGCAGGAATACGGGCAGCTCTTCGGACTGCTTGGCAAAGAAGATGGGAGACGGTCGAAGGGAACTTAAAGTTGCGTGCCATTGCGCCGCGACTGTTCCCATGGATTTATCCCCCAATGCCGCGGCGGCTTCAGGTTGCTTTCTGTCGTCTCCGAATCGGACACACTTGTGTGACGCATCGCTATTTGATGGAGCGCTTGCCTGCGCCCTATTGCAACGACTGCGTCGTCCCCCAGACTGTTCGGCACATTCTTGTCGAATGTCCCAGTCTGGGTGATCTTCGCGCACGATACCTGTCCCAGTACCGGGATGAGCGGGGTCGCTACCGCCTGTCCCTTGTGCTCGGTTCAGATTCGTGCACATTGACTTGTGGACTTCTTAGGGGAGGCCGGCCTTCTCCCTATTATTTAAGCAAGGTTTGTTTTTTTTTTGTTTTGTTTTGTTTTTTTACATTTGTTTTTTTTTTGTTTGTTTTTTTCCTTTAGTTGCACGCTCCTGCGCCGGGGGTACCTCTTCCCGTCGCACCAGCTTGCTTCCTTTCTCCCTTTTGGGGTGTTGGGTTTTTTTTCTCTTTAATTTTATTTTATAGTAGCCTAGAACTAGGCCAGTTTTAATACGGCGACTAATGCCCAAGTAGGCAGCCGCCAGATGAGCTCTTGAAAAAAAAAAAAAAATTCTTGCGACCTCACCACCGCGGGATGGCCGGGCTGGGGGATGCGCGGTTTACACCCGGCATGATGTCTCCGTTCTTCCTTTCTCTTTAGATACCTCCTTTCAGGCAGTGGCTGTGCAGCTGCACCTGGATAGGAGGTATACTCTGATTTCTGCGTACATTCCACCGTCAGCTGACTTCGACGCAGGGGAATTCCGCCGTGTCGTGGCACGGTTGCCGAGGCCCTATTTCTTGCTTGGAGATCTGAACAGCAGGCATCCTCTCTGGGGAGATTACTCCATAAATCCCAGGGGCCAAGTCCTTGCCGATCTGATCGAAGAGCTTGAGATGGGTGTCCTAAACGTGGATGAGTTTACGCATCACTGTCCGAGAACCGCTTCATTTTCTTGCCTTGCCCTATCTTTGTGCTCTTCGGATGCACAGCCTGATTTTGATTGGGAGGTGGTCGATGACCTCCATGGTAGTGATCACTTTCCCATTTAAATATCATTTTCAAGGCAACTGCCGCCTAAGAGACCACCTTGGTGGTGCTTGGCGTGGGCGCGGTGGCCTGCATTTCAGGAAATGACTGAATTCTCTATCTCAGTTGAGGAGTTTAGGTCGGTAGATGAGGCCGTTGAGTTCTTCTCCGGCAACCTCATCGCCGTGGGCCTGACTACTATTCCTAGGACGTCTGGCCGTTTTGCACGCCAACCACTCCCATGGTGGTCGGCCGAGTGTGAGACGGCCCTCAAACAGCAGCGTTATGCCTACATGCGCTATAAGCACCGCCCGAACGATTTCAATGTCGCTGAATTTCGTCGGGATAGGGCTAGGTTCCGGTATATTTCGAAGCACGCCCGCCGCTCTTCTTGGCGGGCATACGTGTCTTCACTTAACGGGAAAGCCCATTTAGCGTAGGAGTGGAAGTGAGTCAATAGGATTCGGGGCAAGTTCTCGCAGGATCCCCCTCCCGTTCTCCAGGAGAATGGGACCGCAATCTCGGACCCCGCGTCCGTGGCGGAATCCTTAGTGACCGCTTTTTTCGCATTCTCTAGCCGGGATGCTGCTCCGCCAGCATTCAATGCACGTCGTCATGTCGCGGAAGGCCGCATGCTGGACTTTACCTCGAGAGGCGGAGAACCCTTCAACGACAAGTTTACTGTGAGTGAGTTGCGTTCCGCCCTCGCTTCGTGCGCGGACACCGCCCATGGTCCGGACGATGTTTTGTACGCCATGCTTCGACACCTGGGTGAGCGAGGCATGGCCTTTCTGTTAGATTTGTTTAACAGGATCTGGGTGGAAGGTCTTCTCCAAGACTCCTGGTGAATCGCTACTGTGCTCACCTTTCGCAAGCCGGGGAGAGATCACTCTACTCCGACCGGTTTCCGCCCAATCTCTCTAACCTCTTGCGTGTGCAAGTTGATGGAGAAATTGGTAAATGTTAGATTAGCCTATTTCCTGGACAGCGGAGGCCATCTGTGTTCTGCACAGTGCGGCTTCCGCAAGTTCCACTCCACGTCGGATGCTCTGCTCCGACTGGAAAATGCCGTCTGCGAGGCTTTCCTTCGTATACAGCACTACGCCACGGTCTTTTTTGATCTGGAGAAGGCCTATGATACCGCATGGCGATACGGTATCATGGAGACTCTCCACACGATGGGGGCGAGAGGACGCCTCCCAATGTTTATATCTGAATTTTTGCGAGATCGTCGATTCCGCGTACGGGTGGGGGGGAGCCCTCTCCGGCCCAAAGGAGCAGGAAGAGGGTGTCCCGCAGGAAAGTGTCCTCAGTGTCACACTCTTTGCCCTGAGCATCAACGGCATCACCTCGGTGCTGCCGGAAGATGTTCTCGCTACGCTCTACGTGGACGACCTTTCGATCTCTTTTGGCGCGGCCCAGATGCCAACTCTGGAGCGTCGACTCCAACAGGCATTGAACCGCGTCTCTCGCTATGCCGAAGCGCAAACGTTTCGGTTTTCTTTAGCCAAGACTAAGGTGGTGCACTTCTGCCGCTATCGACGGCTTCACCCCGACCCAGATTTGTTTCTTAATGGGGTGCGCCTAGATGTGGTTGAGTCGCACCGTTTCCTTGGTCTTGTATTCGACCGACGCCTCACCTGGGAGGCTCATATTCGCAGCCTTAGGGTCTCTTGTACCCGCGCCATGGATTGGATTGGATGTAGAAAGTGGTGAAAAGGTGCAGTAGATAATAATAGTGTTGAAGGAGATTTTAGTATTGCCCTGGAGCAGAGTGCATCACAGGCATTATACTCTTTCCTTGGTTTATAATGGTTTCCTCCATTTGGTTGGAATAGCGTCAGCTGACCTCCCTGTAGTGTTAAACTACTCTTTCCTTCTTTGTTCATTTTTCCTTATATATATATATATATATATATATATATATATATATATATATATATATATATATATATATATATATATATATATATATCTTTATTAAATATCTGTTTATTTATAAAAATCTTTCCTCCGTCATTTGAAATTGGCATTCAAGCCTTTCAATTAAACTTTATGCTAACTCGTAGCTTTGTTATCCTTTTTTTTGCTTGTTTGGTGATATAAAGTTATCGCCTTTGGGGGATTACTCCCCATTTTTTCTTCTTGCTTTGTTTTAGTCTTCTTAACTTTTTATTGTATGGGCACTACGCCTCTTTTGTTTATTGTTAATTAATTAATGTTTGTTTAAATTTTGGGGCACTTCACCTCTTTTATTTAATTTATTGGTTTCATACTTAGGTGTTTGGGCACTTCGCCTCTTTTATTTAATTTTTGTTTTCTTTCTTAGGTGTTTGGGCACTTCGCCTCTTTTTGTCTGTTTTGGTTTTCGGAGTAATAATCAGTGGTTGGGCACTTCGCCTTTTTTTTCATTAATTGTATTGATATGAGTAGAATTAGTAAGAACGGTGGTCTTGTGGACGGATCTTTTCGCGTCCTGGATGAGAAGATTTGCTCGCTAACTGAACAGGGCTACTTGGTTTTCACGGGAGCACATTCTTCCACTGGGGAATAGTGCCCTTCTTGTAGCCCGTCCAATTGCTTGCTGCGGTATCTCGAGGCCCGCATCTATATGCGGGAGGATCTCGCTTTCGACCTTTTCCCAGGTCTTCCTCCCTAGCCTCTGAAGGACTATATTTAGTGGCTCAAGTCCTGCTCTTGCGTGCAGTTCCGTCTTTCCGAATATAGTCCAGTCTCCTCGCGCCGGTTATAAGCAGGGTGGCCTTGTTCTGAACTCTCTGCATGTGTTTGAGAGAGGATGAACTGGCCGCCTGCATAACCACCGCGGGGTACACCAGAACTGGTCGCACCAGAATGTTGTAGAGTTTACTGATGTTTTTACAACTGAGATCTTTGAACCTGTAAAGTTTCCCCAGTTCTCTTTTGGCTAGGGAGACACGGCTGTTAATGTGCGCCTTATACCCCGTTGAGGTAAGGCGCAGACCCAATACTTTACCCTCGTTTGAGTACGGGTAAAGCTCGTCTTTGACGATGACGTCGTTTCTCTTCTGGCGGTCCATAGGGAGGATTTGGAACTTTCGGCGGTTTGTTTTTATCTTCCACTTTCTTTCGAATTGGTTGATGTTCATGATTTCGGTAGCTGTCTCCCTTGCTTGAACTTCAGCGTTCCTATAGGAACCGGGGATGATTTGAGTGATGTCGTCTGCAAACTGCAGGTACATCACATCCTCCTCAACTGGAGCAGGTAAGTCCAACGTGTACACAAGGTACAGCAGCGGACTCAGACAGCTACCTTGTGGAACCCCCGCCTCTAGCTCAAATATGGGTCCTCTGTTGCCCTCGATTGAGATACGGGCTGTTCTCTCCATGATGTAATCACAGAGGACCCTTTCCATGACCGGGTTTAGCTAGAGGCCTAAGATGTTGTATTGTAGACCTCTCAGCCAAACCTTGTCGAAGGCCTTCTGTACGTCGTGCAACACCACATCTACGTACCTCCCATCAGCTTTGCAGCGGGCTAGCTTTTCGGTGAGGAGGACAAGGGCTGTATCAGTCCCCCGCCTCCTGCGAAACCCGTGCTGCTGAGGGTTGTGAGCTTCCAGCTCGGTCAGCTGATCTTGTAGCCTATTGGCTAGAAGCTTTTCGTAGATTTTACCTACAAACTCCAGGAGGGATATTGGCCTGTATTCCACCAGTTGATCTGGGGGTTTGTTCCCTTTAGGGATAAAAATGATTTTGGCCATTTTTAACCCGTCGGGGAAGTAGCCCGTATTCAGGGAAGCGTTGAAGATGTTAGTGATTCCCTGAATGATCTGCCGGGGGGCATGCACCAGATTGTTCTTAGTGATGCCCGTCCAGCCTGGTGCCTTTTGTTTAAAGGTTTTTAAGACTCCCATGACCTCTACCGTTGTTATTGGTCGGCCATGGTCTACCATTTCCCTCCTTTCGTCAACGTAGGCTTGTAGGTGCGTACGATGTATGATCTGATTGAGTTCCTCAATCAGATGGTCTTCGAATTCCTGGTCAAATTCCGCATCGTCCTCTAGTGTTATAGAGAAGATTTCCTTCCAGAACGTGCGGAATCTTTCCTCCAGAACCGCGGGATCTTCCAAGTAGTCATCGCCCTACTTGATGCGGGTCTTTTCTCTACTTGTAAGTCCTTTTAGTCTCTTCACTAGGGGCCAGAATTTGTCGAAGGCCATCTCGCTGTCCAACCCGGCTATTAGGCTGTTCCAGATTTCAGCCTGTTGTTGGTTAATAGCCTGTTTTAGTTCATCGCGTAGGCGACGGAGCAGCGAGCTTCGCTGCCGATTAGTACCTGTTCTTCTTATCTCCTCGTACACCTCCCGGTGCTCCCTAGCGATCTCCTTCATCTCTTTGGTCCAACGAGGTTGTGGAAGATTCTTGTACCCTGTCAAGGGTACGCACTCGCGGTCAGCCTCGATGATGAGGGCTGTTATCCTTTCCAGCTCTCCGTGGATCTCCTCTAATGTTTCCTTGCTTAGGTCGGCTGGTTCGTAAACGCCTAGGATTTCTCCGTAGCGTTCCCAGTCGGCCGAGGCGTAGCTCTTGCGGAGAGGGACCGGAATCTGGATTGGAGCGAGTGAGATGGTGGTGAGGATCGCTATATGGTCGCTGGGTACTGCTGGTCCTGGCTTGCTATAGTAATTGAACGGGAAGCCACCACTTGTCATGATTATGTCGGGCTTGGTTGCTGCCCGAGAGGTAATATAGGTCGGAAATTCTGGTCCTATACTCTGGATGTTTTTACGTCTCATAATCATTTCCAAATTGTGGCCTCTGTTATTTGTGTTACCATAGCCAGCCTTTCGGCATCTGGCGTTGAGGTCGCCCCCAAGAAACACCATCCTGGCGTATGGAAACATATTCCGTGTGCTAGACCCCGACATCATATTAATTTCAGAGCACGGTATCGACACAACATCGTACCAAATAAAGATACCGGGCTACAGAGTGATTACTAAAAACCATTCTCAGGAGAGGTTTGACGGCGCCGTGATTGCAATCAAAAAGAATCTCTCGTTCAGGCACCTTCCAGAACTGGACGAGTCATTCGTGGCGATTGAGATGCCCACAATTAGTGGGCAACCTCGTGATCGCGGTGGCGTATCAACCCCCTCGCAGAGCGTACCTGCCCCTCAATAACTTCTACACCTTGTTTGGTGTAGAAGTTATTGAGGGGCAGGTACGCTCTGCGAGGGGGTTGATACGCCACCGCGATCACGAGGTTGCCCACTAATTGTGGGCATCTCAATCGCCACGAATGACTCGTCCAGTTCTGGAAGGTGCCTGAACGAGAGATTCTTTTTGATTGCAATCACGGCGCCGTCAAACCTCTCCTGAGAATGGTTTTTAGTAATCACTCTGTAGCCCGGTATCTTTATTTGGTACGATGTTGTGTCGATACCGTGCTCTGAAATTAATATGATGTCGGGGTCTAGCACACGGAATATGTTTCCATACGCCGTTGCTTTTCCCTCCATCCATTAACATTGAGTGTTACTACCTTCAACCGGTTGTTCGGGTTTTCCATTTTCTTTTCTGGCTCCTAGTATTTCTTTGTGAAGGGGCGCTCTTTCCCGTTCCTCTTCTTTTTTAATTCTATCGTGGGCAAATTCTCCAGTGTGTCCCTGTAGAGGGTGATGTTGTGGTTATTGAGTGCCTCTTCGACGACCTCTTCATCACACTGGGCATCGAAATCCCACTTATAAAATTTCTTTTTGATACCAACTAGTATCCTGTTGGTATCGTAGTCTTTTGGGAAGGGGAGTTGTTCGGATGCATAAATCCTCAGATTCAACTCATCCACGTCTAAGACTTTCTTAGTTGTTCTCTTTTTCTTCCCGTTCTTACTAACGCTTGTACTGGCTTCACTGTCTGAGGACTCCGTAGACTCAGTCATCAGAGCTCTCCTTTACCGTCCTGTTGTCGATCTCTGACCTAACAGCAGCTTCTCTCTCTTTTTTGGCCTCCATTCTTGGGTCCGGCCTTTTGGGTTTCTCTTGTGGTTTATTTTCCTTTTTATTTGCTGATTGCATTTCCTTGGTAACCATCTGCAGTTGGAGGACGTCTCCTGAAGGGGGGTCGTCCGGGAACCACATCTGGTTCAGGCTATTCTTTGCCAGCATCTGGTTTAGCTCCTCAGCGAAGCAACCTGGCTGGGTCAGATTCCTGACGTGTGCATACACGATGCACGTCAGAATTTTTGTGGAGTCCTCATTTTTCAACTTTAGGTAGGTCTTATTGATTGCTGCTGCAGGCTGAGCTGATTTGGCGACTTGGGCGTACGAGGTGTGCGCTTTCCTAGTCGCCTCTTCTTGACTATTTCTCTGCTTTATTTTGATTATTTCCTTTTTTTGGACAGGCCATTGCCATTGCCCGATGCCCTTGTCTACAATTTATGCATTTCTCCCGAGGGCTCTGGCAGCTCTTCCAGTGATGACCTGGTTCGCTGCATCTGGAGCATAGCTCCTCGAGTGCTTTGCAGTCTCTAGTCGTGTGTGCCTCCATTTTGTAACAGCGGGAGCAGAACTGTACCGAGTGGAATTCCTCCCTCTCGATCTGCTCCCCGCTGACTTTAGCATTAAAAAGCAGGAGCTCAGACTCCTTCGCCTTCCTCGCCATGGATGTTTCCCCGAAAACGATCTTGAACACATGAGAATAATCTGAGTTGTCTCTTTTGTTTTTGAATTTGACAATTTCTGTCACTTTTGCCCAAGAGTGGTTTTTGAGGATTTCCTCCTTTATTTCTTCTCTAGAATGTTCCCCTATCCACGGGTCCAATTTCCGGCAGATCACACTCCTGTGTGATTGGATCTGCGGGGAAATAGCAGGCTGTAGGCCAAGCTCGCAAAGGACCTCAATGGCAGCTTCTTTAGTTAAAGCTTATATGTCTTTTCCCGTCTCACATTCCAGTAATCTTACCATGGCAATTTTTAACTTCCCATAGACAGCTTCGAAGACCGCTCATGGTGTGCAGAGGCACCCGGGGAAGTTGGTTCTGTGCCATTCTGCACGGGCCCCAAGGGGCTATGAACCACTGTGGGGTAGCTCCTGCTTCTTGGTTATCACTGTGCTTGCCAACTATTTAAATTGAATGGTTTGTCCAGAATAAACAAATTTTCCTTGGTTATTTAAGAGCTTTTTTGGAGGGGGGCAGCCAACCACCGTTGCAAGCGAGCCTCCATGAACGTGAACTGCTGAATGGAGGGATGAAATAAATGTGGGTAAACCCGGGGAGGCCCCTCAGACGGTTGGTTGTGACAGACTTAATGATGGGTGGTGATTGAATCAACTACCGCCACCCGATGGGTGCCGCCCCGTCCGGGGTTTGGTTATCGATGCTGCTTCCAACTTACACAGGGACGGTTGTGTGTCCCTCTGTGGTCTTGGCCGGAAACTACCCTCCGAGATTAGAGCGAACTCTTCCCCAAAGCTTTCAGCATCGCCTCGTAACCGGGTTACCACTGACGCCGAGTTCTGCAGTGGGCTAGTCCACAAACCTGCTTTCCTGGGCGCCCCCAATTATGCCTATCAAACGAACGGCATAGTTGGGACGTGGCAAGATGAATGGCAGTTCAGTTCACTTCAGCTTCCCAGCCCCGGCAGGGGGGGGGTGGAATGCGTGGTCGAATTAGCCCGACATTCGCGGGCTCGTAGTGCTCTCTTTATAAATGTATATCTCTTTTATTCCCCGTAGGGAAACGTGAATAAATTCACGTAAAAAGCCTCGTTGCTTTATCAGCGAAAAACGTCTTCAGAGTTAGATAAATTGTAGAAATTTTCTTTCCCGTCCGCGCCATGGAAATTTTCCGTTCCGTGACGTTCAGCGCTTGGGGCGCTGATAGGGCTACTGCCTTACTTTTTTATCGATCCTTTGTTCGCTCGAAGCTCGACTACGGATGCGAGTTTTATGCATCCGCAGCCGAGCGTTTATTGCGGAAGGTGGATTCGATCCACCACACCGGCCTTCGCCTTGCGACCGGTGCCTTCTGCACTTCCCCCATTGAGAGCCTGTTGGTCGATGCTGGGGAGCTGCCACTCGCTCTGCGCAGCGTGCAGTGCATCACTTGCCTGTACGCGCGAGCCCGGCGCCTCCCTCAGTCGCCAACAGCTCTCACTGCTTTCGCAGCTGATCTCGATGGTGCCTATGCCGCCAAGAGACACCAGTCATACCCTAAGCCCTTTGGGTTTAGGGCCAGGAAACTCCTTCGAGAGGTAGATATAGCTCTCGGGCCGGTGGCGCCCCTGGTTCTGCCCAGGACGCCACCCTGAAGGGTACCACATTTGGCTATTTTTCGCCACGCCTCTGCTCCCAAAGCTTGTACTGCGCCGGGAGTATTGCGTTCGACCTTTTTGGAGCACACATCGTGTCACGCTGGAACCGTGCCAGTGTATACGGATGGCTCCAAGTCCCAAGAAGGAAGCGGCTTCCACGCCGTATCCCCTCTGTGCGAAGTCAGCGGGGCTCTACCATGCACTGCGTCTGTCTTCGCGGCCGATCTGGTGGCAATACACAACTCGGTACGGAAGATTACGCGACGTGTCCGGTTTGGAGACCGGATTGTGATCTATAGCGACTCACAAAGCGCCCTGAGTGCTCTCGGGGCATCGGAATCTCCGCATCCCCTGGTTTGCGAAATTCCTGACGCCACGGTTTTGGCGAGCCGGGCAGATGTCGAGATTATCTTCTGCTGGGTTCCTGGACATGTAGGAATTGCGGATAATGAGCGCGCCGATGAGGGCGCCAAAGAGTCCGCGAGGACTCTGCGACCGGACCAGCGTTTCGCTCTTCCTCACACTTACTACATGGCAGGAATACGGGCAGCTCTTCGGACTGCTTGGCAAAGAAGATGGGAGACGGTCGAAGGAAACTTGAAGTTGCATGCCATTGTGCCGCGACTGTTCCCATCGACCTATCCCCCAATGCCGCGGCGGCTTCAGGTTGCTTTCTGTCGTCTCCGAATCGGGCACACTCGTGTGACGCATCGCTATTTGATGGAGCGCTCGCCTGCGCCCTATTGCAACGACTGCGTCGTCCCCCAGACTGTTCGGCACATTCTTGTCGAATGTCCCAGTCTAGGTGAGCTTCGCGCACGACACCTGTCCCGGTACCGGGATGGGCGGGGTCGCTACCTGTCACTTGTACTCGGGACGAGTGCGTGCACTTTGACTGGTGGACTTATTGACTTTTGGGGGGAGGCCGGCCTTCTCCCTTTCATTTAACCCGGTTTAATTGTTGTTGTTGTTGTTTTTGTTATCGTTTTTGTTATTGCTTTGTTATTGTTATTGATATTTCTTTTTATTGTTGTTTCCTGTTCAATTTTTAAAGTAGCCTAGAACTAGGCTGTTTGTTTACGGCAACTTATGCCTAAGTCGGCAGTAGACAGATAGCACCTTAAAAAAAATAAAAAATCTACCCTACCCGGGCGCTCCTCTGGTAAAGCTGGCGGCAAAAAGGGTTCATACCCAGCCCCGGCTAAAACTAGGGCTCCCCCCTCTTCCCCCAGCATGACCGTTTCCCGTAAGGCGAAACAACCATGCGCCTCCACCGAGTCGTTAGACTCACGGGAGGCAACACCCTTAAAGATGGTCGCTAGGCCATCTTCAGGGGTTCCTAAAGCTGTTCCCCGAAAGGAGGACAGCAACAAAAAGAGCTTCGGCCTCTTCACACACGCCCCGAGGTAGAGCGGGTGGCTCGGAGAAGGTGGTTTCTCGAAAAGAGGGCCCCTTGCCTCCGAAGCCGCAACGCCCGCCTAAGGTTTCGAGGCGGAGGGAGGAAAATACTCGCATGACAAGCCCAACCTCCCCCAATAAGTCCTCGAAGGCGACAGCGCCCTTAGCGCTTTGTCCGGCCAACAGCGCCCGGTGTTGTACCCCCAGAAAGCGTACGGCCATTCCCGTGAGGGTCTTCAGTTCGAGGAGGGCCCCCGGGTCTCCTCCGAGCTAGGCCTGGAGGGCATATTTCTTCAATGAAATTGCCGTGGACTTCGGGCTAACTGGGAGGAGTTGCGGAGGCTCGTCTCGTCCCGTTCCCCGTTAGCTATCGTTTTGCAGGAAACCATGCTAGGTGCGTGCCCTGTGCCCGCCCTTCCGAGGTATAAGGGTCTTGCGAACCAAGCCAAGACCGGCACATCCGGCCCCTCTGCCCTCCCAGATACGGAGCTCCTTACTATGACAAAGACCAAGAGTGCACTGGGCGGAGCCTCGATGACATCGAAGGACCCTCATTGTGAGGTTACCTGGCGTTTTCGAGCCCGCTGGCTTCAAGCGCTTCCTCGTTATTCGCTCCACTGATGGCAGCATGTTGTCCAAGGGCAACATGATCCATCAGAGGAGAGGATTAGCTAGTGCAATTGGTAGAGAGCCGAAGGTGACCCGTTTCTCAGACGGGAGCCTTCTGGTGAATGCGGCGAATCTCGCCGAGAGGGCCAAGATAAGTGCTCTTCGGACACTTCATGGCACCCCAGTGAGTGTGACGCTGCACTCAACCATGAACTTTGTAAAAGGAGTAGTTTATGCGAGGGAACTCGTTGACTACTCCATTGAGGACATCACCCTAGAGCTGGCCGACCATGGGGCGGTCAAGGTAGAACGTGTGATGAGAAAACAGGGAGGGGCCTCGAAACCCACCACTACGCTCTTCGTCAAGTTCGACTGTGACAAGCTCCCTGAGTCGGTGCGTGCCGGTTGTTACCACTACCGCGTGAAGGCATTCGTGCCACTGCCGCGGCGGTGCTATTACTGTCGCCGCTTCGGCCATACGAATCGCTCATGTAGACGTGCAAAGTAGGGGTCACCCGAAGTCTGTGTAAATTGCTCCAAGGTCGCACACGATAAGTCCAAATCGTGTGTGGCCAAGTGTGTCAATTGCGGAGAGCCACACCCTGCTTCTTCGAAGCAATGTGGTGTATATCTCCTTGAGAAAGAAATCCCGGCCGTTCAGGCCCAGGATCGACTATCATTCCGCGAGGCAAAGGACTTGGACCTGGCGCGCCTGGCTCTTCCTGGGACGTCATATGCCTTAATAGTTAGAAAGGCACCCTCTGCTCCTGGTCCATCCAGGCCAACGAGCATGGTTGTTTCCACGCCCATTGGGAGCCCTTCTGCGGGCTCTACCCAACCCAGGCGCTTCCCTGGTAAAGCTGGTGGCAAAAAGGGTTCATACCCTGCCCCGGTTAAAACCAGGGCTCCCCTCTCTTTCCCCAGCGTGACCGTTTCCCGTAAGGCGAAACGGCCACGCGCCTCCACCGAGTCGTTAAACTCACAGGAGGCAACACCCCTGAAGATGGTCGCTAGGCCATCTTCCGGGGTTCCTAAAGCTGTTCCCTGAAAGAAGGACAGCAACAAAGGAGCTTCGGTCCCTTCGCCCATGCCCCGAGGTGGAGAGAGTGGCTCGGAGACGGTGGTTCCTCGAAAAGAGGGCCCCCCACCTCCAAAGCCAAAACGCCCGCCTAAGGTTTCGAGGCAGAGGGAGGAAAAAACTCGCATGGCGAGCCCAACCTCCCCCAATAAGTCGTCGAAGGCGACAGCGCCCTTAGCGCTTTGTCCGGCCAACAGCGCCCGGGGTTCTGCCCCCGGGAAGCGTACGGCCATTCCCGTGAGGGTCTTCAGTTTGAAGAGGGCCCCCGCGTCTCCTCCGAGCTAGGGCTAGAGGGCATATTTCTTAAATGGAATTGCCGTGGACTCTGGGCTAACTGGTAGGAGTTGCGGAGTCTCGTCTCATCCCGTTCCTCGTTAGCTATCGTTTTGCAGGAGACGATGCTAGGCGCGGGCACCCTGCCCGCCCTTCCGGGGTATAAGGGTCTTGCGATCCCACCACCGCGGGATGGCCGGGCTAGGGGATGCGCGGTTTACACCCGGCATGATGGGAGGTATACTCTGATTTCTGCGTACATTCCACCGTCAGTTGACTTCGACGCGGGGGACTTCCGCCACGTCATGGCACGGTTGCCGAGGCCCTATCTCTTGATTGGAGATCTGAACGGCAGGCATTCTCTCTGGGAATATTACTTCATAAATCCCAGGTGAAAAGTCCTTGCTGATTTGATCGAAGAGCTTGAGATGGGTGTCCTAAACGTGGATGAGTTTACGCATCACTGTCCGAGAAGTGCTTCATTTTCTTGCCTCGACCTATCTTTGTGCTCTTCGGATGCACAGCCTGATTTTGATTGGTAGGTGGTCGATGACCTCCATGGTAGTGATCACTTTCTCGTTCAAATATCATTTTCAGGGCAACTGCCGCCTGAGAGACCCCCTCGGTGGTGCTTGGCGCGAGCGTGGTGGCCTGCATTTCAGGAAATGACTGAATTCTCTATCTCAGTCGAGGAGTTTAGGTCGATAGATGAGGCCGTTGAGTTCTTCTCCGGCAACCTCATCGCCGTGGGCCTGACTACTATTCCTAGGACGTCTGGCCGTTTTGCACGCCGACCACTCCCATGGTGGTCGGCCGAGTGTGAGGCGGCCCTCAAAAAGAAGCGTTATGCCTACATGCGCTATAAGCGCTGCCCGAACGATTTCACTGTTGCTGAATTTCGTCAAGCTAGGGCTAGGTTTCAGTATATTTTGAAGCACGCCCACCGCTCTTCTTCGCGGGCAGATGTGTCTTCACCTAACGGGAAGACCCCTTTAGCTAAGGTGTGGAAGCGAGTCAAAAGGATTCAGGGCAAGTTCTCGCAGGCCCCCTCTCCCGTTCTCCAGGAGAATGGGACCACAATCTCGGACCCCGCGTCCGTGGCGGAATCCTTAGCGACTGCTTTTTTCGCATTCTCTAGCCGTGATGCTGCTCCGCCAGCATTCAATGCACGTCGTGATGTCGCGGAAGGCCGCCGGCTGGACTTTACCTCGAGAGGCGGAGAACCCTTCAACGACAAGTTAACTGTGAGTGATTTGCGTTCTGCTCTCGCTTCATGCGCGGACACCGCCCATGGTCCGGACGATGTTTTGTACGCCATGCTTCGACACCTGGGTGAGCGAGGCATGGCCTTTCTGTTAGATTTGTTTAACAGGATCTGGGTGGAAGGTCTTCTCCAAGACTCCTGGTGAATCGCTACTGTGCTCACCTTTCGCAAGCCGGGGAGAGATCACTCTACTCCGACCGGTTTCCGCCCAATCTCTCTACCCTCTTGCGTGTGCAAGTTGATGGAGAAATTGGTAAATGTTAGATTAGCCTATTTCCTGGACAGCGGAGGCCATCTGTCTTCCGCACAGTGCGGCTTCCGCAAGTTTCACTTCACGTCGGATGCTCTTCTCCGACTGGAAAATGCCGTCTGCGAGGCTTTCCTTCGTATACAGCACTACGCCACGGTCTTTTTTGATCTGGAGAAGGCCTATGATACCGCATGGCGATACGGTATCATGGAGACTCTCCACACGATGGGGGCGAGAGGACGCCTCCCAATGTTTATATCTGAATTTTTGCGAGATCGTCGATTCCGCGTACGGGTGAGGGGAGCCCTCTCCAGACCAAAGAAGAAAGAAGATGGTGTCCCGCAGGGAAGTGTCCTCTGTGTCACACTCTTTGCCCTGAGCATCAACGGCATCACCTCGGTGCTGCCGGAAGATGTTTTCGCTACGCTCTACGTGGACGACCTTTCGATCTCTTTAGGCGCGGCCCAGATGCCAACTCTGGAGCGTCGACTCCAACAGGCATTGAACCGCGTCTCTCGCTATGCCGAAGCTCATAGGTTTCGGTTTTCTTTGGCCAAGACTAAGGTGGTGCACTTCTGCCGCCATTGAAGGCTTCACCTTGACCCAGATTTGTTTCTTAATGGGGTGCGCCTGGATGTGGTTGAGTCGCACCGTTTCCTTGGTCTTGTATTCGACCGACGTTTCACCTGGGAGGCTCATATTCGCAGCCTTAGGGTCTTTTGTACCTCCGCCATGGACATTCTCCGTTCCGTGACGTTCAGCGCTTGGGGCGCTGATAGGGCTACTGCCCTACTTTTTTATCGATACTTTGTTTATTCGAAGCTTGACTACCCATGCGAGTTTTATGCATCCGCAGCCGAGCGTTTATTGCGGAAGGTGGATTTGATCCACCACACCGGCCTTCGCCTTGCGACCGGTGCCTTTCGCACTTCCCCATTGAGAGCCCTTTGGTCGATGCTGGGGAGATGCCACTCGCTCTGCGCCGCGTGCAGTGCATCACTCGCCTGTACGCGCGAGCCCGGTGCCTCCCTCAGTCGCCAACAGCTCTCACTGCATCCGCGGCTGATCCTGATGGTGCCTATGCCGCCAAGAGACGCCAGTCATACCCTACGCCCTTTGGGTTTAATGCCAGGAAACTCCTTCGAGAGCTAGATATTTCTCTCGGGCCGGTAGCGCCCATGGTTCTGCCCAGGACGCCACCCTGGAAGGTACCACATTTGGCTATTTGTCGCCACGCCTCTGCTCCCAAAGCTTGTACTGCGCTGGGAGTATTGCGTCCAACCTTTTTGGAGCACACATCGTGTCACGCTGGAACCGTGCCAGTGTATACGGATGGCTCCAAGTCCCAAGAGGGGGTCGGCTTCCACGCCGTATCCCCTCTGTGCGAAGTCAGCGGGGCTCTGCCAGGCGCTGCGTCTGTCTTCACGGCCGAGCTGTTGGCAATACACCACTCGGTACGGGAGATTACGCGACGTGCCTGGTTCGGAGACTGGATTGTGATCTATAGCGACTCACAAAGCGCCCTGAGTGCTCTTGGGGCATTGGAATCTCCCCATCCCCTGGTTCGCGATATCCGTGAAGCCACGGTTTTTGCGAGCCGGGCAAATTTCGAGATTATCTTCTGCTGGGTTCCTGGACATGTAGGAATGGCGGGGAATGATTGCGCCGATGAGGGCGCCAAAGAATCCGCGAGGACTCTGTGACCGGACCAGCGTTTCGCTCTTTCTTACACCGACTACATGGCAGGAATACGGGAAGCTCTTCGGACTGCTTGGCAGAGAAGATGGGAGACGGTCGAAGGGAACTTAAAGTTGCGTGCCATTGCGCCGCGACTGTTCCCATGGACCTATCCCTCAATGCCGCGGCGGCTTCAGGTTGCTTTCTGTCGTCTCCGAATCGGGCACACTCGTGTGACGCATCGCTATTTGATGGAGCGCTCGCCTGCGCCCTATTGAAACGACTGCGTCGTCCCCCAGACTGCCCGGCACATTCTTGTCGAATGTCCAAGTCTCGGTGATCTTCGCGAGCGAAACCTTTCCCGGTACCGGGATGGGCGGGGTTGCTACCGCCTGTCCCTTGTCCTCGGGACGGATTCGTGCACATTGACTTTTGGACTTGTTGACTTTTGGTGGGAGGCGGGGGACCTCCCCCACCCTCCCGGAGATTGCTTCCTGGTTGTTAAGATTTTTGAATTTATATCATTGTTACGTTTTCATATTTTTATTTTAAAGTAGCCTAGTTCTAGGCTGTCGTGTTTTTCGGAAACTTTTGCTGTAAGTCAGTAGTTGCCAGATGGGCTCTGTAAAAAAAAAAAAAATTGCAGGTGCATGTAACAAGAAGTAACAAGGAAATGAAGTACTCTAGGAGAACTTACGGTCCATTCAAAGAGGGTACCTTTGGACTGGCAATCGAGCAGGCACATCTCTGCTCAAATGTTTTACGTCCCTGAACGGCCCCTTTTCAAGACTTTGTCTAGTCTTGACTTGAACTGGTCAACAGATTCACTGTTGACTACTTCCACTGGAAGTGCGTTCCACTTACCATAGATACTGTAGGTGAAAATATTTCCACACAGATTGCGGTTGTAACGCTTCAGTTCAAGTTTGAAGCCCCTGATTGCGCGTTCTGTTCTCACTCAGTGTGAAAATATCCCGGTAGTCAACATTGTCGAACCCTCGAAGTATTTTCAAAACTTCGATGAGCTGACCACGCAGTCTACGGGTTTTCAGCGAGAACAGATCTAATCCCCTTAGTCTATCCTCATAACTTTTATGTAGGATAGAGGGAATCAGCTTGGCTGCCCTGGCTTGTACGCGTTCCAACCTTTCGATATCCTTTCGAAACGAAGGACTCCACAATTGTACGGCATACTCCAGGTGCGGCCGAACGAGGGAGTTGTATAGACAAAGTACTATCTCCTTGTTACGGTATCCAAACTGGCGCTTAATGTAGCCTAACATCCTTTGGGCTTTCTTCTCTGCCTCGATGCACTGTTTCGAGAACTTGAGGTCGCTAGTGATAGTTACACCCAAGTCCTTCTCAGTGTCACTCGATTCAAGAGCAGTGATCTTAAGGATATACTGAGATTGGAGGTTTATGTGGCCGATATGCATCACTTTGCATTTTTTCACGTTAAAAGGCATTTGCCACGTGTCCGACCACTCTCTAATCTTCCCAAGATCTTCCTGCAGGCGGGCAGTATTTCCATCCTTTACAACGTTCATACCAAGCTTGGTATCGTCGGCAAATTTGGAAATCTTGGCAACAATGTCACCGTCCATGTCCTGGACGTAGATGATAAATACTAGTGGTCCCAGGACAGAACTTTGAGGCACGCCGCTAGTAACGGGCACCCACTCAGAAGCCTGTCCATTCACCACCACCCGTTGCCGTCTGCCACTTAGCTAGTTCTCGATCCAGCCGGCTACTTTTCCATCTATGCCCAACGCTCGCACTTTCCGGAGAATGCGGCGGTGTGGTACCTTATCAAAGGCTTTCTTAAAGTCTAAGTATAACACATCCACCGCCTTGTCCCGATCGTGCTCACTGAACACGAAGTGGAAGAATTCCACAAGGTTCGTCAGGCATCACTGTTGCCTTCGCAAGACGTGCTGGGAACTCCTCAGTAGCAGGTTTGACTCTAAATACGATGTCATGTTGTCCACTATTATGCTCTCCATGAGTTTACCGACTATCGAAGTCAGACTGATAGGTTGGTAGTTTTACAGTTGGCTTCGGTCTCCTTTCTTGAAGATAGGAGTCACCTCCACTTCACGCCAGTCTCTAGGAACGCATTCGGTTCGGATTGACATGTTGAAGATTGCGCTCGGGTGTCGTGACACTTGGTGGGAGGGGACTATATTTGGGGTTGGGTCAGGACTGTGTTAGGAATGGTGGGGTGGAGGAGGGGTAGGAATTGGTGGGGGAGGAGGTGTAGGTTCAGGATGTGTGGGGAAAGGGGAGATATCAAGGACTGTGGAGTAGTTTATTAGGATGGTGGGGCAGGGGACGATAGTGGTGAGAAGATCAGGGGAGGGGAGAGAGCAGAGGGGTCTGATTAAGGAATGGGATGGAGTTCGGGGGAGTTAGTGGGAACAAGGGTGGAAGGAATAGGATTGGCTGGGGAAGGACTAGGATCGGTTGGTGAAGGAGTAGGATTGGCTGGGGAAGGGGTAGGATCGACGAGAGAAGGAATGGGGGAATTGAGACGAGGTATAGAGGCGGGTGGCGGAGAGAAAGGAAGGATAGTCGGGAGTATGGTAAAGGTGAAAGAAGTGGGTGTGGTTAGGAGTGGTAGTCTTGGGTTTGGGTGTTTAGGTTCCGGGGTTTGTGTGTGGGTAGAATCGGTGGTTGTAAGTTTATTTGTCCATCTAATAGGGGAAAGAGTGTCTCCGGAAAGACAATTTGTCTAAGACCGTTTACAGCAAAAATCTCGAAAACTGCCGAGACGTATGTGCGGGGATCGTCCCCTGAGAGGTCTTTTGCCACCGTGTAAAGCACGATGGCCCGTTGTGTATTGTCGTGGTACTTGTGAGTGGAGTTGTTTTGCTTGTGCGGGTGTGGTGGGATGTTTGGCCCCGTGCGCGTTGGTGGTAACGGCATATGTTTGGTGAGTGGCGGTGGTGGGGCGGTGTGTATCTGTCTGGATATGGTGTTTGCGCTTTGTGTGGTGGTATGTCCGGGCCTCCTGAGTTCTATAACGACGTCCACACGCTTCTTCTTGAGATATGGGCGCCTCAAACCGACCGCAGTGTGTCCGCCACCACAGTTTACACAACGGAGGGCGTTATGTGTACAAGCGGTGTAAAACTGACATTTTACACTGCATTTTGAACAAACAGGTTCTGATTTACAGGAGCTCGTTTAGTGTCCTGTTCTGTAACAACGTAGGCACTGGTAAGGGCTCATGTTGTATTGTGTCTCCAGTTCGTGTGTATGTGCATTTGTGCCAAGGACTTTAATACCTTGGTCTATTAGTGTTTTTGCTTGTTCCTCCATGTTTAATGCGAGCAAAGCCCAGGACTTGTTTATTGCAATGGAGGTCCTGTACCATGTCTGCACCATAGTCTCCCTGGAGGGCGGAGAGTAGTTCCTCTGTGCTGAAACTCAGCCACAGGGGTTTGGTGCGTCGTACTCGTATTTGGTGTTGGGTAGTAATGTGTAGTGGTCCTTGTTCCCTAAGGTGTTTCTAGCATGTGAATGAAAGTGCTGGGCGTCATTTTTTTGCCTAAAATTCAGCGTTAGCCCAGTGTGCTTGTTGGTGATTTTAGATATGTAGGTGTCCATTGTTCGTGAGAGATTGAGAATTTCGGCGTGGGTTATCGTGGGTGTGTTATCCGTTTTGTGGCATAAGTGTAGCCTTAGCCCGGCTGGCTAAGCTGACGGCGTGATTCAGATGGGCGGAGCTCCAACCCCGCCGGCTGTTGAGAGCCTCCGAGAATTTTTAATTTCTTCTCGAGAAAAATTTAAGATTTTCACGATAAATTTGTAAGGAGAGAGAAAATCGGGGGGCTATAATCTAACCCCAAACGGAAGTGAAGGATTAACTTCGCCTCCAAAATTGCGAGAAAAGGAAAGCCTTATCGATAATTTACATATAGGGTCTGAAGGAAAAAGAGAATTCCCAGGGTCACGAAATGAACACTTCTGCCGAGTGTCCTAGAAAGTGAGGAACGGAAAAGCTAAAGAGGAAAAAATTATAAGTCTCGATTTATATATCTTCCACATATTTCCATTGACTATATCTTCATTTTCTTTGCCAGTCTTTCCTTACAAAGTACTAATTTTCCTTGTAGCTCATTTGTAAGTAACAAAAACAATTGTTGTTACTGGATTAGTGCTTGGTTGTTTCCTTAGGTTGTTTCGGGTACTCGCGAATTGCCTCGTCTTCGAGTAGAAATTTGGATTGTAGGGTTTTATGTTTACCTACGTGATGTATTATTTAGTGTTATTGTATCTTGGTGAAATATGAGAAGGCGTGTTTATGATGCCATTTAAAATTACTTTTTTTACCACCAACGACTGTAGATACGTTCCCTCCCATCCCCAATGTCTGTAAAAAGATATGGCAATGTCTTCCACACATAGTTTATCTTTACCCCTTTCTTTAATCTCTGACTAAATTTTCTGGGAGAAATGACCACATTGGATTTCGGTTTGAAATTTGAAAATAAAAAACGACTTCCATTTACGATTTCAGTGCTTCGGACTGAGTTTAGACAATCCATTGACGGGATTCGAAGCTTTGCACGAAGTTAACTGGGGTGAACATGTTGTCTACGTGATTGGAGTCCCGTATTCTCGTTTTAGGTAAGTATTTCCGTTGATATACCCAGATGTCCCAAGTTTTTGGTGTTATTATTATTATTTAATTAATTTGAGAAGCGAAAATCACTGTTTCCATCTCCACCCAAGGGTTGTTAAGTTGGACTATCGTAAATTTGCTTGTCCGGTTTAAGATAGGGTGCACAACTCTCCATAACGTGCACAGTGACTGAAGTTCCCTTTGTCAGACCATGGCCATAATTTGAGTAACAATCTGGTAAGAGAAAGGTTATTTTATTCACGAGGACCAAGTTCGCACAGTGGTCATTTGCACTTAGAAGTACGAATGAGTACTTAGAGAGACAGGGACGATCGGTAGTAATCTCTTCCTAATGTCGTTTTGTCCTTTGCAGCTCGGCCATCGTTAATGGATCTGAGCTATACATGGCAGAAACGCCATCCATGGATGTTGAGTACAAGCTAACAACCATCCACCGATGGGAGTGGCTCAAGAACGAGGTTTTCAACATCACCACTGTCCCGTACAGTTTGGTCAAAGATGGCAACGAGGTTGAAAAAAAGGACGGCTAAAGATCTTCCAGAGATGAAAAGAAAAAAGGAATATTAGAATGAAATTAGAGAAAATGATACAATTATCATCGCTGCATTTTAGCTCCTAGATTCCAGTGGTTCTCAAATGTTTTGGTATCGTTACGGTAGTGTTATGATAGATCATCATTACCCCATCCCTCTTATGCGAAGTTAAAGGAACGAAAATATTAGAAAGTTCATTTTTAGTGCATTTTATGTGTTAGAAATTAATTTTTACCAAGAAATAAAGAATTCAGATTTTAGATATTATTCCTATGACAAAAACTCTAATTAAATGGTTATTGCCTTCATTACAAATGTGTATTAAAGAATTATTTATTTGGTAATTAATAAAAAAATAGAGATTATTGCTGCTTTATCAGTTGGAAACATGGTACTGTTTGTTCTTTACTAAATTAGCAATGCGAGGTACTGTAGAAAACGCTGCACACCGCGTATCAGCATATGCGTGTTTCAACTGGTTCCTGGCTTTAGTTTTAATACAAACTAAGCCGAGAAACAAGTTCGCAATGGTAAGTTGTGGTAAAGGGATGAGCACATTAAGAAATATCTGAGAGAATGCGATATTCATTTTTCACTTTGGCCCCAAAAGTAGTCAGCTTTTCATTCTGATGTTCTACTTTCAGTGTTGCTCTTAATGCGAGAAATATTAGCTTTGTAACTGTGTCACTTTCCTTGATTAACTCTTGCTCAACAATAAATGGTTTAGTTATCCAATCTATCTTGCCTCACCTATCAAGGGGGCGAAATTAACTGAAGGTAGGAAACTTTCAATTTGAATTCTCCTCTCTTCATTTTTTCAGGTAGATTAACTTCTTTGGCAGTTTTTCCCCCTCTCAAGGAAAGTAGTTATTTCCTCTTTCGGTTCAAGAAAGCGATGCAAATGATTATCCCTAGGTAACCATCCCACTTCAGTGTAAAATAAAAGCAGTGTAGTTTGTTTCTATCCCTTTACATAAAATTTTGAATAATTTCAAGTTCACAGCACTCCCTTGGATATGGTTTACCATTTTCATTACATCTGACAAAACATCTGCAATGTCATTAAGAAGAGTTTTCGTAGCTATTTTATGGACTCTGAGAACTAAACGTGAGGAATGATATTTCACACATACCCTTGAAACATGAATGGACTCCTGTCATTAAAGGTGTTGTGTCTATACCAATGCAGTGTGTGTTGTATGCGCACACAAAGTACAGAATGTGAATAAATACTCGTACAATGGTGAATGAAATTGGACTGTGCAGTAGCCTAATATCCGAACAAGGATGAGCTGTGCCAATATTTTTTTAGGAGAGACACTCCGTCTTACCTCCGCTGTGCTGTTCATCTCCTGTAAGCCCAAGCAGGTACACCACACACACCAAAGGGAAAACACACTCTCTCTCAATTGTAGTACTTTCCCTTCTATTTAATCCTAAATCACTTAAAGAATGTCAGAGGGTAGTCATATTACATAGTTAACTTCATACAATGTTTCTGTGGTGGTAACTATTATCTTCAAACAGCAGCACTTTTCTATAATCTTAACTGAGCCTTCATTTCTTCCTGTCCATGTCCTTTTCAAATTAGTGGGTTCTCTGTCACTCCCCCTCACTGCCTCAAGCAGCACTCGTCCTCCCATTTATCTGGGTGAGTTTAAAAACTAGTCGCGCAAATCTCTCTAGTTAATCAGAGCACTGCGTGACTTCCGGTGTCGCCGGCAGTGCTCCTGTCACATAATGCAACTAGATGCCTCAGACGACATGATGCAACCCGTAACATTGTTATTTATCAAATTAACTAAATTTTTCTTTAAAGAACTATTACTTTTAGAAAATACCTCGCCAGTAAGGAACCATACAAAAGGCTTATTCTAGCAAAGTTGCCGTGACATAGCCTAAAGCAGAGGTGGGCAAAGTGCAGCCCGCGAAGGCTTTTCATGTGGTCCGCGTTTCATTACCGAATTCGACAGAATATTGAAAATCATTGATTGAACCATCTGGCAAACTCACCTTGAATGCGAATTCTGTCACATTTGCGTGAAATATTAACAATTTCTACATCTGAGCTTACTCCTGACTTCGATAGACTTGTTAATGCACTAAAATGTACTTATCCATCTCATTATCTTTAGTCGCGTGCGACTATATATCTCATTGTGTCGGTCGGTCGGTCCCCGTTTTGCTTTTCTTTTGTTTTTGTAATAACATTGTAATTTTTCAGCCGATTCTAACGAAATTCGAATCCCTTATGTTTTAAATTCTCTTTCGAATGGTATAAAGTTCATAGTCCTCCCACGGTTAGGCCATGAACTATTTTGTTTTGGCAATAGCATAACTATTCGGCCAATTCTAACAAAATTCGAAACCCTTATTTTGGTTACATTCTCTTTCGAATGATATAACTTCCAAGATCTCCCTAAGGTTAGTCTTTAAATTATTAAAAGTTTTGGACATCGTAAGGTTATAAATCAGAATAAGTGAGAGCACGCGACCTTTTGGTCAGCAGACCTTGTTTATGTAAATGGTAGATTCTTAAATCAGTCATTTTCAAATATATTTCATTCGTAAGTGAAATATTATTCTTAAAAAAAAATTCTACTAAATAAACACTTATTCTCATTACCCTTATCTAGACACTCTCTTTCACTTACGGGAAGTTAAGCTAAGTTGACTGTAGTTAGAGTTGGATTGGAGACGCCTGGGCCTTGGGTTATGATCACATGATGTAGAATTGTAAAATGTGGTTTTGATTCCACGTTAACCTGTAGGTCTCCACTCTGATAAAGTCTGGAAACATTATAAAATGGGTGGCAAAACTATACAAAAAATTACCCGTTATCAATGTGTAGCTATATCTATGACTATGTAGTATATGCAAACATATGCAAAAATGTAATTGCATTTAACTTATATGTATTCGAAATTTGCGTCAAACCGATTAAGTGCGGCCCGCAAAGTTTTACATAAGTTTTAATGTGGCCCGTAGCTTAAAATTATTGCCCATTATTAGGCTTCAGTTCAAAATGACAGATCTTTGTGAGTGTTGTAATACAATGATGCTTGTATTCTCGCGTGAATTTAACTCGTTAATCTTTAGAATTATCAGAACTAAATATGTTTAAATAACCATAGCTGAGCTGAGCGCGACTTTAATTTTTTCAGATGCGACTTTGCCGCCGGATCTGGTGCGACTGCAACTTTGCGACTCTAGTTTTAAGTTCCTCCCTCCCCCCCAGTGTGACTTTGAGACTCCGACTTTTTTTCCCCCGGTGCGACTCCGCTAAATTACAAAGTAAACTTTAGCGCGATAACAGAAAAATGCATTTATAAGGAAGAAAAACACATTTATTATTTTTTAGTTAAAACACAGCCTAAACTAATATCTACAGGTCATCTTCCTCCTCCATGTCCTCCTGGCCCATCTTCTCCTCCAGGAGGTCCAGGTTCCCTTTGAGGAACACAAGCCCCTCAAAGTTGACATCATCCAGGGGGGACCTCTTAGCCCTGAGGACGTCCCCGGCCGTGCTGAATAGCCTCTTCACAGCTGCAGAGCTGGGGAGGAGGGTATTGTACTTAATAAATAAGTCCACCCATACCTCCCTATGCTGGTAGGGTCAGATCGACTAAGGACATCACTCTTAACCTTTATCGGTTTAAGTTATTAAACAATCCAGATTTTCTAAGCTCATAGGGTGGCCTAATGGATTTGAAGAAAGATAAAATCATGTGAGTTTAATAGGCTATATCAATATGATCTTAAAATTTAAAACCAAGGCCTAATCTACGTAAGATGGTCAAATTTTTACTTATATTGTTTAATTTTAGGCATGTTAAAGGTGGAATGCTGTTAGATTTTAATTACTTACACTTCACATTAAATTTTTCGTCTTAGCTACAAGAAAAGTATAAGCTCATATTAAAATACGAGAAAATGAGATTAATTCGCACGATGAACGCCACAAAGCATAACACATTCTCGAACGTTTTTAACTGACAAGACAGATTTAAAACTTCGTGCACGCCTGAAAAGTGCATGTAATTTTACTAATTTATAATAAAATTCAGTGACAAATTTTGGGGGGCTACGTTTAGGTAGTTTCATGTAACGTCAGTCTCATATAATGTGAAGAATTTAATTTATCGTAAAAGGAAAGTTAAAAATAAGATCAAAATAAAGTTAGCTGATACCAACTTAAATTTGACATTTTTAGCAAAATCGGGCTTTAAAACTGGCTTAAAACAGTTGCGGCAATTTCTTTCAAAAAAGTCGTCTTTTGTGCTTTGAAAAGTCGCGGAAAATTTTCGGTGCGACTTTGTTTAGTCCGACTTTTTCAAAATGTTTGCAACTTTGCGACTTCGAAATTCATAGTGCGGCAAAGTCGCAACTCGTTGCCGCAACGCCCAGCTCTGTACGTAACCTATTACTTTCAAACTGCATCGTAGTTAAGCTAGCATCATCGTGGGAAATGTTTTTCTTGAAACGGTGCAATGAATCTCCCCAACCCCTCCAAGGCTTACGACGTCATACCGAAAGGGCTAACAGCGAAAAATAAATGCTCGATGGCCAAGAAAAATAATACTTCAAGTGCTAATAACTCGGAAAATATTGCTTTCTACACCGAATAAATAGCAACAAAGAATTTAGATAGGCCTACAAAATAGATTGAAAGTAAATTTTGTGCAAAAATGGCCTAATCGTTACTCTGTATAATTACCACTGCTTGAGTAACTTTTTATTGAGATAGTTTTTCTTTTTAATGATAAATAGTAAGATGATGCCGCTTCAAATTAACCCGCATTTTTTATTTTAGTTGCCCATCAAGAGTGAACGTTTTCTCAATTTTGAAGATATTAACAGTAACTAAACTTTTTTTAATATCAAACATATACTTATCATGAAGGAGAAGAAAATAATTATTTTTTGGTCAATATTCAATATACTTTGCTCATCAAATTGTAGTCAAATATAGGCTGTTTAAATTTTAGTTTTCTATTTTTTGAGAACGCAGATTTCTGATAAAACGACTGATTTGAGATTCTAAATCATGAGAAAATAAATGTTAGGGTTTTTACTGTCGATCTTCATTCATTTAAGATTCCTTTTATTTTTCACTGACTTCCTACAGTTTAACGTTGGTTCTAACCATAGGCACCTACAGAGTATAGCAAACGCCGTGAAAGCGACCTGAATAGGGACTCCATAAGGGGACTTACCACTCACCAGTGTGCCTTTATAGGTGGTGTTGCTACCAATGGTGATTTGTCACCGATTTTGGTACCACTCCTGGGTAGCCAGATACGGTTCTTGGTTCAGCTTGGTGGCGACCGATTCGATTCTTTAAGGAATGCCTTTTACGTGAGCTACTGACTCCAAGGGGTGGCGCTATCTTCTTTCTTGATTGAAGGCTGAGTAAAGGTAATCATGAATTTTTTACGGGTAAAGAATTCTTCGGTGCTGGATTCAGCATTCTTTATTCGGTGAGAACTTGGAAAGTTTTCAGATGTATCTCATCTCGAAGCACTTTCCGATTTCCTTTTATGTAAATGGTCCGTATGCATTGCAGTAAACAACAGATGCATATTGATTATTTTTTTTATATTCGATGAATTCAAAATAACATTACATTTGAACATTCTACTTACATTAATTTATTTTACAATGTTTTACCTTATTATAGAATCTTACAATTGTTATTTAATTATACATAAGTGATTAATAATATAGTTTTGCTTAATAATTCTTCGATAAAATGGGTTAATACTTAGAGCGTATAATTGATTCAAATAGTTTTGAGGGAGTTAAGTATATTTCATATGGTTTGTTTTTAATTACAGATATATTAATTTTAACAGATAAAACAAAGCCATTATTCATTTTTTTCGAAGATTAAAGTCATTTAAGGACTAAGTTTTGATATTTAATTACCTGATATGGTGGCGTATGGGAAACACGTTAAATAGTTGCCAAATGCCACCATATGTCTCATTTTAGTGCTCAAAGCACAAATTCTCATTGAAATCATTTATTATTTTTTTTATAATTATGCAAACAAAAATATCATATTCCTGTCTTTAATTTCTTTTTAAAGCGCTAATAGAGTTCTTCGGGTTAACGGGGAGAAAAAAAGTTATTTAGTTCTGTTTTTTGTTTTTTCACGTTGAAAGATATATAGATTGTAATGTTGACGATATTTACTGTTATAATATTTACTAATTGTTTTTCTGGCAAAACGTTGAACTTCAGGAGAGCGGTGCCCTTAGTCTCGAGTTGTAATGCCCGTAAGATCAAGCACGAGCTCTCCTCCTTTCTCCTCATTTTTTTAAGTGTTTCCCCGTAAGGGGCGCGGAGATATGCCATCCTAACCGCCGTGCTGACGGCACTCAGCACCCCTTTCGACCCCAGCTTAGCCTATTCTCCTTCTTTCAGACAGCCTGTATTTCTCCCCTACTTCCTCGCTTTTCATACAGCCTCTCCCACAACTTTCTCTGGTCAGCCTCTAATTTTAAAGGGTAGATGCTGACCTTCTTCTCAGCCACCTGCTGGTCGGGGCTGAGGGGCAAGGGGACAATGTTCCCTAACCCCTAAGCTCCGGTTCGAGATTGTGGATTTTTAACAACCTGCTTCATCCCCACCCATACCTTCATCACATCCCCTTTCCTTCTCACTTCACAATCTATTATTTTACGCCGTGTCCAAGGTGGAGCCGCCATGCCGAGCGACTGCCAGGCCACCAGGTGGGAGGAGTGGTCCTGAATGGCGGCATCTGGCTCTGCCAGGCCTGTACGCACCCCTTGCAGGGCGGGCTACTGCGTGGGGTGATGAGCGATTGCTTCCCGTAATAAAAAGAGGGTCACCATACCCATTGATAAAGAAATAAAAAATCTCCAGTTAATTTCCCCTTAGCCATCGTCGGAGCCGCCCTCGGGCAGCTCCACAAAAAAATAGAGGTCCCTCCCCCCTGTGATTGCGCAGGGGACCCTCCAAATTCCTCTAACCGGAGAGGAGGCTTACTCCTCTTCTTCCCCTACGGGTGCAGGGGACTCCCCCTCACCCCCTTCTCTGGAGGTGCTTTCGGGCAACTCCCTGTTTCCAGCCGCAGTCCCCCCTTTTCTTTCCCCCGTAAGGGGCGCGGCGATTTGCCATCCTGGCCGCCGTGCTAACAGTATTCAACACCCCGTTCGACCCCAGCTTAGCCTCTTCTCCTTTCTTCAAAGCACTTGTTTCCCCCCGGTTTCATGGCTTTTCATACAACCTCTCCCACATCTTTCTCTGGTCAGCCTCTAATTTCAAAGGGTAGATGCTGACCTTCTTCTCAGCCAACCGTCCCGGATCGGGGCTGAGAAGGAAAGGGACAATGTTTCTTGACCCCTGAGCTGCGGTGTGGGGTGGTTGGATGTTAACAACCTGCTTAATCCCCAACCATACCTTCCTCACATCCCTTTTCCTTTCCTCTTCACACTCTATCAATTTTACGCCGTGTCCAAGGTGGAGCCGCCATGCCTATGGACTGCCAGGCCACAAGGCGGGAGGGGTTGTCCTGAATGGTGGCATCTGGCTCTGCCAGGCATGTACGCACAAATTGCAGGGCGGGCTACTGCGAGGGAAGATGAGCTGTTACTTCCCGTAATAAAAGAGGGTCACCATACCCAATGATGAAGAAAAAGAAATCTCCCCTTAATTTCCCTAGTTCCATCGTCGGAGCCACCCTCGGGCAGCTCGACAGGAAAAATGGAGGTCCTTCCCCCTGTGCCTGCGCAGGGGACCCTCCATATTTGTCTAACAGGAGAGGAGGCTTACTCCTTTCCTTTACCTACAGGTGTATAAGACTCCCCCTCACCCCTTTCCCTGGAGGTGCTTTCGGGCACCTCCATTTTTTTCAGCGGCAATCCCCCCTTTCCTTTCCAAGAGGACTGCCAAGAAAGCCAGCAAAAACCCATTGCCGACCTCTCCCCAGGAAAGCGGCTCGGTAGGGCAAACCCCCGTAGGGGGGGGAGACAAGGCAGGCCCTTTCGGTCGCTTTCCTCAAAAGACCTGCTGGCAAGAATATTGAACATTGCCGGGGTCAAGGCCTGTGCCTCCCCCACCACCTGAGAATTAGTAATGATGCCAACGAGACCTGCGATGTTGTGGGGGGGATGACAAATTGGAGGCCCCCCCTGAGATAGACATTGTCCTTGAGGCAACCGAGTCTCAGACGGTAAGGCCTTCCATGGGAGGGAATCTGAGATGGGCGCCAAACACCGAACCCGAATCCGCCCTTATGCAAGGTCCTCCTCAAACGGCTAGGGTTTCTGAGGCAGTACAAGGATGGGAGGGATCTCCTCCGACCGGTACCCCTACGACTGCTAGGACCTTCTCCATTTCGGAGAAGGACCTGACTGAGGCCGGTCCATCTGGCCTGGGGGCTCCTGTCGGCGGAGGGGAGAAGCGGGATTATTCCCCGCCCTCCTCTCCTAAAAAGAAAAAGAACAGGAAAAAGTCTAAAAAGACTCGAAGTTCCTCTCCATCTGCGGGGGCTGCAGGGACGGATGGGTCTGCTGCCACTTTGGTGAGCGACCAAGCCAAGATCGGCACATCCGACCACTCTGTCCCCCCGGGTGCGGAGCCCCCGACTAAGACGAAAAGAGCCCAGGGTAGAGCCTCGATAACATCGGAGCCCCTCATTGAGAGGCTAACTGGCGTTTAAGAGCACGGTGACTTTAAACACTTCCTCGTTATTCGCTCCACTGATAGCAGCATGTTGGCCAAGGGCAACATAATTCATCAGAGGAGAGTATTAACTAGGGTAATTGGTAGAAAGCCGAAGGTGACCCGATTCTCGGACGGGAGCCTTCTAGCGAATGCGGCGGATCGATCCGAGGCGGCCAAGATAAGTGCTCTTCGGACACTTCATGGCACCCAGGTGAGTGTGAAACCGCACTCTACCATGAACTTTGTGAAAGGAGTAGTTTATGCGAGGGAACTCGTTGACTATTCCATAGAGAACATCACCTTAGAGCTGGCCGACTATAGAGTGGTCAAGGTCGAACGTGTGATGAGAAAATAGGGAGGGGCGTCGAGACCCACCCTTATACTCTTTGTCACGTTCGACTGTGACAAGCTCTCTAAGTCGGTGCATTCTAGGTGGTACCGCTACCGCGTGAAGCCATTGATGCACCTGCCGCGGCGATGCTATTACTCTTCCTGCAAAGTCAGGGTCACCCAAAATCTGTGTTAATTGCTCCAAGGCCGCACACGATAAGTCTAAATCGTGTGTCGCCAAGTGTGTCAATTGCGGAGAGCCGCACCCCGCTTCTTCGAAGCAATGTGGTGCATATCTCCTTGAGAAAGAAATCCTGGCCGTTCAGGCCTAGGATCGACTCTCATTCCGCGAGGCTAAGGACTTGGCCCTGGCGCGCCCGGCTCTGCTTGGGACGTTATATGCCTCAATAGTTAGAAAGGCACCCTCTGCTCCTGGCCCATCCAGGCTAACGAGCACAGTTGTTTCCGCGCACATTCTAAGCCCTTTCTTGGGTTCTACTCAACCCGGGCGCTCCCCTGGTAAACCTCGCGGCAAAAAGGGTTCATACCCAGCCCCGGCTAAAACCACGGTTTTCCCCTCTTCTTCCAGCGTGACCGTTTCTCGTAAGGCAAAACGGCCGCGCGCCTACACCGAGTCGTTAGACTCACAGGAGGCAACACACCTGAAGTTGGTCGCCAAGCCATCTTCCTGGGTTCCTAAAGCTGCCTCCCAAAAGAAGGACATTCAGAAAGGAGCCTTGGCTCCTTCGCCTACTCCCCGAGGTGTGGCGAGTGGCTCGGAGACGGTGGTTCCTCGAAAAGAGGCCCCCGCGCCTCCGAAGCCGCAACGCCCGCCTAAGGGTTCGAGGCGGGGGGAGGAAAAGACACACATGGCGAGCCCAACCTCCCCCAATAAGTCCTTGAAGGCGACAGCGCCTTCAGCGGTTTGTCTGGCCAACAGCGCCCGTAGTTCTGCACCCGGAAAGCGTGCGGCCATTACCGTGAGGGTCTTCAGTTCGAGGAGGGCCCCCACGTCTCCTCCGAGCTAGACAAAGGGGGGATATTCCTTCAATGGAATTGCCGTGGACTCCGGGCCAACTGGGAGGAGCTGTGGAGGCTCGTCTCGTGCAGCTCTCCGTTAGCTATCTTTTTGCAGGAGACCATGCTAGGCGCGTGCCCCGTGCCCACCCTCCCGGGGTATAAGGGTCTGGCGACCGCACCAGCGTGGCATGGCCGGGCTGGGGGATGCGCGGTTTACACCCGGCATGATGTCTCCGTTCTTCCTTTCTCTTTAGATACCTCCTTTCAGGCAGTGGCTGTGCAGCTGCACCTGGATAGGAGGTATACTCTGATTTCTGCGTACATTCCACCGTCAGCTGACTTCGACGCAGAGGAATTCCGCCGTGTCGTGGCACGGTTGCCGAGGCCCTATCTCTTGCTTGGAGATCTGAATGGCAGGCATCCTCTCTGGGGAGATTACTCCATAAATCCCAGGGGACAAGTCCTTGCCGATCTGATCGAAGAGCTTGAGATGTGTGTCCTAAACGTGGATGAGTTTACGCATCACTGTCCGAGAACCGCTTCATTTTCTTGCTTTGACCTATCTTTGTGCTCTTCAGATGCACAGCCTGATTTTGATTGGAAGGTGGTCGATGACCTCCATGGTAGTGATCACTTTCTCGTTCAAATATCATTTTTGACACAACTGCCGCCTGAGAGCCCACCTCAGGGGGGCTTGGCGCGGGCGCATGGCCTGCATTTCAGGAAATAACTGAATTCTCTATCTCAGTCGAGGAGTTTAGGTCGGTAGATGAGGCCGTTGAGTTCTTGTCTGGCAACCTCATCGCCGTGGGCCTGACTACTATTCCTAGAACGTCTGGCCGTTTTGCCCGCCGACCACTCCCATGGTCTTCGGCCGAGTGTGAGACGACCCTCAAACAAAAGCATTATGCCTACATGCGCTATAAGCGCCGCCCGAACGATTTCACTGTCGCTGAATTTCGTCGGGCTAAGGCTAGGTTCCGGTATATTTTGAAGCACGCCCGCTGCTCTTCTTGGCGGGCAGACGTATCTTCACTTAACGGGAAAGATTCTTATAGCAGAGTTGCGGAAGCGAGTCAAAAGGATTCGGGGCAAGTTCTCGCAGGACCCCCCTCCCGTTCTTGAGGAGAATGGGACCGCAATCTCGGACCCCGCGTCCATGGCGGAATCCTTCGAGACTGCTTTCTCCGCATTCTCTAGCCGGGATGCTGCTCCGCCAGCATTCAATGCACAACGTGGTATTACGGAACGCCACCAGCTGGACTTTACCTCCAGAGGTGGAGAACCCTTCAACGACAGGTTTACTGTGAGAGAGTTGCATTCCGCTCTTGCTTCGTGCGCGGACACCGCCCATGGTCCGGACGATGTCCCGTACGTCAAGCCTCAAAACCTGGGTGAGCGAGGCATGGCCTTTCTGTTAGATTTGTAACCAGGATCTGGGTGAAGAGTCTCCTCTCAGATTCCTGGCGAATCGCTACTGTGCTCGCCTTTCGTAAACCAGGGAAAGGTTACTCTACTCTGGCCGGTTTTGTCCCAATCTCTCTAACCTCTTGCGTGTGCAAGTTGATGAAGAAATTGGTAAATGTTAGATTAGCCTTTTTCCTGGACAACGGGGGCCATCTGTGTTCTGCACAGTGCGGCTTCCGCAAGTTTCACTCCACGTCGGATGCTCAGCTCCGACTGGAAAATGCCGTCTGCGATGCCTTCCTTCGTAGACAGCACTACGCCACGGTCTTTTTCGATCTGGAGAAGGCCTATGATACCGCATGGCGATAAAGTATAATGAAGACTCTCCACACGATGGAGGCGAGGAGACGCCTCCTAGTCTCGATATCTGAATTTTGGCGAGATCGTCAATTCCGCGTACGGTGGGGGGAGCCCTCCCCGGCCCAAAGGAGCAGGAAGAGGGTGTCCCGCAGGGAAGTGTCCTCAGTGTCACACTCTTTGCCCTGAGCATCAACGGCATCACCTCGGTGCTGCCGGAAGATGTTCTCGCTGCGCTTTACGTGGACGACCTTTCGATCTCTTTTGGCACGGCCCAGATGCCAACTCTGGAGCGTCGACTCCAACAGGCATTGAACCGCGTCTCTCGCTATGCCGAAGCTCATAGGTTTCGGTTTTCTTTGGCCAAGACTAAGGTGTTGCACTTCTGCCGCCATCCACGGCTCCACCCTGACCCAGATTTGTTTCTTTATGTGGTACGCCTGGATCTGGTTGAATCGCACCGTTTCCTTGGTCTTGTATTCGACCGACGCCTTGCCTGGGAGGCTCATATTCTCAGCCTTAGGGTCTCTTGCACCCACGCCATGGATATTCTCCGTTCCGTGACGTTCAGCGCTTAATGCGCTGATAGGGCTACTGCCTTACTTTTTTATAGATCCTTTGTTCGTTTGAAGCTCGACTACGGATGCGAGTTTTATGCATGCGCCGCCGAGAGTTTATTGCGGAAGGTGGACTAAATCCACCAGACCGGCCTTCGCCTTGCGACCGGTGCCTTTCTCACTTTCCCCATGGAGAGCCTGTTGGTCGATGCTGGGGAGATGCCACTCGCTCTACGCCGCGTGCAGTGCATCACTCGCCTGTCTGCGCGTGCCCGGTGCCTTCCTCGGTCACCAACAGCTCTCACTGCATCCACAGCTGATCTCGATGGTGCCTATGCGCCGAGAGACGCCAGTCATACCCTACGCCCTTTGGGTTAAGGGCCAGGAAACTCCTTCGAAAGCTAAGTATAGCTCTAGGGCCAGAGGCACCCCTGGTTTTGCCCAGGACGCCACCCTGGAGGGTACCACATTTGGCTATTTGTCGCCACGCCCATGCTCCCAAAGCTTGTACGGCGCCGGGAGTATTGCGTTCGACTTTTTTAGAGCACATCTCGTGTCACGCTAGAACCGTGCCAGTGTATACAGATGGCTCCAAGTCCCAAGAGGGGATCAGTTTCAACGCCGTTTCCCCTCTGTTTGAAGTCAGCAGGGCTCTGCCAGGCGCTGCGTCTGTCTTCACGGCCAAGCTGGCGGCAATACACCACTCGGTACGGGAGATTACGCGACGTGCCCGGTTCGGAGACCGGATTGTTTTCTTGAGTGACTCACAAAGCGCCCTGAGTGCTCTCGGGGCATTGGAATCTCCCCATCCCCTGGTTCGCGATATCCGTGACGCCACGGTTTTGGCGAGCCGGGTGGATGTCGAGATTATCTTCTGCTGGGTTCCTGGACATGTAGGAATTGCGGGGAATGATTGCGCCGATGAGGGCGCCAAAGAGTCCGCGAGGACTCTGCGACCGGACCAGCGTTTTGCTCTTCCTCACACCAACTACATGGCAGAAATACGGGCAGCTCTTCAGACTGCTTGGCAAAAAAGATGGGAGACGGTCGAAGGGAACTTAAAGTTGCGTGCCATTGCGCCGCGACTGTTCCCATGGAACTATCCCCCAATGCCACGACGGCTTCAGGTCGCCTTCTGTCGTCTTCGAATCGGGCACACTTGCGTGACGCATCGCCATTTGATGGAATGCTCGCGAGCGCCCTATTTTGATGGCTGCGTCGTCCCCCAGACTGTTCTGCATATATTTGTCGATTTTTCCAGTCTGGGTTATCTTCACGCACGTTACCTGTCCCGGTACCGGGATGGGCGGGGTCGCTACCGCTGGTTCTTTTGGACTCGGGACAAGTTCTCGCACATTAACTGGTGTACTTATAGACTTTGGGGCAAAGGCCAGCCTTCTCCCCTTTATTTAACTAGGTTTTATTTTTTTGTTATTGTTGTTTTCTTTGTAGGTCGTACGCTCCTACGCCGGGTTGAGAGGAGCTCCCCTCGACGCCGGAGATTGCTTCCTAATTGTTGCGACCTTCCCTTTTTATCGTTGTTGTGTTTTCGTGTTCTTATTTTAAAGTAGCCTAGTGCTAGGCTGTCGTAATTCCGGTGACTTATGCTCAAGTGGGCAGTTGCCAGATAGGCTCCTAAAAAAAATAAAAAAATTAGGAATAAGCGGGCGATGAGGGCGCCAAAGTATCTGCTAGGACTCTGCGACCAGACCAGCGTTTCGGTCTTCCTCACACCGACTACAGGGTAAGGATACGGGAAGCTCTTCGAGTGACTCACAAAGCGCCCTGAGTGCTCTCGGGGCATTGGAATCTCCCCATCCCCTGGTTCGCGATATCCGTGACGCCACGGTTTTGGCGAGCCAGGTGGATGTCGAGATTATCTTCTGCTGGGTTCCTGGACATGTAGGAATTGCGGGGAATGATTGCGCCGATGAGGGCGCCAAAGAGTCCGCGAGGACTCTGCGACCGGACCAGCGTTTTGCTCTTCCTCACACCAACTACATGGCAGAAATACGGGCAGCTCTTCAGACTGCTTGGCAAAAAAGATGGGAGACGGTCGAAGGGAACTTAAAGTTGCGTGCCATTGCGTCGCGACTGTTCCCATGGAACTATCCCCCAATGCCACGACGGCTTCAGGTTGCTTTCTGTCGTCTCAGAATCGGACACACTCGTGTGACGCATCGCTATTTTAATGGAGCGCTCGCCTGTGCCCTATTTCGACGACTGCGTCGTCCCCCAGACTGTTCGACACATTCTTGTCGAATGTCCCAGTCTGGGTGATCTTCGTGCACGTTACCTGTCCCGGTACCGGGATCGGCGGGGTCGCTTCCGTCTGTGTCTTGTACTCGGGACGAGTGCGTGCACATTGACTGGTGGACTTTCTGACTTTTGGGGGAAGGCCGGCCTTCTCCATTTTATTTTACTAGGTTTTGTTGTTGTTTTTGTTATTGTTATTTTTTCTTTCTAGATCACACGCTCCTATGCCGGGTGGGGGGGGGGACCTCTTCCCGACGCCGGAGCGTGCTTCCTGATCGTTATCTCTTCTTTATTGTTGTTTTTGTTCAAATATTTATTTTAAAGTAGTCTAAAACTAGGCTGTTTGTTTGCGGCGACTTATGATCAAATGGGCAGTTCCCGGATAGCCCCTTTAAAAAAAAAATCTTAAATTTATGTCAATGGTTTATAGTCGGGTAAGAATAGGGTTGGTCAGTATTTAGTATTTCACTTGATTTGTAAAAAAAAATCTTTTTTAGGCTGTATTGCTGCTTCTCTAAGTAAATGTAACACTTTTCTTTGTAAATGTATATTTTTAAAACATATATATCTCTCGAGGAATGGCCACACTCTATATAAATATATATATATGCCTTCGGGGGTTTGCGTCGAAGGTGGTTTAAGATTCAACCTTAGCCGGTTCGTGAACGGGAAATAGTTAAGAATTCAATGGGGATGGTGTACTTTTTAATTGCGGGGTTTTTTTAAAACAAATGATTTAGTTTGCAAGTGGACCAAAGATTAACAGGTAGCTGGTAGTCTTTTAGGGTTGCAAGAAAAAGACAATACCAAAAATATACCTTTACTAATAAATAAATAAAGTTGAAATAGGTACAGTTACGAGGTTTAAATGGAATGATCGTCCATGCGAAAATTAAATGTCGGCACGAGAAACAGGAGGGATAAATATGGCATTAGTGGTCAGGTTCAGGTTGGTGATTAAAAGGAGATTTTAATCCGGGGTTCACACACAAAGGATGGGACGATTTGGGTTATCCAGAGTATAGAATAATCTGTAGGCGTCAACGATTGCAACTGCCTTCGTGTTCGATGAATGGAGGGGTTGGTCGGGATACGATGACTGTAATGGGAAAGCTAGGTTACCTCACGGGGTGGATGAGGAAGCACACGTAGTTTGGCCTTCGGAGATGAAAATCCTCGTCAGATATTCGCCGATTGACTATGGCAGAGTTCACGGATGTCGATTTAGCCTTCGTCCTCGAATTAGAATCGCCGGTGTCTTCGATCGTGACAAGTGAGCGTGTCCTTTGCTCGTACTCGGTGATAGGCGGGAAAGTCCTGGAGTGCTACACGCTAAACCGATTCGGAGGATTAAATAGGCGCTCGCTGGTGGATGAGATAACTTGGCGGGAGCCGTCACGACTCGCGCGATCTTAGGGAAAGGCAGCGACTCCTTCGGGGGAACCGAGATAAAGATGGCGTAGAATGTTTGACGAGCTTCGATCTATGCCGGAGGGCAAGAATATGGCTGTGAGGACATGCGAGAGGAGAAGAATGTTCCCTAAGTAAATGCAGCTAGGGTGCAATAAAACGGCATGGACCGCATCCTCGCCGTAGATCAGCCTCGCTTCCAACGGTGATCTCGAGACCACGTGGGTACAGAAGGGCACGTAGTCGCCCTTCGACCTTATTCTTCTACAATATCTATAAAAACAATTACACAGAAAAATACAACTTGCTTAGTCAATTTCATTTTAGCCTAAAAAAAAAAAACCTTCTCCGAAATTGGTTCGAATGGAAAATAAAATATTTACTTAATTCACCATAAATAAGCATATATAGGAAAAGAAAGTAAATAATGGGGGTGGGGGGATTTAGATCATGTCAATATTTGCGAAAAAGATTACTGATGTTAAGAATAGCGAACTTAATATAAATATCCTGGAAAAGAAAAATTAACTTATGCAATTTTCATTATATCAAGGAAAGAACAGGTTTAAAAAGATCTGTTTAACATTTTCCCCCTATGTACCAATTCGAACTCTAACAATGCCTAAACTGTATCCACTACTATAATTGAAAGGTGAAAAAAGAGAGAGATTTGGCAAAATGAGATCCAGTTCTTATGGAGTCTGTGGTCTTAAATCCTTTGGGTTTTTTTGTTTTAGAATTTACAAGCAGAACCCACCTGGACTTTGACCGTATTTGGACCCTTACGTCTTACGTCTTGAAAAAGTGAGAAAAGTAAAGTGGATAGTTGGAGTATAGTGGATAGGGTAGTTAGGATATAGCGGTGAAGAGGAATAAGTAAGAGTTAGAGTTAGTTGCTGGGTGACCAGGACCCTTTTTTTCTTTCTTTTTTTCGCCCAACTGGGAGAAGTCTCAGAAACAAGATAAGGAATAACGTTAGTCTGGAACGTGTTGTCACCCAATTACACGATGCAAATAATAGCAATCCTAAAGGTATCGGTTTCGTATTCTTGATATGATCTGGGAATTTATCTGTGACGTCATTGGACTTGTTTACTATGACCACAATAGGCATGCTTACTGTGATGGCATTGAGCTTATTTACTTTGACGTCATTGGGCTTGTTTACTGTGGCGTCATTAGGTTCGAGTTGGATCTAAGAGTGCTTCTAGCGAAGACGAGTAAATTGGGCAATAAAATGCTCTATTCGATGATTAATTTAATGAGGAGTTTTTTTAGTCCCGTGCGAGGCTAGTCGAAGGCGACTCTACATCTCACTATGTCGGCGGTCGGTCGGTCATTCGGACCCGTTTGTTTTTTTGTTTTTTTTGTGATAACATTATAACTATTTGACCGATTCTAACGAAATTTGAAACACTTATGTTGTTTTACATTCTCTTTCGAATAATATAATTGCCAAAGTCCTCCTACGTTGCACAAAGTCTGTATACTTCTTCCAGGTTTTAAGGTCCTGACGTCGCATCAGAGCCTTCAAAGAAACGGAACAACAAGAAAAAAACAGGGCTGGTAAAGGATAAGCTATAAAATTCTTCTATCTATCGATTCCTGCCAAAACTAATGTTTTTTAGTCGTGAGTGACTCTACATGTCACTATGCCGGTCGGTCGGTCGGTCTCTGTTTTGCTTTTTTTTATAACATTGTAACTATTCGGCCGATTGTAACGAAATTTGGAACACATATGTTGTTTTACATTCTCTTTCAAATGATATAATTGCCAAAGTCCTTCCAAGGCAAGCCCGGGAAGGATATTGTTTTGGCCATAACATCATGACTATTCCGTTGATTCTAACGAAATGTGAAACCCTTATGTTGTTTCGATAATAGAATTGCCAAGATCCTCCAAAGGTTATTCCAGGAATTATTGATGGCTTTGAAGGTCGAAAGGTCATGAATCAGATAAGTGAGAGCACGCGACTTTTTGGTTAGTAAACCTTGTTTTTTGCAAAGCCAATAAACTATTTTAGTAATAAACTTCATTATTAAACAGGTTGAATAAATTAGTGCATGAAATACTCGAGGAAAAGGTATTTTAGTGTCGAAAATGAGTGTCCCAATAATTCTCTATATTGAACAATTTTAGGCCTTCATGTCCTTCTTCTTTTCAGTCTTCTCCTTCTCATTCTCCTTCTACGCCTTCTAATTTTTCTAGTAAACCTACTTCTTTTCCTTATCTTTCTCTTCCTTATCTTTCTTTTTCTCTTTCTCATTCTTCTCTTTCTCCTTCTTCTTCTCCCTCTCCCTCTTGTTCTTCTTCTTCCCTTCCTCCTTCTTTTTATAATTTTCCTTCTTATCTCCTTCTTTTCTACTTCTTCTTCTTCTTCTTCTTCTTCTTCTTCTTCTTCTTCTTCTTCTTCTTCTTCTTCTTCTTCATCTTCTTCTTAATCTTCTCCTTCTTCTCCTTCTCCTTCTTCTTCTCTTTCTCCTTATTTTTCCGCTTCTTCTCCTTTTCCTTCTGCTTCTTCTCCCTCTTCTTTTCTCTTCTTATTCTTATTTCTCTCCTTCTTCTTCTCTTCTCTCCTTTTTCTTCTCTCCTTCTTCTTCTTCTCCTTCTCTTTTTTCTCTTCGTTCTCCATCTTCTTCTTCTTCCTCTCCTTATCCTTATCCTTCTTCTTCTCCTCCTCCTTCTTTTTGTTATTTTCCTTCTTCCCACCCGATAATGGAATGCACATAAAGATCAGAATGACAACTGCTGGGGTCAGTGTGGGAGGCATGGGTCCGGGTTATTTATTGTTTTTGATACCATCCAACGACCATTTATGGTTTTTGGTCGGGGGTGTATGTGGATATGCGGGCACCCTTGGGGGACACTAGTATTCTATCGGCAGGGCCCCCAAGCGGGGGGTATCTATGTTGCGTTGTGTAAGCGGAAAGGGAATGATAGCGGTGTTGTGAATGTCTGCGTGCATAATGACGCGTGCGGAACTCCTGAACTTACCCTTGCGCGGGTAAGTTTAGCGTATCGGCCAATGGGCAGCCAGAACACTCACTCGTTGAGATCGAACATGTGCCCCGACGCTAGAAGTCCAACGTTGTATCTACTAAGCTAGGCAGAGCTCCTACAGCGACCCATATCCGGGTTTCGTCGTCTTTTACGACAGCCGCCCGAAACGCCTATGGGGAATTTCAAGTTGAAATAAATATTCAATTTAAAGGTGATTAAATTAATTATTATGGAAATTCTATCGAATTGAGTGACTGGGAACGTGCACCCTCCCCCCTCCTTTTTAAGCGAAACGTGGAAAGACTAGTGTTAGAGTGAATCAAAGTAAGTTAACCTTTACAGGGTTCGTTATCAGCCACATGTGCTCGACGAGCGCCACATTCCCCGTCTCTGGTCTTCGTCTGACGAGAGTCAAGTACCCAACCCTCATCAGTGCCCAACCCTCATGAGTCCGTTACTTTATTTTCGCAATGGAGCGCAATAAAGATATGAAATAACGATTATTATGGGAGAGAAGAAAAAAAAGAGAGAAATGAAATAATGAATGGTCTAAAATGTAAATTTGAAGGAGGCTCAAATTTCATCTCTAACAACAGCAAACTCAGCCCGAAGATTTATTTGATCCCTGAGAAAGAAGGAGAAATAAGAAAGAGAGAGAGGGGAGAGAAAGAGAGAAAGATACAAAGAAACAGAGACAGACACAAACACAAACAGACATAGAGAGAGAGAAAGAGAAAGAGACAAAGCAACAGAGACAGACAGACAGACAGACAGACAGAGAGAGAGAGAGAGAGAGAGAGAGAGAGAGAGAATGAAATTTATAGAAAGAAGAGGAAAAGTACCAAGGACAATACCCCCCTCCTCATCAACTCTATTAACTAGGAACAGGAAGCAGTGCAGTAAATAGGACAAAGTACGTGGCAAATTTGTGGCATCGTTGTTATTAGTAGGCAAACAAATGCTTTAGATAGAGACGTATCGAGATTTGCTGCTAGTGGCAATCGTTTTGGTCAATCTCGAAACATTCATACACGTACACTCAAATATGCACGCATTCCGCATACATACTAGAGCACTTTTTACCCTACGTTATGTAGGCTTCATTTGCTGTTTTAAGAAATTAAGAAATGAAGCCTATCAAAAGTTATACACATGTAAACATCAATAAAATGGAAAGAATTCAACGACGGGCAACTAAACTAACTCCTTCGATTAGAAATAAGTCGTATATTGAAAGATTAAATATATTAAAACTACCGACTCTCGAAACTAGGCGATTGCGAGGCGAGCTTATCAAAGTATTCAAAGTTCTAAATAAATTTGAAAACGTAAATTATGAATTTTTTTAAAGTAGGACCATGGATGGTATCACACTGAACAATGGTTTTAAACTGAAAGGACGAACGTTTCAAACGAACAAGCTAGAAAAAGCTTCACCTTTAAAATCCTCGATAAATGGAACGCAATATTAGTACAGAATGGGACTAGCCTTTGAGTGGACTAAATAGTCCTTGCTAGCTCCCTGTAACTATGTAACTAAAGTTTGAGCCTGTTTTGGGAGGGTTAGACCTGTATTAGTATTTTTTTCATTTTTATGTATGAGTTTAGCAATGCTATGAATAAATAGGTGCTCACTATGTTCCAGGGGGTCTTCAAAAGGTTTCAGGGTAATGCGAATTAACAAATTTAAGACTCAAATTACAAATCTTGGGGAGATAAACTTCTACGATCATGTTATGAAGTGTCAAAGGGTGGAGTGGTTTGATGAATTAAGAGAGGAGATACAGCTAATTAAAGAACCCCATTTGGGTAACATCACCTCTATTAAAATGAAAACAAGGACAAACATCTGACTCTTGGTGAAGTTATGGTGGAAGTTGAGTGGAGTCGTTGATGCTTTAGTAAAGGTTTATAGAGATGATGCAACAGAGCACTGTTAATTCTACCCTACTTTTAACACAACTCATCCAAGAAATTTCGTGTGCATCCAAGTCAGGATCTGACATTACCCTAAAATAAGGAAACGATGGACCCCTCTTTGTTGAAGGAGAGGCTCCGAGTTTAGTCGAATCTGGCGGAGTCAGGATGTAAGGTTTCTTGGCGTGAAAGGTCGTAGCACTATTATCTTATCGGGATTGCAATTCACAAACAAAACTGTTTTTAACTATTTGTTACAAAGAAAATTAGGACAATCAATCTTCGGTTGTATGAATATCGAGTCAAACTTTTATTACAAAATTACAACTATGCGAATAAGAAAGTATGTAGTAGGATAAAAACAGCTCATGTATGTATATAGAATACTGTCAGGCTAATCTTAGGTACGTGATTATCCTCGAAATTCAGTTTGGAATTTCTGATATTTTCATTCGTTCACTCCGCATAGAGAGGTTAGCTATTATGTTAGTTTCTTTACTGGCTTAGCGTTCCGTTGAGGAAAATCGAAAACAAAGGATGCGGAAGGTGACGTACGTACGAGTTGGTAAATTTGCGACGGAGTGCGAGCATGAGCGAATGAACGAAGACTTGTTCTTTCAATCCTATTTGCGTGTTTCCCCTCCTTATATGCACGGCTCACCATTGAGGTAATACCCTAGGGCTGATGTCTTCAAGGCACGGTAGTCCGCCGAGCTTATTCGCCTGAGCAAACAAAGCTTGTGTGGATGTTGCTTCTCTGGCTGGTGAAACCCCCCTGCAAATTCAATATTTAGGCCTGCTTCCATTTTTCCGAGAATTGTTTAAGACCCCTGGTATTAAAAACGTTACACACATAAAAGAAAATTATTTAATCCAAAGAATTACTCTTGAGACAGATTCTGAATTTCAAAATAGTAATAATTTGATCAAAATTAGTCCAAGGTGGATTGTACGAAAATCAAAGACTTGAGTCTATTGTCGAAACCATTTTATCAAAGACTTGGGCTGATTGTCCTAATCATCTTATCAATGACTTAGGTCGATTGTCCGAACAATCTTATGAGACTTAGGATTGATTGTACAAACTATATTATCAAAGACTTGGAGTGATTGTCCGAATCATCCTATTAAATACTTGCGTCGATTGTCTGAACCATCTTATCAAAGACTTGGGTTGATTATCCGAACCATTTCATTGAAGACTTGGGTTGATTGTTCGAAACATCTATTCAAAGACTTGGGTTGAATGTCCAAACCATCTTATCAAAGACTTGGGTCAATTGTCCGAACCATCTTTTCAAAGAATTGAGCCAATTGTCCGAATCATCTTATCAAATCTTGGGTCGATTGTTCAAATCATCTTATCAAAGACACGTGATGATAGTCCGAACCATCTTATCAAAGATTTAGGTGGATTGCCCAAATCATCTTATCAAAGACTTGTGTTGATGGTCCAAACCATCTTATCAAAGACTTAGTTCGATTGTCCGAGTCATGTTATCAAAGATTGGGTTAATTTTCGGAATCATCTTATCAAAGACATGGATTGATTGTAGAAACTATCTTAACAAAAGCTTAGGTTGATTGTCTCTACCATCTTATCAAAGACTTATGTCGATTATCCGAAACTTCCTATCAAATGCTTGCGTCGATTGTCTGAACCATGTTATCAAAGACTTGGGTTGATTGCCCGAACCATCTCATCAAAGACTCAAGGCGATTGTCCGAATTATCTTATCAAAGACTTAGGTCGATTATCCGAACCATCTTATCAAATACTTGGGTCGATTGTCCAAATCATCTTATCAAGCACTTCGGTCGATTGTCCGAACCATCTTACACAAGACTTGGGTCGATTGTTTGGACCATCTATTCAAAGACTTGGGTTGATTGTCCGAACCATCTTATCAAAGACTCGGGTCGATTGTCCGAACCATCTTGTGAAGACTTGAGTTGATTGTTTGAACCATTTTATCAAAGTCTTGAGTTGATTGTCCGAACCATCTTATCAAAGACTTGGGTTGATTGTCCGAAAAATCTTGATGAAATCTTGACTTATCTCGCAGCGATAGACTGAATCACATCTCTCACATAAATCAAGCTCTAATAACAGCAGTGAAGAACCATTGCTAGTGAAAATTTGAAATGAGTGAGTTGCATTGTAGCGTCGCCACTAGGAAGAGTTATGTTATAAGATTGATTTGAACTGAGTCTTTTTATTGGCTCGTGGATGACCGAAGGGATTCAGCATCCTTTCCACTGATCTCAACATCACGGATCCATTGGTTTCTAATCTCACCACCGCTGTTTACGGTCTCAATAGAGAAGTGCATAAGATCTTGGATGTTCTAGGTTCGATTCCCAACAAAAGCATGCACGAAATTTTCGGTGTTTGTATGGAGCTTGCCGGCAAAAAAGGCTGAATGCGCTCAGACAGCTGCTGCCACATACGTTATCATACGTATATCCAATCCCAACATTGCATTTTTGTCACCTCTTTTTCTTCACATACATAACATATCACTCCTCTACAGAGCCCGCTAGAGTGTTTTTTCGAGCCATACTCCCCTCTCGTATTTATAATGGCTTTCCCTCAGGCTACGAGGGCTCACACCCTTGCTGGTTGGTCGAAAAACACTCTACTCTCTCGTCAACTTCGGGAGCACTGCTGCGGCCTTCTTAACGAATTGAATAACCATAACAACTGAATTCTCTTTTTTCTGATAAAAAAAAACAACGCTCGATCAAGTCATTAACAAGCAGAACGACCGCCTGATAAGCTTCTAACAGAACGCCTCAGAGGTCAGTTACGTGTACACGACTTAACACCCTGCATCCGTGATGATGCTTGGCGTCATTTCTTCGAATGGCGAGAAGGTGCCGCCGGTGTGATTCAAAGCCGGTTACAGGCTCATCGCGATCGATTACAGAGACATCCTAGCCAGCGTTGGGTGAGAAAGATCAGGAAGAATGAGAAGTTCGTCTTTGAGAAGAACGCTGACACGACCCAGACAGCAAAGACCGTGTTAGGGTGGTTGGAGTCGAACATGAACTTCTGGTCAAAGGAATTTTGGCCGCAGCAGTTGTCCAACCCCAATCCCTTCGACTACACAATGTGGGCGCATGTCGAGTTCAAGGAATGCAAGGTCCACCACAGCGACGTCGATGGGCTAGCATGAAAAATTACTTTGTCCACAAAGTCGGCGCAGATTTTAGGTCAAGCTTGGAGTGCGTGAGCACCGCCGAGAGCGGCCACATTGGTTAATATTACAAATTAAACACATATTTATATGTAAAAATAATAAAAAGGTATCTAACTGCATTAAAACTATCATTGTGTGCTTTTTTGAGAACGTCCTAACGAGTGTAACAGCAGTTTTGCAATACCCAGTACTTGTATTCGGCTATTCAGGAAATTATATTTTGCAATATAGAATATATATAAAAACAGGGTTTTTTTAACCGTTACGACCAAATGTACCTTATATGGTAAATTTATAATATATATATATATATATATATATATATATATATATATATATAGGTAAATTTCAAAAATAATTATTAAATTCAGCATTATACTTTAGCTGAGGTCCAAAACAACAATCAACTACAATTCATAATTATCTGATCTGTGGAAAAATAGCCGGATCTGAGAGAGTTAGCGCTCACTCCTTTATGAGATGCTGTTATTTTTTAATCAATAGTGTGTGTAAAAGAATAGAGTCAAGGTGACCCACGTGGACCCCAAAACGCACGTGCCTCTCAAACACGAGATCAAAGGACGAGAGAACGGGTCTAAGAATCAAACGAAGAGGCTTTCGGAACGCAGCTGTGTTTACTCATGGAGGTTTTCTCACAAGCCTTGAGGCAATCTTGCCTCCCGCTTACCATCTTAAAGCATGCGAGAGCGAGGAAGGACATCTGTCATCGCAAATTCCTAGCTGGAAGACGTCCATCCCCCAGCTTTGTGTTTAACCTGGGGGAATTTCCTCCATGGCCGAAAGCGATTGTACCCCATCATCAGCTAGTATTTAACGCCAGGCTCAGCGGATCAAGTTAGTAGCGGCTTGCTAGCACGCATGAGACACGTCACTTCTCGGCTTGGCTCTGTTTTCGTCCACACGAGCGCAAATGCAAGAAACTTCCCCGTCGGAACACCCCCCAGTCATTTGGCGATTTCCACGCAACGGCCGTTCTCGTTCACCAGCGCAAGTACTGCCTCGTCAAGGTATTCCAAAGTTAATCTCAACCATCTGCAATTCTCCTCCTCAAATTGCCACTTCCCTTTGTCGTCCAAGGATTCACTTCTGCATTGCATCGACGTGTGTAGATCTCTTTTTATCCTGTCATCCCATAAAGATTTGTCTGTATTTTGGCTCAGTGCAACCTTTAAAGACTCAAGCCGAGTTTGGTCATTTATGTGCCTTAATCTGATTAGCTTGTCTCTTTTTGTCAGAGTATCGAGTACCCCAAAGTCTTGGATATTCCAATTTTATTTCATTTGTGTAAATATTTATCCTTTTTGTTGTTGTGTTATTAAATATTATTTTTGTACTACTCTTTTAAATAACCCAGAACAGCATTCAGCCATAACTAAGTATTTAACGACCAATCTGCACTCACTTTTTGTTATTTGCCCACGTACTCGGGGGAACGGTTTCCTTCCCCCTTCCTTCATTAACTTAACCCCATCATCTGGTAACGGAGCCGAGGAAAGGTCAACTGAGCGTCCTGTCGCCCTATTCCACACCACTAGGCTAATATAATTCCATCCATATATATATATATATATATATATATATATATATATATATATATATATATATATATATATATATATATATATATATATATATATAGGTGTGTGTGTGTGTTAGATTTCACGACGTATAGGTGAGAATGGGTGAAGGAAGTAAAAAAACGGAAAACACTATGGAATGGTGTTTTTGAATAAACATTTTGGGGGGTTGAGGATGGTAGCTCTAGCGATGAGCATCGTGGTCATTTTGGCGAAGAGCGCTTAATGACACAGGCTTAAATCCAACTCCTTTATTCATTTTCTTAAAACGGTTAAAATAGTTTGCCCCTATTTTTTTCTGTTACTATATCACCCATTTTCTCTCTTAAACTTTAATGGTTCACGTAATAATAATTTCCTTAGCTTTTTCGGGGTTGTGTCTCCATTTTTCATCTATTTGAGCCTTTAAAATACATCTATTATATATCACGTGTCACGTGATTTTCAATTGTTATATATATATATATATATATATATATATATATATATATATATATATATATATATATATATATATATATATATATATATATATATTAATATATATGGAAAAATATCCAAGACAAATTGGTGCGGTTAAGGTAATGGCATAATTAGACAACGGCTCTGCTTCAGGTCCAGCAGGTGATCCTATCCTCCTTGAACTGGAAGACAACACTTAGGGATGACCCATCCTTCAGCCCAAAAAAGCTGAGTTCAAAGACACGCCTTTATGTCGTCTCGTTTACCGTCACAGAAAACTGTTATTATTAATATATTAACAGCGTTGACTGAGCCAAAACGCTCGAAAGATGGAAAAATATCCAAGACAAATTGGTGCGGTTAAGGTAATGGCATAATTAGACAACGGCTCTGCTTCAGGTCCAGCAGGTGATCCTATCCTCCTTGAACTGGAAGACAACACTTAGGGATGACCCATCCTTCAGCCCAAAAAAGCTGAGTTCAAAGACACGCCTTTATGTCGTCTCGTTTACCGTCACAGAAAACTGTTATTATTAATATATTAACAGCGTTGACTGAGCCAAAACGCTCGAAAGATGGAAAAATATCCAAGACAAATTGGTGCGGTTAAGGTAATGGCATAATTAGACAACGGCTCTGCTTCAGGTCCAGCAGGTGATCCTATCCTCCTTGAACTGGAAGACAACACTTAGGGATGACCCATCCTTCAGCCCAAAAAAGCTGAGTTCAAAGACACGCCTTTATGTCGTCTCGTTTACCGTCACAGAAAACTGTTATTATTAATATATTAACAGCGTTGACTGAGCCAAAACGCTCGAAAGATGGAAAAATATCCAAGACAAATTGGTGCGGTTAAGGTAATGGCATAATTAGACAACTCAGCTTTTTTGGGCTGAAGGATGGGTCATCCCTAAGTGTTGTCTTCCAGTTCAAGGAGGATAGGATCACCTGCTGGACCTGAAGCAGAGCCGTTGTCTAATTATGCCATTACCTTAACCGCACCAATTTGTCTTGGATATTTTTCCATCTTTCGAGCGTTTTGGCTCAGTCAACGCTGTTAATATATTAATAATAACAGTTTTCTGTGACGGTAAACGAGACGACATAAAGGCGTGTCTTTGAACTCAGCTTTTTTGGGCTGAAGGATGGGTCATCCCTAAGTGTTGTCTTCCAGTTCAAGGAGGATAGGATCACCTGCTGGACCTGAAGCAGAGCCGTTGTCTAATTATGCCATTACCTTAACCGCACCAATTTGTCTTGGATATTTTTCCATCTTTCGAGCGTTTTGGCTCAGTCAACGCTGTTAATATATTAATAATAACAGTTTTCTGTGACGGTAAACGAGACGACATAAAGGCGTGTCTTTGAACTCAGCTTTTTTGGGCTGAAGGATGGGTCATCCCTAAGTGTTGTCTTCCAGTTCAAGGAGGATAGGATCACCTGCTGGACCTGAAGCAGAGCCGTTGTCTAATTATGCCATTACCTTAACCGCACCATATATATATATATATATATATATATATATATATATATATATATATATATATATATATATATATATATATATCAGCTATTCCTCGACATATAGTAAATATATATCTATCTATATAATAAAAACTAGTGTGAGGTTTAGCATGGTTTTTAAAGGATCATCTTTTAAGATGTCTTTTAAAGTTGCTTTTTGTATTTTCTATAAAGGCTGAACGTTCTGTTGTATAAAGGTGCAGTAAAATAATCTTTCCATGTATTCTTCTTTTGTGTGTGTGACCATTTTGATCGCATACGTTTTCTTGGGTAATTTTCATTTTTGTTGTGAGACTGTGCGTCTCAATTTTATTCCTCAATGGAATCGTCCCCTTTCATCCGTGAAGTTTCTTAAGGATTGGAGGGGGGGGGGGGTAAATGACAAGCAAGGCTCTCGCATTAATTATTTCTTTTTGTAAGACATTTTCTTTTCGTGCGCGCATACCACGTTAGGCCAGTTCGCCAACCTTGTTGCATTGTTTGCGTTTAATTCGATCATTTTGGGGGGTGCGTTAATTCTGCTATCACATGCAATATGTCGTATTTTGAGCATTTTAAGCTCTAAGGCGAGTCCCTTGGCTTAACAGGCAAGGATTTTCTATCGTATATCCAGGAAGAGAAAAAGAACGAGAGAGCAGAACAAAGAGCAAGAGAACAAGAAGAGCAAGAGAGAGCATAAAAGAGAACAAGAACAGCAAGAGAGAGCAGAAAAAGGAACAATAAAAATGAAAGAGGTGAGAAAGGAGAGAAATACGCCAGCATGAGCTTGAATTAAGTCGAGCGAGGGTTGAGACCCTTCCTATCAATTCTCGCGCTGAAATTCCCCAGTCAGCATCGGTGAAGCTTCCCGTTTTTAAAGAAGGCGAGGATTTCGGATCATACTTAACTCACTTCGAAAAGAATTTTGAAGTGAATAATTGGGACAGCGAGGCAGAAGGTGTCGCCTAGCTCCCCCCCTTACTTAGTTCGCAACTCCGACATATTTATTTCCCTCCTGTCTCAAGCTACGATTTATTATTCCACCTTGAAATCAGAGCTTTTGGCGCCGTATAATATGACCCCTAATTTTTATCGCTCCAAGTTTCGTCATACCCGAATCCAACCCAACCAAACTTTCCATCAGTTTGGCTTCACTCTCCAAAGGCATTTTAAATTCTGGTCAAACTCATCTAAAATTGCCCATGACTATGACTGCCTAGTCGACTTTGTCCTGAAGGACCAGTTCTTGTCTTCGCTCCCTTCAAAAATTAGTTCATTCGTGAAGGATCGTAGATGCTACACCTTGAAGGAATGTGTCAAAGTGGCAGATGTATACGCGGCTAGCCATAATTGTTCCTAGAAGGGAAAAATAAGAAGATATCCCCATTGTCCCCCAAGGCAAAGAGTAAAAACCCAAGGTCTCCTTCACGCAACCTCAGTAAGTTCGTTAAGGTGACTGGCCCCGCAAAACCTAGAAATTTCTCCCCGTTAGAACCTCGGAAGGAAATGACACCGAGGTTCACGCGTTATGTGTTCTCCACCCCCAAATTCCGCTCACTCTAAAAGCTGCACACAACAGTTTGTTTTCTGGCCATTTTAGCCATAACAAAACAGCGCAAAGAATTTTAGGTATTTCCTTTGGCCTGGTGCTGCAGAGGACATCTCTAATTACTGCAGATCGTGCGAAATTTACCAGAAGACCACGGCAAAAGGACGCATCAAACTCGCTCCTCTTCAGAAGGACCCATCATTTCTAAGCCCTTCTCCCGTGTGGCCATCAACTTCATTGGCCCCATTTACCCTCCATCCAGCGAAGGGCATAGCTACGTGCTCACCCTCGTAGATTTTTCCACTTGCTTTCCCGAAGCCATTCCATTAAAGAGGATAGACAGAGCCACATGCGCGGAAGCCCTCATTTCCATCTTTTCTCGGTCAGATAAAACCGAAGTAGGTATTATCTGACCGAGGCCGACAGTTTACCTCCAAGCTGGTGGAATAATTTTGGAATTTTTTTATGGTAAAAACCTTTTTTAACACTCCGTTCTACCCTGCCGCAAACGAGATCTGTGAGAGATTAAATGGAATTCTGAAGTCCATTTTGAAGGAGCTGTGCGCGGAGCGACCTCGAGAGTGGCATTGATACTTGCCAGTGGCATTATTTGCCTACAGTCAAATTCCCCACCGTACCCTGGGATTTGCCCCTTTTGAGTTGTTTTACGGGCGAAATGTTCGTGGCCCAATGAGCATGTTAAAGGAACTGTTCTCCGACCGTGACTCGACAACCAGATACAATCTTCGGAGTCGTATCTAATGGATCTCCGCCGAAGATTTGAGAAATGTGCTGAGATAGCATACCAGAACGTAGACCTCAATCTGGAGAAGTACAAGACGTACTTCGACGCCAAATCAAAGGAACGAAGATTTAAGCCCGGTGACGAAGTGTTGTTGTTACTTTCAACCGAGAATAACAAGCTTCTCAGTCAATGGAAAGCCCCCTTTCCGGTCATTGAGAGTAGTGGCCCTGTTGACTAATCAAGAAGAAAAATTCTTCCACATCAATATGCTGAAGAAGTACCATCGCCGAGCCTGTGTTGATAAAATCGTGGCCCTCGACGAAGAGTCGGCGATGGAAGCCAATTACCCCGCAGATCAATTCAATGTAGTACAGGTCGTTTGTGTGGAGCAAGACAAAGATTATCCCCTGCTCACCTTGCCCGGCGCTTCCGAGTTACCACCCCTGCCCTAGATATTAACGCGTAGCTGACACCGGATGAGAAGAGTCAGCTGCAGCGCTGCTCAGTCAATTCGGGGATGTGATCTCCGAAGTCCCAGGATGTGCCACACAGTTTGAGCACGACATCGCTCTAACCACCCAAGAACCTGTCCGCTCCAAGCCGTACCCTATCCCCATTCACTTAAGACTAGCATTTAACACCGAAGTAAATAATTTGCTTAGTTTAAATATTATTGTCCCTCCAACTCTAAATATTGTTCTCCCAAAGTAATGGTAAAAAAATCAGACAATTCATATCGTATGAGCATTGACTTTGGTAAACTCAACTCTGTGACAGTATTTGACGCCGAACCTATCCTCTTAATCGATCAGAATCTACACATTTTTTAAGAGGCCAAATTTATTACAGAATTAGACCTTTGTAAGGCCTGCTAACAAACTCTCCTGAAAGAAAATATAATGAAATATACGGCTTATCCCATGGATAAAGGCTTGATGCAGTTTCGCCGGCTCCCCTTTGGCCTAGTTACGGTTTGTAGTAACTACAACCGTATGATGCGCAGGATTTTGGATGGATTGTCGAACGTAATGTTCTACTTCAATAATATTTATGTCGCCACTCGAGTTTGGGACTAGTACCTGGTCGCCCTCCAAGCCCTGTTGCGGCTGCTGCGTGAGCAGGTCTCACGATTGGCCACAGCAAATGCCATTAGCCCGCAAGAAGTCAAATTCCGAGCCATAGTGGATATGCCTCTCCCCTGTAATAAGAAGCAGTTAAGATCATTCATGGGATCTGCTTCGTTGTATCGGTGGTTCATTCCCAATTTCGCGTTGCTCTCTGCCCCCTTATGCAACCTCCTGCAAAATAAATCTCCCAACCGCATTATTTGGACTCCTAAAACTACCTTTCTCTTCCACCAACTGAATGGTAAATTGGCGTCCGCCCCCATTCTTAGGTTACCTAATCTCAGTAAGCCTTTCGGAATCCGGACTGATGCGAGCAACGAGGGCATAGGCTGTGTCCTATTACAATATGGAGACTATGGTGAAAGAAAAGACACCCAGTAGCGTACGCGAGTCTCAAACTCCTCCCACGCAAAGGAAACTATGTCGTAATAGAGCGAGAAGCACTTGCCATTGTCTGGGAGGTGGGTGCAGAAATTCGAATTATACCTTGTAGGAAAACAGTTCGTGATCAAGACAGATCACCGACCTCTCATATATTTACGTAATGTTAAGAACAAGAATAGAAGAATCATGCGGTGTAGTTTACTTCTACAGGAGCATCAGTATAAGATTATGTACATAAAAGGGTCAGAAAATAGTCTAGCCAACAGCCTCAGCCGAAACCCCTTGGGCCCTCTCTTTTTTTATCTTGATTGATTCCTTGTATATATATTTATGTATGTTTATCATATGTTGGCAAGAAGAAGATGCCCTTGTAATTTGGGGGGTATTTGTACTGTATACCTTTATTGCCCTATCAATCTTCTGTACATATATCTCCATTTATAGTTGTACGATCCTATTTATTTATTTGTTTCTATGATGTTATTTTGTACCATGTATTTATGTCACTCTGTCTTGTTTCTTTTCTTGTATAATTTTGATCACTAATGAACCGAGGTGAGTAAGCTGCCATTCAAGATTGACTTTGTATGTCTACTTTTCCTTTTTTTGTAGCGGTTTAATTAAATTCCTTGGATACTCAAATTAGTCATGCGCTTTAGCTATGTAAATCTGTATCGATACAAGTTAGGTATTCCCTCATTGATTGTACTCTCGAGACCGAAAATTTGAAACGCGCCTTTCCCAGTCTAACATTATTTTTAGGGCCCTTTTCCCCAAAGTTGAAAAGCGTCATCTTTCGGAAGGGAGGAGATGTGAAAGAATAGAGTCAAGAAGCCCACGTGGATCCCAGAAACCCACGTGGCTCTCAAACAAGGGAGATTATAGGACGAGAGAACGGGCCTAAGAATCAAGTGAAGAGGCTTTCGGAACGCAGCTGTTTTACTCATTAAAGATTTCCCCCAAGCCTTGAGACAATCATGCCTCCTGCTTACCAGCTTAAAGCATGCGAGAGCGAGGGAGGACATCTGTTATCGAAAATTCCTGGCTGGAAGACGTCCATCACCCAGCTTCGTGTTTACCTTGGGAGAACCCCCTCCGTGTCTGAAGGCAATTGCCTCCCATCATAAGCTGGTATTTAGCGCCAGTCTCAGCGGGTCAAGTTAGAACCGGCTTGCTATCACGCACGAGACACGCCACTTCTCGAATTTGGCTCCGTTTTAGTCTACACGAGAGCAAATGCAAGAAACTCTCCCGTCGGAACACCGGCCCAGTCAATTGGAGATTTCCCCGCAACGGCTGTTCTCGTTCACCAGCGCAAGTACTCCCTGGGCAAGGTATTCCGAGGTAAATCTCAACTTTCTGCAATTCTCGTCCTCGAATTGCCCCTTCTCTTCGTCGTCCAATCATTAACTTCTGCAAGGCGTCGACGCGTGCGGATCTCCTTTAATCTGGTTATCCCATAAAGATTTATTCGTATTTTGGTTCAGCGCACCCTTTGAAGACTCAAGCCGTGTTTGGTCATTTATGTGCCATAAACTCATTAGCTTGTCCCTTTTTGCCAGAGTATCAAGTACCCCATAGTCTTGGATATTCCAATTTCATTTCATTTGTGTAAATATTTATCCTTTTTTTGTTGTGGAATTAAATATTATTTTTGTACTACTCTTTTAAATAACCCAGAACGGCATTCAGCCATAACTAAGTAATTAACGTGCAATCTGAACTCACTTTTTGTTATTTGCCCGCGTACTCAGGGGAACGGTTTCCTTCCCCCTTCCCTCATTAAATTAGCCCCATCATCTGGTAACGGAGCCGTGGCTTCTCGCCCTATTCTACACCACTAGGCTAATCTAATCCCCTTCATATATATATATATATATATATATATATATATATATATATATAATGATCTTTTTATTGGTATTTCTCTGTCTTGTTATTGTGTTTTTTCCATTTGTTGGTACTATGTGATGGGCGTTCCCTTCGTATCTTTGGACCGTATATTAGGTTGTCTTTTCCATTTTCATGCTATTCCTTGAAAATGAACTTGCAAATATAGTTCGAAAGTGCTTGGATTCATCTTTTCATTTTCCTGTGGGTAATTTTCATATTATTGCTTTTCTCACGTGCCACTTTGTGAGTTTTTATTATATATGTATATAAATATATATATATATCAGCTATACCTCGACAGTGTGTAAGATGACCATTATTAATCATCAATGCCTTTTTCTCCAACCACGCAGATCCTGGATCCTAAATCCACCACTAGATCTAACACGAAACACCTCTTCGACCAATTGAGGGACTCGCCTTCTACTATTACCATGTGGCAAAGAGGTTTCGCCTTTTCCATCTTTGGAGCTCCCCTCAGGCAGTTTCACCTCAGAAAGGGTGCTCTCTAGTGCTTTCTCAGGGGCTTCTCCAACTACTTCAAGTGGAGAGGAGGTTTACTTCTTTACTAGGTCTACGAGTGAGGTCGCTTCTTCGTCATCTCCTTCTTTGGAATCGACGTTGGACGACTCCATCTCTACCCCAGCGACACCTCTCCCCCTTCTTTCTTTCCTTTTACAGAGGACTGCCAAGAATAGGGCCATCCACTTTAAAGAAGCAAGAGTTATCTGAGTTCGCCTATGCGACTTGCCTGCCCCCACCTCTCCTTCTCTGCCCTGATGGAGGTCGGTTCACAGACCCAAGGCCACTGAATTGAAGGGTCCTCGATTGGGATTCGTGACACCTTTTCGGAGAATGGCCACGTGGAGGGCCCTCATGAGCTGGACATAGTCCTGAAGGTAACCCCGCGCCAGATGGCATGATCTTCCATGGGATTGAACCTGTGTTCGGTGCCAAACATCTAACATAAGTCTGCCTTTGCGCACTCTTCTCCTTAGGTGGCTCCGACACCCGAGATGCCTATTTGACAGCTAAGCCCTTCTCCATTTTGGAGAAGGATCTTGCTAAGGCCGGTCCGTCCAGCCTTAGGGCACGTTTCGGGGATAAAGAGAAGCGGTTTTACTCGCCGACCTCGTCTCCAAAGAAAAAGGAGAAAGGTATGAGAGAGTCAAAGAAAACAAAGGATTTCTTTCTTTCCGCAGGGGACCAGGGGACGGATAAGTCCGCTGTCGCTTCGCTAGGCGACCAGGCCAAGATTGGCACGTCCGGCACCAAGGCTCCCTGAGATGGGGAGACCTAGAGAAAGACCAAGTCGGAAGTAGGCTGAACGGAGCCTCGAATACGTCTGGGTCCTCATTCAGAAACTACCTGAATAAGGGAAACGAATTATAGTTTACAGACTTGTGGACTATCTGACTCTTTGAAGCGGGCTGGCCTCCTCCATTTTATTTGACTCTGGTTTTAGTCGCGCGATCCTGCACCTGAGTTGGGGAGGGGGTCTCCTCCGCCTGCGGAGCGTGTTTCCTTTTTGTATGTTTTTTTCTTTGTTTATTTGTTTGTTCTAGATTTTATTTGTCCACTGGTGTCTTCTGCACGTTTGTGTTTTCTTTGATCTATAGCACCAGGCTGTGGGGTGATTACGGCGACTTACGCCCTAGTAATTAGTCGCCAGATTGGCGCTAAAAAAAACACAGACACATCGTTACGATAGACAACCTGGTACTACAGACATGCCGATACCACAAATCACGACCGGCAAGTCTATGGTATCAGTTAATAATATATATAACTGGATCATCAATATACGTTGTAATAGTAAACATAACCATTCCTACCCCTTTTCTTCATTTCCTCTTCTCTTTTTCCTTAATACTATCCCTTTTTTTCATTCCCTCTCCTCTTTTTCCTTAATACTACCCCTTTTCTTCATTCCCCCTCTTTTTTTTCCTTAATACTAGCCTTGGAGTGGCTCCAAGGGTTTTTGTCTAATAATGTACTACTCAATTCGTCTCTCAGTGGTTTTATACACCTTCTCACACCATGGCACTCCGGCGTAACTTTAAAAGCGACTAATCCCAGATAATGGGCGGTGGCCTGAAATGCCACAAACTCGAAAGTTTTGTTTCTTCGAACGCGATGCGTAATGGCGTTAATGGGCGGGGATGTTGCGGCACCAGTACAATCATGCCGGTTAATCTGCTTCAATATTTAAACCGACTCAGAGTGTGAATGTGAGGTGTATATGTGATGGATAAAGAGTGGAGTGGGTATTAATGGAGTGAATGACGTGTGGCAGGTAAAAACCGTGCTGCAAGGGAAAAGAGGGTATGAGAGTAATTTTGAGTAAGGGCCTGATTGAATCAATGGTTGTAGTATAATGGTGTGAGCTCGAGAATTATGTGGATGAAGTTGAGATTTGCAAGGGTGAAACTGTGTGGTTATAGTCTATGACGTCCTGTAATGATAGAAGTGAGACTGAGAAACAGAGGTAGTGAAATGATTTGAGAAGAGTAACAATGAGTCACAAAGAATAGTAGAACACCAGCGGACATCGCTGATCATAACAAGTAGGTACTATTTTGTGAAAGCCTTAAACTGTAAGCTCTCTCTCCCATCTCTCCCACTCGCTTTTGCGAGTACAGTAAGCGGAAAAGATAGATGATTGTGATGTGAAAAAGGACATAATCAGGAAATTTTAATAGAATAGCTGAAAACTATTTAACTTACTTTTATAATCTACTTGACCCTACGTTTTGCATATATATATATATATATATATATATATATATATATATATATATATATATATATATATATATATATATATATATATATATATATATATATATATATTCATGGATTACATCATCCAGTCTAGATTTGAATTGTTCTACAGACGAACTATTCACCACATCGACGGAAGACGATTCCATGTACCGCAAATCTTATATGAGTAGTAGTTCCCGCAAATACTAGTCTGGAATGGGGGAAAATCCAGCTTGTAACCATGTTAAAGTCGGATAGTGTTTAACGTGAAAATTCTCCTGTAGTCCATGTTTTCGACACCCATTAAAATCTTGAAGTTCTCTCTTAGCTGGCCTCGTAATCGGCGGGTCTCCAGAGAGAAAAGCCCCAATTCTTGAAGTCGTCACTGATAGCCTTTGTGCCTAAATGAAGAAATTAACTTGTTGGCCCTAGCCTGGACCCGTTCCAGTCTATCTATACCCTTACGCAGTGTAGCGGACCAGAATTGGACGGCGTACTTAAAGTAAGGTCTGACTAGAGATCTGTACAATTTGAGCACATTCTCCTTGTTTTGGAAGCGAAATTGCCTCTTTATGTATCCCAATAGTCTTTGTGCCTTTTTACTACATCGGCACACTGCCTGGAAAACTTTAGGTCCCTGTTGATTTGCACACCTAAGTCTTTTTCCAGGTCAGTCACCTCCGAAACTCTACCTAACAAGTGGTAGTGTTTTCGAGGATTGGCATTGCCGATGTGCATCACCTTGAGCTTGTCAAGGTTGAATGGCATCTGCCAAGTCTCGGACCACTCTTCTAACCTCTGATGGCTATTTTGTAGGCTTTCCGCCCCTTCGCTTGAGCTCACACCGCTTAAAGTATCGTCTGCGAACTTGGATATCGAGCAAAGCAAACCATCGTCTATATTCTTAATATATGTACATGATAAGCAAGAGAGGACCGAGTACAGAACCCTGGGACACCCCACTACTTACGTGGGTCCATCTCGAGGCTACCCCGTTTATTCTCACTATCTGTCATCTGTCTGACAATAATTTCTCAATCTTGTCGGCCACCCTACCTGCGATGCCAACCGCGCAGATTTTGCACATCAACTTGCGGTGTGGCTCCTTATCAAAGGCCTTTTGAAAGTCCATGGATAAGATGTCCACACAACGACTACGATCGACTCACCCAAAATGCCGTGAAAAGATTCAAGTAGCTTTGTGAGACACGAACGGTTTCTGCGAAACCCGTGTTGGAAATCCAAGATCAGGTTGTTTGTTGAACTGTGTGTAAAGGATATGAATGGACGAATATATGAAAGTATGAAAGATGGGATAAGAGGGTGTTAGTAATAGTAGTAGTGGTTCGCCAACCTGGCTGTATCCAGTCTGATCCGAACCGGATAATTAAATAGATATAAAGGTCAGTATGATAATCATTAATCAGTTCGAGGGCACCAGGTGCCGGTCTTCTTTGGGAAGAGGTGCCAGGAAGTATTGTGTTTTGATACCAATCAGCGCTCAAGTGGGACCTTCGTTCCCTGAGGCAGAGGGACCTATTTCGCGTCAGAGGTATGTGGATATTGATACCCATCGGCAAGATTCCTTGGAACAGAGTGTGTGTATTGTGCTGCGAAGACGAGAGGGGAAAGAAAGCAGTTTTATAATTGGCCCTGTGTGTGATGAGAAGTATAAGATCTACCCACCTGAATACAAGGCTGAGCACCACCAATTGGTAGCCAGATCTCGACGTGCGCTCACGTTTGTGTCCGCTCTTGCCGGTATCGAACCCGGTACCGTAATAATGACAGACCAACGCCGTATCCACCTGGCCAACGGGAGCTATAAGGGGAGAAGTTAAAAGTAGGATTGATCTGTGGCTAGTGAGGCAGAATATGCTGCGGAAGATGTTAAAGTTGTAGGAGATGTGTGAATGGGACTATGCAACCATATTATGGTGGTAAAGTTAAATTTATCGGTGTATGGGTGGAACGATGGGAGGAAAGTAAGAGAATCAAAAGAAAATGTTGAAACAGAGAGGGAGGGAAAAGTATGTAAAAATACACTCTTAGGCATCTTTTTTTACACATTTTACACTCAAATCTATAGCATTCACTAACTATCTGATCACCAACGAAGCCTTTAAACCATTTAAAGTCTTGTGGTCGCTGTTTCATATGTACCATTCTCTTTTAAGATGCCTCTTCTATACCTAAAACTTCGTACCTGTTAAAGGAGAACACCAGGGACTCTAATATACGACTGACTCCTCATCTTCTCACACCATCACTTTACTCTCTGCAATTACTTTTCGTCTCATCCTCATCACACACTTCAATCCCTATTTCAAAATCCCTCTTATTCTCACACACTATCAGGTATATGGCAACACTGACAAATCGATGGCCTACTATCCCACGTAAATCCTTCCCTCATCAACACTTGTACTTCTTTCAGTACTCCATTAATAAATCTAAAACTCAACCCTCTCGTCCTCACATCTAACATTTCTGCCTATATCAAAGCACTCAGTCTGACCACCTTTTCCCCGAATTCACACATCTTCCTTTCAATATAAAAACTTGTCCATCATCCAACTGTACATGAAACAATCTACAATGGGAGAAATAAGTATTAGTACGCCTTCAAAGTTCAAATTTAATAGACCTCCAACCCATCAAACTTGATGAAATTTACACAATAGATGTATATTAATGTAAAGTTAAAGGTTCAGTGCGCAAAAAGGAATGAAACAGAACTGATATTCAGTAAAATTGAAATTAATGAAAACAGGGGTGAAGAAAGTATACGTACAGAAACATAAACCTAACGAAATTTATTTTTAAAAGAACATGAGAGGCATACTATTAGCGCTGTGATGGTGTAAAGAAGCTTCTAGTGTGTTCCAATAATATGTACAGCAGTCAATAAAAGCTCAGGAAAGATTGGAATGTCATTCAGAAGTAGACGTCCCTGCAGTAAAGGCGTTATCATGGCAAAGAATAAAAAATTATGCAATGACCAGGAAAATGCGATCCTGAAGCTCCATACTGATAAGCTGAGCTACCGGAAGATATCTGAGCAGCTAAAAATACCTTTCAGTACCATTTACTCTGTCATTCCGAAGTGGAAAAAAGGTGAGAACCATTCACAACCTTCAACGTTTAGTTGCTCCTCGAAATATTTCCTACAAAGCTTCTCGCGTGATTCTCAGGAAAGTTAGAGCTGCCTCTATACCGACCCGTAAGAAAATTCAAATTGGTCTACTGGGGGCAGGAACATCGGTCACAAAGGAAACCATCAGTAATCATCTGAACCGGCATGATTTTAAGTCTCTGGTGATGAAGAGAGACAGAGCTGTAAGGTTGAAGTTCGTACGAGAGTATTTGGAGAAATCTGCTGAGTTCTGCGATAATGTCCTGTGGTCAGATGAGACAAAAATAGAATTGCTTGGCCGTAACAATGGCCGTGCACTCTGTAAGAAAGGTGGCAGTGCCTACGACCCTAATAACACCATCCCTACCGTGAAGTTTTGGGGAGATAGCAACATGGTGGGGCAGTGTTTCTCATCTAAGGGTAACGGCAATATCCCCATCATATATGGGACCATGAATTCGGCAATCTAAAGAGACATTTTAAAAGAACATCTGTGAGTTTCTGAAGAGAAGTTTGGACTTGGAGAGGGATGAATCTTTCAACAAGATAATGATCCGAAGCATACTACGAAAGCTACTCAAGAATGGTTCCGTAAAAACAATGTAAACGTTCTAGAGTGGCCTAGTCAGTCGCCAGATTTGAACCTAATAGAGAACTTGTGGCGAACATTAAAGAGCAAGATTAATTTGAGGGGTCTCCAAAACATTAAATAATTGGGGCTAATTTTCAAAGAAGAATGCGCATAAATACCAAAGTAATGTTGCAGCGCACTAATGAAGAACTACAGGAAACGATTGATGGCGGTGAAAGCCATTATAGGTTACGCAACTAAGTATTAATCACCTAATATCGATTTGTACGAAGACTTTTTTCACCCCTGTTTTCATTAATTTCAATTTTACTAGATATCAGTTCTATTTCATGACTTTTTGCGTACATAACTTTTAACTTTAAATTAATATACAACTATTGTGTAAATTTCATGAAGTTTGATGGATTGGAAGTCTAGTAAAATCGAATTTTGAAGGTGGACGAATACTTATTTCACTCCTGTATACATTAATAGAACCCAGTCGTGGATGTTCGCGTTTGTTTGGCTTTTCAATTGTAAATAATAGGAAGAAAGGTCCTCGCCACCCTTAAGAAGAAAGGTCCTCCCACCCTTAAGAAGAAAGGTCTTCCTCACCTTTAAGACGAAAGGTCCTTCCCACTCATAAGAAGAAAGGTCCTCCCCACCCTTAAAAAGAAAGTTCCTCCCCACCCTTAAGAAGAAAGTTCCTCGCCACCCTTAAGAAGAAAGGTCTTCCCCACCCGTAAGAAGAAAGTTCCTCCCCACCCTTAAGAAGAAAGTTCCTCGCCACCCTTAAGAAGAAAGGTTCTCCCCACCCTTATGAAGAAATGCCCTTCCCACCCTTAAGAAGAAAGGTCCTCCCCACCCTTAAAAATAAAGGTTCCCTCCATTAGCATCATTCAGCTGTTCGATTTTTTTTTATTTTCGGAGCCCATCTGGCGACTACGTACTAGGGCAAAAGTCGCCGTAATCACGCTACCTCCTAATACTAGGCTAGATTAAAAAAAAACAAATAACAAAGATAAAAAACAAAAAAGGCGAAGAAATAAGAAAAGCAGATAAGCAAAAAAGCAACCGGAAGGAAGCACGCTCTGGCGTTGGGGGCAGGCTCCCCTGGACCCGATTCGAAGAGGCCCTACGTCGTTCTATGTTAACAATATCCATTACTCCCCCTTCCCCCAGCACCCCTAAACTCAGATAAGAATACTATCATCAAGCCTCACCACTCTACAACTAAAATGTGTGGTCGGCGCGCATTCAACACCTGGATTAACTAAATGGGTGGCGCGGTATATCAGTGACCAGAATACCTTTGTGCGGTCGTTGTGAAATAGATTCGGTAGAGAGGAAGGGAGCTTCCAAGGACGGCGACCCATATCAGGGTTTAGTTGCCTCGCACACGCCCTATGCGGGATTATCTAAACCCTGGAAAAATAGTTGGTTCAATTGACTTTTAATTTGACATCGGGTTTGGTTAGTCACCGGATGGAGTCTCAATTATGCCCCTCCTCCTTACCGCGCACAGGGTGTAGGTCGGGCAACCATGCTGCAGTTGACATCTAGAAGGTCGTGTGCCTTCCTGGCCTCAAGGAATCTGCCGTCATTTGAGTTTAGCTGCGCGTCCTCTCAATCCAAAGATCCCCAAAGAGTCTCCTCTTTAGGTTATTCGGTTTATTATATAACCTGCACACATTTTCACTTCTCCTAATTTCAGCACTTTTAAAAAGTGGTGAAGTTAGGGAAAATATGTTGGAGATGCCTTCGTTGGTTTTCGATTAGGAACAATTTTCATACATGGTCTTATCCAAGCATGGTGAACAATGGGGGGGAGGGGGGTATAGAATAATAATATAAAAAAGTAAATACGAATAGGAACAAGTTCGTATAAAGCGCACACGTACCCAAAGGTACGAGCGCGAGCCCTCTCGGAACGGGTTATTTGTTCTATCTGCGAACTTTTCCCCTCTGGAGGACTTAAAATTGGCCTTTAATCAATGTATTAAGATTTACTACGTTACCCCGTGCTAATTTGCGTCTTTTTCTTCCCTCATTCATCTCATGTCTGTCGTACCCCTCCCCCCCTAACCACCCCCGACAATCGTGTACTAATTTGTTTTCACGGGTTTCAATCCCCCCCATCCCCAAATTAAAAAAAAATCTACTAAAAATAACTTGTGTCAGTGTGTGTAAGGATGTGTGGTTGCAAAGGTCAAGAATCGTCGAAAACGGCAAATTATTCCTTCTATCCACGCTACCTTCCCCCAATCTTCTCCATTGGCATCCACACAATTATTACCCTACGAAAAAATAACCCCTCAAAAATGCTGTAAGCATCGCTATTTTTCCCTTTTAATGCTTTTAAAAGTTTTTTAAATAAGTATATTGCTTAAATAACGAATGCAACCTGAAGGTAGGCCAAAGCTGAAAGTGTATGTATGCTTTATTATGTTTGTTTTTTTAATTTGTTAATAGGCAGTAAAAATAGCGTAGCATAGATATTAAATGGTATAAATAGCGACACTTGGAAACTATTTCGAAGTAACGTGTATGGGAAATTCAGGCGGTTCGCCTAAAACTCAAGAACTGCACATCTTTAGTATTGACAAGACGTTCATTCGTGATTAGTGTACCATGTATCAATATTTTGTTAATTAAATTATCCACTTGATAACTGAGTAATTAAATACATTTTATTCAAAAGGTTATATATATTTACAAAGAATTTAAGTGATTTTATCAATACGATACCAATATTTGAGGACTGGGTTACCGCAAGGAGAATTTTGGTTCTCAAGAAAATTTTAATAATCCTCTGGTATAAAATGAATATAATTTGTGATTATTATAATTCATAATCCGTGAAGTATTTTCGCATATCTTAAACTCTACTGTTATGACAAATATATAAAGTGTACTCGAATTTAAATAACGTGACATTTTTTGTACAAGAATTTAATAAATTGTTCGTGAGTGCAAGTTTATTATAGACCGAGATTTAGTAAATATGTTAAAATCTGATTCTTTGGACACAAGAGAAATCCTTCCTGTGGATTAATTGTTTTCAAGTCTGGATTAAATATTATGACAGCTAACATATTGAAATTTAATGGACGTTACAATATGTTAATTATTCTCATATTGATATTGACGCTAAATGGAGCTATTTCCAATATCATCCAAGAAAGAGGTAAGTCTTTTGTGGTCATGATTCTAAATAACTTTACTTAACCCAAATAATTTGATACGACCACTTGGATTGTTTTTTATCCGTTTAATGTGATAAAATAAAATATTACTATCATTATTTAATGATTTTTTACACTCCTGAAATATATACAATCCCTTTTATATCCATTTTCTTATAGACTACATCTATATTTCTTATTTCACGTACTTTCTGTTGATTTCCCCAAGTCTGGTGATTGAAAAAATCAAAAGACAACTCAGAATCAATTCATCGCCAACGAGGTCAGGTCAAATCATCAAATGACTTGACCAATATAACCATAAGTATGAACAAAACTTTGAAAGGTGAAAGCATGTCTATCACATCGTCTCTAATCTAAAAAGTCACATCTATACAAAAGCTAAGCTTATTCAGCAAAATATTAGTTCCGCACGATATTTCTTTAGCTAGATTTTAGCCATTTTTAATGTTGTTGTTTTTTTTAAGTTACTTACTTGGTTGTTAGCTTATATAAGTTTAATATACTTACTTAAGTTAAAAAAAGCTTAAAAAACGGTTGAAATCTAACCAAAAATAACCCCGCTAAAATATCGTGCGGCGCTCTCCTTGAAAATTACATTACCGTTTTCTTTACTTTCACCTCCTAGTTAATAAATCCCTCCCTGAATTACACGTTTATTTTCTAATGATCATTTCCTCGCTAGTACACCCCCTTCCCTCCACACACACACACACAATCGTTCCGTTCTGGTACTTCTTCATATCCAGGTAACATTCAATAGCGTCAATCACATCGTACTTCATCAATTCCTGAGTGGTTCCTGGAATTGCTCTTGACTAGTTCCTCTCGTATGTTTCTATCCTCTAGAATCTTTGCTGGCGGAGGGTGGTTTGGTGTCCCTCAAGAGTCGATTACTGGTCCACTCCTCTTTCGTGTCTATCTTCCACTTTGCATTCTTATCGCGAATGCAAGACGAACCTTCTCGTTCTTCAGACTGATCAATAGCTTGAGTGAGGGTGTGCAAAGGTGAAGATCGTCTTCCTCCAGCTGGCATGACACAGTCTACCTGAAGACGTTGATGGACAAAATCTCACTCTTTCGAGAAACTGCTGCAGCCGTTTTGAATCGGTCCTTCACAAATTGTTCCACCTTCGAGGTCTTCATTAGCCCACCGGTTGATTTAGCAGTTTTACCTAAATCTGTGTTACCATAGGTTGACAGAATATTATGGTTTATTCCTTTGAGCGCTTAACAGTCTCTGCAATAGCTCCAATTGAAAGACCAGCTTGGTGGTGGGGCTTTACGATCTGCTCGCGAACAGAGACGTGACATATTTCTTAGTTACGTTAACTGGACGACAGCTAACAAGAGAAAAATCAAATGTACACAAGATTGAGTTGAAGTCAGTTGCTATGCAAACAACGCCGGTTCTCTCTACAAGAAACCTAAGCTTTCGGAGCATTTTGGACACTTTAATTTTTCTAGCAACTTCTTATCTGCTGGTAACTTTCGTTTTACTCATGCAACTTTACATAACTTTTACTCCTACGTAACTTATACCTATAGGTCATCGTACACCAATTTTGTAAACCTTGGATTTCCTCCGGTAAAAGTTATGGAAGAAGTTGTGATAGTAACGCGTGTGTTCTAAATTTTGGGAACGGTAGAGTATAATCAGTATCATTTTCACGCCAAATTGGCCCTTTAGTTCATGGCATAATGCCCAAAGAACGCCCCCCCCCACCTCAAATCCCCCGTCATGCACACCTCTCCTACGCAATACTCACTTGCTCCTCAGTCAGTCCCTCATTCCTCCCTAGCATTCATATAATTAGCCTACCCAGCCTTTTCAGCCCTTCATGCTTCCTTATTCTCGTATATTCTCTTTCCAACTATACTTCCAACCATTCTTACATACCCATAACTCCTCACAACACTCGGTTACAACCTCATCCACACTCTTCTTCATAGCATAGATATCTCCTACCAAACCATTCCCTCACTCTACCCACATTTCGCACACTCAAGCAACCCTCCCAACTTGTTCATTTGCACCCACGATCCTTCTCCTTCCACCAACCTTGCACCAGCAACTCACCCATCTTCCTGGCACTTCACACTCACACCCTAACTATTCACTAACCCTCTGACCACCCCTCTGAGGGCTTCCTGCCAAATCTTGTGGTTGTAATCAACTTCAACTGTACCACTATCATTCACGATCAATCCAAGTCACTTAAAACTTCGCATTAATTCATTGACATCATCACGGTCTTTATCACAATCCACCATACCCTAACACACAAACGCTATCCACCTTACTCTTTTCTGCAGTGACATTTTCCCTTGAGTGAGAGTGAAATAAAAAGTGGCACAATTTTTTTGTTGCGCCAAACCAAAGATTTCGACCAAAAATCCTAACCATCATGTTTGATTTTATTTGGTTTGGCGCAACAAAAAATTGTGCCAATTTAATAAAAAACAAAACAAAATTAGATCATTAAAATACGAGTAGTGACAATTCCCTCCACCCAGCCTTTGGAGTGACCGAGTCTCTGAGGGATGAAAGAGATCAAAATAATGGAAAAAATTATTCGCTGAAAGATTACTACCGTGTTACGTGATTTCTTGTACCTCTATGTGGCTGGTCAACATGATGAAGTAAATGTGACATAAAAAATACGAATGGTTGATTATGAAGATTAATCGGTTAAATAGACGAAAACTGGTTATCGTTCTATCTCTCCTCTCTTGCTTCTGAAAATTATAAAGATAAATATCTCGAACTAATTCTGTTTATTGCTAATTGGCCGATTCTTCCTTCCCACCCGGTACCTATTGCCGGTGTTCTTCCAATAAGCTAATCTAACGTCCATAAATCTTCGTGCGAAAAATGTCTATATTGAATGTCACTTTTAATATTTTCTTTCCTTTTAATCTTCCTAGTCTATATTGTGCCTGATTATAATCCTTTCATCTCTTTTCCATAATGATGAAATACACGAACAAATTAAAACTTGTTATCTTCCTTCTATGTTCCTGTCGGTCGCGGCAGGAAGTAGGCCTAGCGTGGGGTTTCTGAATAAACGTTCTGCACGGTACCCGCCTCTCTCTCTCCCTCTCTCCATATCTCACTGGGAGTTCCGTTATTGAATATGGCGTCTCTCTCACACCTGCCCTTCCTGCTTAGACAAATCTATTCTTCAAATAACCCCCTTCCTCCCCTTCGTAGTCCAGGCATATGTCCCAATTTTATTTAGTACCTTCGAAACCGCTAAACCGATGGTTCCCTTAGTCCCTTATCCCTTTTCTCCCTTGACCTACCCTGACCTGGCCATACTGTATGGTCATATTGAGGATTTCGACCAAATTCATCCACTAAAGCTGAGAACAATATATTTAATGGGTAGGCTTTTTTGTTGACATTTTTTTCCTGAGGTACGTGAACGCTGTAGGAGTGTTTGGACAAGGGGCAGGAAGATTATTTAAGTAAAAACACTGAAATCTGTGTCAAGAAAGCAAAAAAATAAAATATAAAATGATTAAATAAATGATAGTTCGTATGGTGACTGGCTATCTCCTCTTTTGTGGATGGGGGGTCCTCTTAATACCTACCGTTTGAGCGTCGCTAGTACCAATAAGCCTAATTCCCGGTACTCAAAGAAAAGAGTTAACTCCCCCTCAGTAATCTTGTTTGGGAGATGCTTCGGATTCTTTTAGGTACTACAGTTATTTACTTTCATTCATTTTGCTATTATCACCAATTTTACTATGATTTTTATGTACACAAGTCGATAGAAGCTTACACGTATTTCTAAACGTGGACTTCTATATGTAGACTTGTTTTACTGGTAGCATACGTTAAAAGATATGAGCAAAAGGTTAAATTTAGTATTAAATATTAACGCACGTTTATACTTATTACCACCAGTAATAAGAGTTAAATTTTGAGTGGCATGAGGTGTTTTATCATTCATCAGTGAAGAGTGGTCTAATTCAAAGATTTAAATTTGGGTTAGTTTACTATGCACCAAATCAATTTAGATCAAATTTAACTTATTGAAAAGACAGTCCAAAGCGCTCGTTTCAATGCTATTAACAACGTTTTTGGTGGTTTGTCTCTTCCAATAGCTCGCTAAATATTTTGTATATAGTACAAGAGATATTTGACGTGAATGAGCACTTGAGACAAGAAACAAGAGTTTATTAAAAGCAAGAGAAAGGGACATTGAAATACACCATATATGTAATAAAATGAAATAGGGAATACTTATTTGCTCTCCTTGATTTTTGTGTCTTCAAATGCCCCTCTCTCTTGTCTTTAATGAACTATTGTTTATTGTCTCATGTGCTCATTCACATCAAATTTCTCTTTATCTTGCCTTTAATAAACTCCCCTTTCTTGTCGCATATCCTCATTCACGTCAAATTTCTTTTTCTCTTGCCTATAATAAACTTTTGTTTCTTGTCTACTCTGCTCATTCACGTCAAATTTATCTTTATCTTGTCTTTAATTAACTATTGTTTCTTGTCGCATGTGCTCATTCACGTCAAATTGATATTTTTCTTGCATTTAATAAACTTTTGTTTCTTGTCTCATGTGCTCATTCACGCCAAATTTCTCTTTCTATTGCCTTTAATATACTCTTGTTTCTTGTCTCATGTGCCCTTTCACGTAAAAGATATCTTTCTCTTGCCTTTAATGTACTCCGGTTGTTCGTCCCATGTGCTCATTCACGTCAAATTTCTCCCTCTCTTGCTTTTAATCAACTCCTGTTTCTTGTCTTATGTGTGCATTTACATCAAATTTCGCTTTATCTTGCCTTTAATATACTCCTGTTTCTTGTCCCATGTGTCCCTTCACGCCAAATATCTCTCTCTTGTCTTTAATGTACTCTTGTTTCTTATCCCCTGTGCTCATTCACGTAAAATATTTACTTCTCTTGCCTTTAAAATACTCCTGTTTCTTGTCTAATGTGCCCCTTCACGTCAAAGATCTCTTTCTCTTGCCTTTAATTAATAAACTCCTGTTTCTTGTCTCATATTCTCATTCACGTCAAATTTCGTTCTCTTGCCTTTAATATACTCCTGTTTCTTGTCTCGTGTGCTCATTCACGTCGAATTTCTCGTCTTTTTTTACAGCATTGTTATATAGTCTGCAATACAAGATTTCTGCATTTTTCTCCCTCCAAAAGGTTTTGGAAAGGTAGAAAGTATATTTCGGAAAACTATGGGGTTGTTATTACCACCGGCAGAACTTGTATTTGCTCTTTTAATATACATCTTTACGCGTACAATGTGCATACATTGCTGTTGTGTCAGTGGTATCAGGCTGAAATTATTTTTTCCGTTCGTGGTGATTTATCAAATTTAGAACTCGTTCCCATCTTAATTGATTCCTCTCCTGTATGAGTTGCTTTCCATCAGTCGACCTTCATATGATTCTTGTCTTAAGGTGGCGTGAATTGATGAGGTGCTATTCAACTATTACCTATTTGAATCCTATCACAAATATGGTAAAAAGAACGGCGTTTTCTAAGGATGTCATAGATTTGATGGGGGCGCGACATTATAATATCCTTTGACACGTGTAAAATAGCCCGAGTTCCTAAAAGAGAGGAGTATGCATTAAGGAGAAGGATAACGTCTCCTCCCTCATACGCGTGAATCGACTGAATGGTAACAGATGGCGTTAAGCACCTTCAAAATGACCCTTTTCAAGCGGGGAGCGGAAGGAAGTAGGGCACCTGTTGCGTCATGTCGAGGTGTCTCCTAACGTAAAAACATTCCTCCATCTATACATCCCACGACTATACACCTGTTCTTCCGTAACATCCAAACGGCTCAACCGGTTCCAGGTCTTTGTGTACCCCGAGATAAATGGGGAAAGCCGGTAAAATGGAGGGTAATGAGACTAATTCCTTCCCCTATGAAAATAGATTATTTTTCTATTATCCCCTTGTCCAAAGTTACTTTAGGAACAGCAGGGTCTTCTCGACGTCTTAGGTTGCACGGATTGATGTTTTTCGCGTCAAGTTCTTGCAATTCGTTTTTCTTATATTTATTATAAATTTCCACACATTTAGTTGATATTATTTTTTTATTTCCTTTCTCTCAGGATGAATTTAATTCATGTTTTTTTCTCGCTGGTCCTTTTTATTTAACTCTTCTCACTGATTCTCTTTTATTTTACTCTTTTGTCTGATTCTTTTTATTTGACTCTTTTTGTATGATTCTTTTTATTTGACTCTTCTCTCTGATCCTTTTTTTTACTCGTTTGCCTGATCTTTTTTTTTATTTGACTCTTCTCCATGATCCGTTTTATTTTACTCTTCTTCGTGATCTATTTTTATTTGATTCATCTCCCCGTTCCTTTTTTTTATTTGACTCTTCTTAATTTTTTATTTAACTCTTCTTACTAATCCTTTTGTATTTGACTCTTCTTAATTTTTTATTTAACTCTTCTTACTAATCCTTTTGTATTTGACTCTTCTATCTGATCCTATTTTATTTTACTCTTCTGCATGATCTTTTTATTTAACTCTTCTCCCTGATCTTTATTATTTGAATCATTTCCCTAATCCTTTTTTATTTCACTCTTCTCCATGATCCTTTTTTATTTTACTCCCCTCCAAGATACTTTTTTATTTGACTCTTTTCCCTGATCCTTTTTATTTGACTCTTCTTTCTAATCCTTTATTTACTTTACTCTTCTTGATTTTTTATTTGACTCTTTTCCATACTCCTTTTTTAATTGACTCTTCTCTCTGATTTTTTTATTTTACTTTTCTCCCTGATCCTTTTTATGTGACTCTTCTTTTTAATCCTTTTTTACTTGACTCTACTCCCTGATTCGTTTTATTTGACTCTTATTTTTATTTAACTTTTCTCATCCTTTTTATTGACTTTTCCCTGATCTGAAGAATTTTGCTTCTACGCCGTCACCCCACCCCCCCTCCCTGTTCAGACAATTTTCACTTCCCCTAACCTCACCACTTTATGAATTTCTCTGGACAAGGCTCCTGACGTCCCTGCCCTTGTTTATTTACGCGTCTTGGGTTTTAATCATTTCAAATGCAACAACCCAACCAAGAAACCTGCCTACGTTTCTGAACGGGGTGTAGATGCAAAGGATGCCTGGCGGACGAGCTTCTTTCTATCTGACACACATTTTCACTTCCTCTTTCTTCACTTTCTTCCATTACAAACTTTTATAGGAGATGCCCTCGTTGGTTTTCGATTAGCAATAACAAAATTCTGGGAGTACTGGCGATATGTACCTTCCAAACAGTCAACTTCCATTACATTCAAGGCGATTCATTCTTTCAAAACTGTATGGCAACGATGGCCTCATTAGTTCTGATGGTACCTAAAAAATCAATTATCCTCTCCTGTATTTCTCTTTCATTCTCACTTTTACATCTTCACTTTCTCTAATTTCGCCCCTGAGGTTGGTAGCTTGAACGTCGATTTCTAACACATTCACCTCAGTTTCTTACTCTTCACGCTCGTCCTTATGTTGCCCTGACGTTGCTCTCCTCACTGATTATCACGGCCATGTTGATACTCGTCAGGAGAGACCATCATAATGTTTATTTCTCCTGCAATCTATTGTATATATAATGTCAATCCTGTTAGGTAATGGCAATGGTAAAAATTCCATAATCATCTAGAAAAGTCTCCTGGAGTTCCTCAACCCTTAGCTAAGAACATTGACATGGACGATATTGTTCACTTATCTAAGATTTAGCGAGGCGGGGAGCCGCAGGAATACTCAGAGTTCTCGTTTTCTGTTAAAGTAAACGCCAAATGCTACAAAAAGGCTTCTTGAAAATTTTCTTTCTTTTTTTGTTAAGTTCAATGAATATTTATTTAATACGGAGTTAGTCCTCCTTTTGCTTTCTGAACAGCGTCGATGCGCTTTGGAATTGATTCATACAGCTTCCTGACTTCATTGAGAGGAATCCTGAGCCATGCTTCTTGCAATACCTCTTTCAGCTGTTTCAAACACGACGGTGGAAGGTAACGACTTATAACATGTCGCTCGAAGACGCAGCACAAATGCCTAATAATATGAAGATTATGGAGGCCATTTCATGTGTTGAAGCTCACTTTTATGCTATTCAGACTAATTCTTAACCACATGAGCGGTGTGTATTGGGGCATTGTCATCTTGGAAAAAAACACTCACCATCAGTAAATAATTTCTGGACCATGGGCTGGACTTGATCTTGCAAAATATTCAGACATTCGTTGCTATTGATCCTACCATGTAGGGCAACGATTGGACCAAGAGAATTCCAAAATATGGCTGCCCAAACCATCACTGACCCTCCTCCGTGCCTCACTGTAGGAAGAAGGCAGTCGGGATTAAAAGCTTCCCCGGGGTGCTTCCACACATAAACTCTCCCTGCAGTGATGAAAAGAGAAAAAGGGGTGGAGTCGTCGGAGAATATTACTTGCTTCCATTGGTCTGTTTACCAGCCCTTGTGATCTCTACACTAGTTCAACCTTTTCTGAATGTGTTGATGTGTTGATGGCGGCTCTTCCATGATATCCTGCTTTATTGAGGTCACGGCGAAGAGTTTCGGTCGAAACGCTTGACTATTGGTGGCCTACTTTCCTTCGTTTATTAAAATGGCTTCTAAGATGTTCAGTCTAGCTTTATTTCCTTCTTTTCTTTTAATTACGGTGTTGTCAACGAAAATATATCTCGTTAGATTGATGTTATCTTCGCTCTCCATATGATTTTTAGGTCTTCCGCTTTGCAGATGCATGGTTAAAAGTCTCAAAAGTGTGGTAGTTGGCATGCCAATATATTTAGAGTTATTATTAAGCTTGTAGTCTTTATTGGGGCAGGTGAACTCGTAAACAATGTTGGTTGACCTGAGATTCGAAGAGTTTTGGCAGCTGTTGTTTTTCATAAGGAGATTGTTGGCTTTTGTTGTTTTATAGTAAATAATCAGTTGAATTTTATCCATTTTCTTCTTAACCTTGATGTTATGGTTAATAATCTCCTTGTTGTTGTTTTTTTCATTTATTTTTTAGGTCGTGGACATCTCATTTCTGTAGTACAGTTTGATGTTTACTGCGCCCTGATTACTTTTCGTTTTATTCGTATCTTTGAATTGCATACTTAAAAATGATTGGAGTTGTTTGTCAATCATGCTGTTCGGGAAACCGTTGTTCACGAGTGTTTGTTTTACACGTGAGATTTTTTAGTGGAAAAGTTCCCACGTAGAACAGCATTTATATATTCGGCGGATGTATGAGTCGATTACACTTATTTTATATCTTTCAGGGCATTCGCTATCCGCATTGAGGCATCTTCCCATGTCCGTACTTCTTCTATATACTTTTGTAATATAGCTATAATTGATGTTATGAACTTCAATGTCCAAGAAAGGGAGTTTATTGTCCGTGCTCAATTGATAAATGAATTTTAACACAGAGTTCTCCTCAAATTGCTGTTTGATATTTATCAGATGTTCTTCGTAATGGACGTTGATGTAGATGTCGTCTACGTATCGGCAATATGTGTGTGGCTTATTTTCACTGTTGTCCAATAATCTCTCTTCAAGTTGCCTCTGATGTGCATGAACATAACATGTTCCTTAAGATGTTTGGGTCGAAATTTGGAGGAGACATTGTAGGATGGTAGTACACGTTTTTTTTTTATATAATGATGTTGATGGTCTGAGCGATAGGTACGTTCGTAAACAGGCTTTCCACATCAAGGGATGTTATTAGTCCTGCCGGTCTTGTAGAGTGGAGTATATCAATAAATTGCTCCGTGGATTTTATGCTGTACTTCGAAGGGATGTACGGTTTTGTTACTTTATTTAGGGTTTTAGCTAAACGGTACGTTGGTGTCGTGACTTGAGAGATGATGGGTCCAAAATAATACAAGCAAAAAAGGTGGAGTATATTCTATAGAATGTTCTATTTGTAATTTACTTTACTTCGGGCAAACTAGTAAATCTTTATATACTAGAATTTACCAACATAAGTATAATATTAGAAGAGGTGAAATAAACAGCGCTTTAATTTTACATTTATCTGAAAATAACCACCCCATTGACTGGAATTCTGCAAAATTCCTTTATCATTCCGGTGATTTCACAAAAAGAAATATTGTCGAGTGTTCCTTAATTGGCATCATACCCAATATAAATATTTCCCCTGGCTTATTTAAACTCGACCCTGTTTTTTAAAAAAAACTTGTACTAAATGAAATAATTTCATAATGCAGCCTGTTGTCACTCTTTATTAGTGTAATATCATTCGCATTGCCTCCCCCTCCACGTGTCTTTGTTGTGCCTGTGGATTAACTCTTAGCCCTAAATGTTTTCGCTCTAATGATAATCCTTTAAAAAAAAATATTCCCCACCATATTCCATACATATACATGACGTTGTTGTCTGTATATCGTTTTAGGGATGCACGTGTCTGTTATTAGTTGCTTATTGTTCTTTTTCCTGGTATTTTTATGTCTTGTTTTTGTGTTTTTTCATTGGTTTGTACTGTGATGGGCGTTCCCTTCGTATCTTTGTACCCTATATAAGGTTGTCTTCTCCAGTTTCACTCTATTCCTTGAAAATGAACTTGCAAATATAGTTCGAAAGTGCTTGGATTCATCTTTTCATTTTCCTGTGGGTTAATTTTCATATATATCGAGAATTATTTGCAAATGCGCAATTATAATTATGCCGTTAAAATGTCAATGTTGTAGCTAACTAAGCTCTTCATCAAGCCCTCGGAAGAAGCTCTTCTTACAATCACGAGAGGATATCGCATAAGCCAGGTTTTCTAGCACAAACAAAAGTTTGTGTATCAATTAACTATGCTGGCTTATGCGATATCCTCTCTTGGTTGTAAGAAGAGCTTCTTCCGAGGGCTTGATGAAGAGTTTAGTTAGCTACCACATTACCATTTTAACCATATATATATATATATATATATATATATATATATATATATATATATATATATATATATATATATATATATATATTGTGTGTGTGTGTGTAAATACAAACAAACTATTCTTCTTCTCCGGCCGTCCCCTTTTTGTGTTTATTCTCAATATCTCGCCTTTGTCCTTCGACGTTCGACGAACAAAGCCTTCTGAAGATGTAATCTGAGCCTGTCCTTGCCACCGCATCCATTGTATATACACACACTATGCTCACATTCATCTCCTTCGGGGTTACTCGCCCACTTCCTCTCCACTCCATCCTGGCAGTAATAAGAGGGATTCGAAGCCTCGCTTTTGGACACTTCGTCCACCGCAACGCCGAATCCTATTTGCTCTCATCCGGAAAGGAACCATGGCCTTCCTTTCCTCTTAAGGGGTGGTTTATCGAGGGGTAGAATGGTCAGTCTTCCATCCTAAAGTAGGGTTTAGGAGAGTATGTAATTATGATCCACCTTGTTGAGGAAGGTGAGATTTTGCTTGAAAGGTTGAATTTTGTAGGAGGTCAGATTTGAAGTGTCCCAGAATTGTTTTGGTTGAGCACATTGGAGGGGGGATTAACAATTAACCCTCGTGATATTTGATGGTGGAGTAGATACAGCGCTTAGGGAATTGAAGTCGGCTACTTGAAATTTGGTTGGAGTTTTTTTTTCCACAACTCGGCAATTTTGATTTCCCGATTCCCTATTCTCAACGGGCTTTGTACCGTTCATATATTCTCGCTTCCTTTGGCCATCTCTTTCTTTGCGAATTTCTTTTCAAAATCTTTCAAGTGTATATGTTTTCATATGCTTTCGCTCTCTTTTTTTATGCCATACAATATAGAAGAAAGGCGGGTACTATGTTGGTATTCATAGAGATGAACAACATGAGAGCCGCCTCATTCAAACCGACATAACCGATAAAGAAGATGAACAAACGCATAAACTCACGCACGACAAAATAGATAAACGAAAGTAGGACGCTAAAAGATAAAATGGAATTCGAAAAAGTCGAAACATATAACTAACCAACATTATCATTACCAAACAGGGAACGAAATAAACAAGGAATTACCCAAAGTGGCTAGGAACAACAGAAGCATAACCGCCAAACAGACAGACAGGAACTCTTTTTTTTATTATCATCTTCGTTGGATTCTTGCGACGGAGGTCGGCGCGCTGTGTCCCGGGGCGAATTGGCTTCCTGCTCGCGGTCTTAAGAAAGGAACTGCTCCCCCGCTCCTGTTACGACGGCAGATTAGTCCAGGGAGCTCCACTTTAGCCCCATCCCCCTATCCCCATCTAAAGATGATGAGAGCGAGTCGCCAGAATATTAGAGGAACAGCAACTTTGTAGTTCACTCAAGGAGGTTCTCAGAAAGCGTATTTACCTGGTTTGTGTATTATCATCATTCGCTCCCATGCAGATACATTTATCGATGATATTTTAACCTTCTTTTCGTTTTATTAAGTTAATGAATTTAATAATTTGTACTTAATTCACTCAGATGTCACCATAGAGCACCGAATTACAGAAAGTGCGTAAATATCGTAGACGGTCGACTGGTATGTAGGCAATGGGTTCATGAGAGGCGAGGGGCGTATGTAACCGCACTGTGGAGGAGGGAGGGAGGTGTTCTGAAAGGGTAGATGAAACCCACTTGCATCGAGTCAAATGTAAAAGGCGGTGAATTGTTTAATAATTAATTTTAAATATTTTGTCGAATTATGAAATGAAACGCGGGTCTCGTGAAAAGCCTGCGCGGGCCGCATGCGGCTCGCGGGCCTCATTTTACCAACCTTTGAATTAGAATGATATGTTTAGCAAAGCACAATCATACATGGAAGGGTGAGTGTGCGAATGCGGATCGTAGAAGTATTATTAATTTGGTCTTAATAAATAAAAAGAAATAGTAGTACAATATGATGAGAAAGTTATAAAGAGTTTGGGTGAATAGCAGAGGCATGTGATCGCATGCTTGTGTGGTGGATGTTAGATGATGGTGATGGGGGCCTTAAAAAGGAAAATAATAAGTTAATTCCCTTTGTGAATTATCTGTGAATAAGGAGTATATGTGGAAATGAGTCCAGTACAGAGGCGATATTTCAAACGAATTATAGTGAAAAGTGCAGGTAGTGTATGCGGTTTAGCTATAATTAGTATGAAACGTGTTGGTACTGAATGGTGGTGTGAAGTGTGGTTAAATATCTTACATAAGCGAAATTGTAAAAATTGGGTCAATCTATGGAAGAATATAAGGTAAAATAGTAGTTAGAAGATTTCTTTGTCATTGCCATGAAGGTTAATGAGAGGCTTGTATAGACCTTGCATTAGGATCCGAAGGGAAGTTGTTTTGAAAGAAGAAATGGGATAGTTTTAGGAAGGTTAGAATGCGAAAGAGATTTAGGTCTCCTGGTAAGTTCAGACCTCCGACCTAGAAAGCAGTGCTTAAGTGCTAAGGAATAGAGCTAATAGGGATATAGGGTTTATTGGGGGCAGTGCTGATGTCATTTTGAAACTGTACTTGGCATTAGTAAGGCCTCCATCATCTTAACTAAGCGGTGCAATTTTGCTCACCGTATTATAGTTTGTATATTGGTTTGTTTGAGTCAGTATAAATAAGGATGACTAAGATGATTCATGGGTTGAGAAGCTGACCTTATGGTGAAAGGCTTAGGAGACTAAATCAACGTAGGTTAGACAAAAAAAGAGTTCGAAGGGACTTGATTGAGGTCTTCAAGTGGATAGAAGGTCATAATAGGGTAAAGTTCTTATTTTTAGTGAACAGGATACGACATGTAGCAATAAGTTTAAGCTGGATAAGTTTATGTTTAGTAAAGAGATTGGCAGAAATTGGTTTACAAATACTTAGGCCAGCTTGAGATGCCTTATGGTAACGTAGAAATAGAAATTCATGCTCCCATCACTAGTCACATATTTAACCTGAAGAATGGCGGGAAAGCTTAGCTATAGATCTTCAAAAGCGACCTTCCTCTGTTGTGCTTATTTCGCCGAGTATTCCATCAATTCCCGCTCTCAATTGAGCAATGAGAGAAGAAACGAGTTTTTTGCTTTTAAAAAACTCTTGGTTCTTGTCTCATTGCACATTTACGTCCAATTTCTCTTTCTCTTCTACTGTATTGTTATATAGTCTGCAATACAAGGTTTCTGCATCTTTCTTTCTATCTTCAAAAGGTTTTTGAAAGGCAGAAATTAAATATTGCGAAAGCCCTGTGGTGGTAGTTATTGTTACCACGCACATAACTTGTATTTGCTATTTCTTTGTATGTGACATTGGTAATTGGCCTTTAAATTGTGAGCAGGTAAGAAGATATGGTATAAAAATCCCTCGGAGGTTCCTAGCCTATGGAGATTATGGGGTTTGATAGGGTAACGCATTGGGTGGAATTGAGCCACTTTGCCTGGTAGCTTAACGTTAGAGCATCTGACCGGCTTCGAGTCCCGGCCAGAATATATATATATATATATATATATATATATATATATATATATATATATATATATATATAGGTAAAAATCACGAGATGTAACACGTGAATAAATATAAATATTTGGTTGTACGACGTAGGGAAAAAGAAAGATTGATTGGAGCGAGTACTTTGGTTACCTTAATAACATTTTCAAACTCACAATGGTTTATGAAATAGAGAGACACTGTTTGAAAATCTTATTAAGATAACGAAAGTGATAGCTCTAATCAATCTTTATTTTTCCCTACGTCGTACAATCCAGGGCTAATATTAGCCCTGGATTGTTTAGCCTAGATCCTCCTATCAGATCTAATTATATTAAATCACAAATTAAAGTGTTTAAAGAATTTGTACCCCCTAGTTAGGGATTTGATGCAGGTAGCCGTTTTAACCCCCCACTCGTTACTATTTAAGAAATTGTCTGTCCTGACCTACGTTATTCCATGAAGATGTCTTTTAGAATAAAGACGAAAGCGCTCGGAATCGTTTTTCCATTTTCCTTGTGGGTGTTATTTATCATATATATATATATATATATATATATATATATATATATATATATATATATATATATATATATATATATATATATATATATATATATATATATATATATATATATATATATATATATTCCCCTCTCTCCCTCATAAACAGCAAGAACAATAACAAAATATGTGTCTCAAATTGATTGAGAATTAAAAAGAATACCGGATTTGCAAAGAAGCGAGTCATCGAAATTTTGAAAAATCAAATCTATTTTTTCTTCTCTACAAATTGTAATAAAAAAGCGAATTGAGGAAGTTAGGAAAAAATAAAAATAGGTATGGCTCTCCTTCATGCCGCTTTTAGTGCTGATTAAAGGTGAAATAAACAATGAGTATTGTTGGGGGAGGGGCAAGAAGCAGGGGTGATGTGTGAGTGTGTGGAGGGATTAATAAACTGGCCGCCTTTGATCATGAGTTGGTTTGTCTTATCGGATTATTTAATGATGAACTTCCTCCTTCTAGATAATTTTCGGGCGCCTGCGAGTGATGTGTAGTGTTGGTGGTGGGTGGGAGTGAGTCGGAAGGGGGTAGAAAGTCTGATGGAGTGGTGGTTAGAAGGGTAACGCACACATCAAAGTGGTAGGGGTGGACGTGTGTTTGAGGCGCGGTGATTCTTTTCGAAGGTTTTGTCGAAACAGAATCTAAAGATTCGGTTGATAATGTCTTTATATCTTCTTCATCCAGGCGCGTATCGGCTTTGAGGGACTTCGCAGGCCGGAGCTGGATTGCATAGGCCTCATCAGGCTCTCAGTGATTGCCATAGGCTTCTAAATTCGTTTTTGAGGTACTTTGTATGCCGTAACTGGATTGCATAGGCCTTATCAGGCTCCCAGGGATCGGCATAGGTTTCTAAAGTCATTTTTGAGATACTTCACAGCTAGTATCTGGCTCGCATAGGCCTAATCAGTCTCTCGGTGATCGCCATAACTTCTCGCATAAATTTAGATTTTATTTGCCAGCTTGCGGGCTTTCTCGTGCACATGGACATACCTTCCAAAGTATGTTCAAGCTTTCCTTATGGCAAACCTCGTCAAGTCTTTCTAATTATTACACAAGTTCCAGATTTTTACAGGCTTTTCACCAAATGCCATGAACATGAACAACGATATTTCCAACATTTTTTCCCCCCGAGTTTTGCGAATTCGCTCTTCAGGCGTAAATTCCCCGCCTCGCAGACTGATGCACCAATCACCTAGAGAAGCGCCACGCCCTCCCAATACAAGTGCCCCATAGGAGTCTCATACTAAATTGAAACTACCCGTGCTTTATTTACATCTACAGTATGACCTATTTTCGCAACTTTCCTTACGTGCCTTTACTCTCTTGTTTTCTTTCGTCCCCTCATCTCTGGCGATGAGCGCGGGGGGGGCTCTCCCGCTCTCCCTAGGATATTTAATATGCCTAGTTTCTTCCCGCCCTCTTTCCCTTTAACTGCCCCCATCTTTCTATTTTATTACTATCCCCCGTAAGGCAGCGATAGGTGTAGTACGGAAACCATCCTGCACCTGGCATCTGTAGGAGTACGTGCCCTCCGAGCCCCAATACCTGCAGGGGGATATACGGATCTATATCTTTCACACATTTTCACATTCTTTACAAATCTCTCACAAATCTGCATGATACGGCCTTGTTGGTTTTGCTTTTTTTTTATTTTGAGGAAGAAGAACGCAAGGACGAAAGGCCTCCAACTGATGGAGGAAGGAAAATAATGATGGGGAAGATAAACAGACTCCTGTAATGAGTACAGATTTTAGAGCAAAGGTGGGCCTTGGAGGATAAACAGACTCCTGTAATGAGTACAGATTTTAGAGCAAAGGTGGGCCTTGGAGGATAAACAGACTCCTGTAATGAGTACAGATTTTAGAGCAAAGGTGGGCCTTGGAGGATAAACAGACTCCTGTAATGAGTACAGATTTTAGAGCAAAGGTGAGCCTTGGAGGATAAACAGACTCCTGTAATGAGTACAGATTTTAGAGCAAAGGTGGGCCTTGGAGGATAAACAGACTCCTGTAATGAGTACAGATTTTAGAGCAAAGGTGGGCCTGGAGGATAAACAGACTCCTGTAATGAGTACAGATTTTAGAGCAAAGGTGGGCCTTGGAGGATAAACAGACTCCTGTAATGAGTACAAAATTTAGTGGAAAGGGGGCCCCGGGAAGATAAACAGGCTGCCGTAATGAATACAGGTTTTAGAGAAAATGGGGCCCTGGGAAGATAAACACACTCCTGTGGACCTGTAATGAGTACATATTTTAGAGGAAAGGGGGCGCGGGGGGGGGATAAATAGACTCTTGTAATAAGTACAGATTTTAGATGAAGGGGGCCCCGGGAAGATAAACATACTCCTGTATTGAGTACAGATTTTAAGGCAAAGGTGGCCCAGGGAAGATAAACAGACTCCTGTATTGAGTACAGATTTTAGGGCAAAGGTGGCCCAGGGAAGATAAACAGACTCCTATAATCAGTACAGGTTTTAGAGTATATAGAGGTTCATGGAATGCACCAGCTTTCCCAGGACTGACCACAAAGTGGTCAACTCAATACCTCTCCTCCAGGTATCAGGTGTAGCAGTTTGAACAAGTTAACCCCCAGTAGGGGGGATGTGTAAAAGAGGGGAACAATAGTCACTGTCTTAAAAACAGGGAAATTCCAAATGCTTGCGTTATGTAAGACAAACATGAAAGAGAATGAAGAGTGTGTGGGGGATGGAGTGAAGAGTGCTCTCCGGGTGATCTGAGTAAAGTTGCAGCGCTTTTGACCGAGTGGCAAGATGCAATGTTTGTGTATGAATCCTTGAACACGAGAATTATCAGGTGGTCCGGACCGTTCTGAGTGATTTAGACAGTTGTCTTGAACCATAGAGTTGTAATGTTGATACTACTGATATGTTGGCGTTACCTATAGCGAGGTGACCTACTGACTACGCCTCACCTACATAAACACTCTATCTCTTATTCTTGTCAACCCTTATCAAGGTAACAAAACATGGATAACCAAAAGTTGCATTTTCAGCATGTGATGCTTTTCTTTTATTAAAAGGGTGAAAACGTTGCAGAAACGTGTAAAAACCATTTGTAATATTTATGGTGAAAGTGCTGCAGGTGAATCAACGGTTCGGGTAGATTTCAGCTTAAAAGATGCAAGTCGCTCAGGAAGACCTTCGGATTTGGGCGACGATCTTTTGAAGGTAAACATTGATGAAGCCGACCCAGAATTCACAACTAGGGTGTTTGCAGAGATATTGAAAGTTCCAAAAAGTACTGTTCATGAACACTTATTGAAATTTGGGTACATTTCCCTCTGTGATGTATAGTCCCTCACAACCTTTTATAAAAAAACTGCATGGACCGATATTCCATCTGTAACGTTTTTTTTAAAACGCAATGAAACCTATTTTGGGGAGAGCGATTGGTGATTTGGGGATGAAAAATGCATTGTCTCCAAGAACATTGTGCTGATACGATCCTGGCGTTTGTGTGAGAATTCGCCAAAGCAGCTACTGAAGTGGAATATTCACGCAAAAAGGTTATTCTTTGTGCCTGGTGGAGTTTCAAAGGCATTATTTGTAAGTTGCTCCCAGATGGTGAAATTGAATACAAAAATTCACTAGATGAAGCCCAAACTATGCATTTATGCGTATTTGGCTACCTGCACGAAGTTGCGTGAGCTTGGGTGGGATTTCTTACTGTATCCATTGCACTCTCCTAACATTGAACCATCTGAACCATTGAACTATTTGTTTAGGGCCCTATAAAAATCCTTGAGCGGGAAATCGTTTATTTAGATGCTGTCAAACAAAGTTTGCTGACCAAAGTCGCGTGCTCTCACTTATTCTGATTTATGACTTTACAACCTTCAAAACTTGTAATAATTCCCGGACTAACCATGGCAATTATATCATTTGAAAGAGAATGTAAAACAACATGAGGGTTTCAAATTTCGTTAGAATCGGCCGAATACTTATGAAGTTATTGCCAATACAAAACTATTCCAGAGCTAACCTTGGCAGGACCTTGGCAATTATATCATTCGAAAGAGAATTTACAACATAAGATTTTCCATTTTCGTTATAATCAGCCGAATCGGTACAACGTTATTACCAGAACAAAGAGAAAAAAAATGGGGACCGACGGACCGCCATGGTGAGATATAGAGTCGCAGGTGACTAAAAACCCCCGCATAAATTCTTTACCTCCAAGACAACCCAGTTTAACCCGGGTGGAATTATGATGCTGTCGAAGAGATGGACTGAAGTCATTAACAAAGGTGAAGTGTACTTTGATTAATAAAATCTTTTGTAATTGTAATAAATTTATTTTATATCCAGCCCTCAGAACTTTCCGGACGACCTCATAATATGTGTGGTGAAGTTTAGATTTGCAAGAGTGAAACTGCGCGCGGTTGTATCGTATGGATTCTGTAATGGTAGGAATGAAGTTGAGAGAGCTTCTAGAATGTCTTGGGACGAGTGATGGCTGGAATCCATAATTGGTATAAGTTAATGGTTGAATAAATGGATGAATAGGTGATAGAATGAGAGAGGGAATAACCAGAACTTTCGATACGCCCCACAAGGGGGGTAAAGTCTCTGGAAAATAATGACTGGGAGTATTTATAAAAAGGGTAACGAAGTTTGATTGTGAATAAACAAGTGGGGTTTAGGGCGGGTATGGTTGTATGAATCAAGTACTTTTATTTATTTATTTGCGAAAAAAGGGATAAGAGGTGTAAACTGAATGTTAGGTTCATGGATCTAGAAAAAAATTATGATCGTGTATGTCGTGGTACAACTACTCTATACCATACACTACTCCTATATTATGTGAGGGGGGGGGGTGGAACCTTAATCACCTACTGCAATCGCGAACCGTTGAGGCATTGTTCGCAGGGATTAACGACCGACTAGGAGGTCACACTTGAGGCGTTGGGTTTCAAATCTTTAATAATCAAACCGAGTGCATAAATGGTTGGCGAGATTTATTGAATAGGCCGAGAGTATCGTTCAAGGTGAAACAACAAAAATATAATTTTATTTACACAGATCAAAGTAAGAATAACAATAGGCAAGGCAAAGTCGAATTATTTAAATTGAAAAAGTCTCTTTATAATTATTATGAGGAGGGATTCTCAAATGGAATTAATTGATTAATGTAACAAGGCTAAGATCAAAAGGCGAAACTCGAAAATACTAATAATAGAGAGGGTTTCAGTTTTACGGGTCGATGACTTCGAGGAAGGTCCTTCTTGCGATGAGGCGAGTGGGGAACGATCTGAATGAGGCAGGTGGGGCACGATCCAAACCAACCTTCCGATGAAGATAGCCAATCTTCAAAGATGACGTTCGACAGGTAATGTGAGAATTCTCGTAATTCCACTGAAAGAGGAATCTTCTTTTCCTCAAAGGTAATCGATGGAGATTTTCTTAGATTCGATTAAACGAAGGGAGACTGTTGCGCAAATTCAAAGGCTTGCCGTTCAGAGAAAGCTACCAATTGACTTGGGTAGAATCACGGCTGAAAAAGTCTCCTCTTTGATGAACGCTCACGGGGCGAGACGATAAGGAAAACCTTGAGGTGCGGGCTGGATTCTTCGAACTATAGAATAACCCGAGTATCTGAATGCCCAATTCTGAAGGGAAAGGGGGAGTTTGGAGAAAGGAGTCACAAGCTCTAGACATCTTAATCCGGAGGCGGAGTCGATTCATCATTTAGCAGCAAGGGGCGAGACTTAGCGGCGCTTTCACACCTCGTCACTGGGAAGGTGCTGGAGGCTTGAGAAGAGTTCGCAGGATTGGGAAATATTTTCCCAGCGTGCTCAGAAGTCGAAAGTTCGAGAATGTTCGAACGGGAAATGACGTCGTCCATGGCATAATACCATAGCACGTGGTCTCCGATAAATTGGGGGAGGGGGGGGTCAGAGGTTGTTCTTTTACAGTGTAGATAGAGAATGTATAGAATGAGAGGAATTTATGATTGTATGAAGAATATTTACGTTTGGAAGTAAGGCCTGTGTTAAGGTGGAAGATATCAGGAAGGAGTGGTTTGACATACGTTTGACAGTATAACATGATTGTGTAATGTTGCCATGACTATTTAATATCTGTATGGAAGGAGTACTGATAGAAATACATTCGGGAATAAAGGAAAGGGGTGTAAGATTGTCGAGTAGGCTGACGAATGAGTTATATTTATATTGGTATATGTTGATGATCTAGTGTTGGTGGCTTCGGGTGAGAGGGATTTGGAAATGTTGATCGAAGCTTTGGACAGTGTGTGACAGGAGTTTAAAACTGAACGTAGAAAAGATTAAGGTTGGGATATTTGAGGTGAAGAATGTAGTGGGGTGTGATATCCGAGCCTTGGGTGATATTTCTCGAACAAGTGCAAAGTTTTAAGTATTCAAGATGCATTATAAATGATAGTGGTACATGGGAAACTGCGCACAAGGTTTTAAATGGTAGGAAAATCTATGGGGCGTCTAAAACGTTTTCGAGTTTTAAGGGGTTGAGTGTGAAATGTGCCAGGAAGCTGCATAAGAGTATGTTGGTGCCAATGTTGGCCTATGGGAGTGAGACTATGGTATGGCGGAAGAATGAAACTTCTTGAGTTAGAGCAGTGTAAATGGTCACCTTGAGAGAGATGGTTGGTGTGAGATAGGCGGTAAATTTGAGACAAGTCTGTAAAAAAAAAGGATGGCAAGAAGGGTGTGAATGAGGGGAAAGTTTGAAAGGAGAGATCCGTAAAGAAAGGGCTGAAGAACGCGGAAATGAAAATGAATGGAAGACATATAGCCATAGTTTCATCCACGAGCGTTGGCGCCCGGAGTATACGAAATCCTCACATGGTGAATATGACCCCCCTTGAAGGGGGAGGATATTAATAGAAAAGAGAGGCGTGACCACTAGAAAACAGCACAATATTTCGGTTACGTGGATGATTGCTTGAGAGAGAAATGACTGACCGAAGAGGAATTGGATGATTGTTTGTATGATAGCTGTATAAGGGGGCATGCTTGGAAGGCTTGACTAGGCATAAACCTTGACTGGACGATATGCTACAACACATGGCCCCCGCCTCCATCAGTATGAACTGAATAGAGTGTGAGGGAATCCCCACGTGGAAGCTCTTGAGCAAAACGGAACTTCCATGCGTGGCAGAACGCCCAATAGGCCTAAATTGGTAAGCCCATATCCCCTCCCTTTCCACAAGCGGTAGCCTCAAACCTTGTCCACCCCGACTCACTTTTATACGGGAAGAATAGCCTCTGCAAGAAGATTCGAGGCCATTCGAGAGTAGAGCTGTTTCCCACTAAACCATTTCCTCTCGGGGAGAGCCTCAAACATATATATTGCTCGCTTCCCACGAGACAAGTGCAGAGTTGAAAAGTCTGGCCCAGACCCCAGAAGATTCCCCATGGTTCCAAGTCAAGTGCTAGCAACAAAGCAAATTGACAGCTGGACTATTTTGTGTATTTGGAATTAGCCCCAGCCAGGAGGTAATTCCACTCAACGATTACCCTCGAGTGATTTTCCCGACTTCTCCGATCAACTCCTGTCGAAGCCCTCCTCATTTCGGGTAGCCGAAATACTCTCCCCTGGACCGGAAGTTACCCCCCCCCCCTTGTTTTGGGAGAACCGTCATCACTCCAATCTCCTGCTCAGAAGTTCTGAACGGCCACACCTCACGTGCAGAAGACATCCGCAAGCCTCCCCCCCCCCTTTAGTAACCTAATTGAGTTAATTCCCCCTTTCATCTACTGATGTGATTTTGCCCGTTAATTCTCTGAGGTAATTTTACCCATCAATTCTCTCATTATTTTTGTGTAAATAAAATTATATTTTTGTACATGCCTCTTTAAATAACCTTGAGCTCTGCCATTGTCCATAATTTACCTGACCTCGTTGCACTCTCTCGCTACTCAGCCCGTCTAAACTTATGGGTCTCCGTCCCTTTTGTTGGTTCGCTTCCAAGTTATTGGTCCAGCCCTCATAGATATAATATGGTATTGATATAATGTAATGTCATACCACGACATAGGGCTTGGAAATAATAATGTTTGCCTTGTGCTTAATAGTGAATAAAGAGGGTATGTCGTAGAATGACCCACAGACATATACGTTAATTTTCCCTGAAATGTGTGCACGCTCAAGGTCAAACGAGTGACCTTGACTCAACTCTGGTCACGACAGAGATGGGGGATAGAAGTGGGGGAAAGTGAGACCCAACCTCCCCTGAAGCCCCGAAGGAGTGCGAGGATTCAAATACAAACGATAGAGTGCAGGTGGCCGTTATTAAACTAGTGAAGGCTGTGGGCTATGAGGCTTATGAAAAAGTAGGAACAAAAAATAAACTTTAATATTTGAAATGGAATAATGGCAATGGATACTCAATGTTTAAAATAATTGATCTAACAGAGCTACTATGAGCGAACTGTACGGGAGTGGTCGGGAAGCTATAACGAGCCTCTGTACGCACGCACACAGGGGTGACTGGCAAGGAGGCCACAGATGATTCGTCTCAGTCTAGCTTGGGATCGGGGCTTTACGAGATCGGTTGATTATTCGAGAGACTTTAACCACGGGGAGTATAACCTCTAGTAGTAACACTAAACGGAGGGAGTATTCGTGTCAAACGAAATGTATCAAAACCAAGGATAGGCCGATTGACTGGGGCTCAGATCCTTCGGTATAATTCTAGCCTTGGGCTCGTAGGGAAATGGAGCGCAATCGAGAATGACGTTTCGTTGTGAAAGGCAGTCCTATACTGTCGATGCCCAATTGGGACCAACAATATATAGGAACCAGCCGGAACCGTTACTGCTTCCGCCAAGGGAGGGGGGACTCTCTTTGGACCAACACGGCGCTTGAGAGATGGGAAGTACTCCCTCGGATATTTCTTGATAACGCCCCAGGAGGCAACAGAGGAGTCCGTTTAAGATTCCAATCCCTCGCTTATCGCAGAAAGCAGCTTGATATTCTGACTGTTCCTACAGTCCTCGCTCACGTTGACTGGCCTCGTTGTTTCGACGGGGCACATGGCGGCAAATAACCTCTATTCTCGACAGGGTAGGAGGGGCTGGAAGTTGACATGAGCCGACTCTACTTTTGTGGAAAACTGGTTAAAGTTGACTATATCATGTGGAGAAGTTTGCCATGTTTGGCTTAGCAGAAACATGACATTCAGTGGAGTAAAATGAGATTCTCTGCCTCCGCTTCTCCATTAAGGGCGTGGTGACTGGGTAGGTTCTCTATTTAGACAATATTTGAAACTAGCGATCACAATGATTTATTTCGCCGCCTTCCTGAATTTTTAAGTGTCTACTGGTTCCACTCTTATCTTTCATATCGTACTCAGTCACTTTATATCGGAAATGATCTAATATTTCGGCTGAAGATGCGTTTTGGTGTTCTACATACAAGGCTCGGTTCTTGATCCACTTCTCTTTTATATCTAACATCTTTCCCTTAGTATATTTAAGCGTCGTCTTAATCTATCATTTCTTTGGCATCTATCTTCTTCCTATTTGTATTATTATTATCGTCTTGCTCTATTATTCCATTTCTCTGCTGATGATATGCAAATCTTTCTCTCCCCATCCTCATTGGTTGATACTTAAAATCGACTATCTTCTTAGAAAATCATCACTTAATGGCTCTCGGACCACTTTCTGAAACTCATAATAAAACAAAGGTATTACTGGTGGGTATTCCGTCGGTTGAGAATCGCTGTAAAACTATTGATCCTTCTCTTAAAGTAAAAAAACATATGGGGCGTCATATATCACGTTGCTAAAGTCCGCAACTCCTCTCTGTTCTCCGTAATCTTAGCGGTATCCGTTTTCACTATGACCACAACAGTTTTCAGATTGTTTGTTTTCCTTATTTCTGTCTGCTTAGATTTGATTACTACAACACTAATCTAGTTTAATCACAAGTTTCCTTGATCCCACCCACTTGTTCAAATCTTTACAGACCTTGTTCTTCTCTGCCAATGATGTTTATCTTGTGGAACTTCCCTTCTTCTTGATCTGGACAATCTACGGATTTGATACAGATTCACCCTGAAGGTCTTCCTTAAATAATAAATTTTAATTACCCCTACCCCCTCGCTGTCTTCCGCAATGGTAATTTCAAAGCTATTGACAACCCTACGCGCAGGCTCTACTTCCTTACTGCTTGCTCCTCGTAGTCATCTGTGCTGCATGGGTGGTCGGGTCGTGCTTTATCTATATTTGCTCTGAATGCGAAATGATCTTCCTGGACGATACGCTCATACCTCCTCCCTTAGTGACCTCAAGCATGCCTTGAAGACCTACTTCTCTGAGACATCTCCTTACTTGTTTAACAGGCGGTATGTGAAGGCCCATGATCTTGAAGAGCGCCATACAAGAATTATTATTATTCCTTGGAGTACTCCACTTATATTTGTTATGGCAGTGAATCTTTGGGTCTGCATTATATTTACGTCTAGAGAATATTTGACAGATATTCATGTAAAGGTTAAGTTTGGTTGAAGCTGAATCACTTGACTCGAATGAACCTAAAATCGGTTAAGCCTTATGGGCATGTGTACTTTGAATTAATCGACCTATCGGGGGGCCTATGAACGTTGATCAGCTTACTCTTATTAGTCCATTAGCACGAAGTGACTTATAGGACTGAGTTCTGAATCAATTGACCTTTATGGCTCTCATGATGAACTTACTTTATTGTACTAAAAAATTATAAAATTATAATAATTGTCAACTTGTATTATTATAGTAGGGCTAAAATTTGCTTGTGCATTGCTTTCATAGCAATCTCTCCACATATTTTCTTTTAGAGATTTTTAGCAATTTCAATATGAACAAAATTATTTTGATTAATGCTGATGGAATACATCATCTATTCTAGCTTCTTAGCCTTGAATAATAGAATTCCCCCTTTTATCTCTATCAATGGGTTTCTATAGCCACAAAGTTATGCTAAATTAATCGGAAATTAAGGTCAAATAATGAAGTAAGTGAAAGGTTAAGTTGGGTCAAACATGGTTTCAAATTCAATTTTGGTCAACCTAAGGTGAAGTTAGGGCAAGCTGGTGCTAAGTCTGTATATTTCATATCTCTCACACACAAGTTCCCTGCTCCGTGTCTGGGAGTTAACCCGACCACGCGTGATCGCCCCCAAACAATAGGTTGCTTCACCTCTTTTCTCCTATCCCCAGACCCAAACACCTGCACAGTCTCATTTGGAGAAGGATGCTGGTGTGAAGGAGGCTTGGGTCTGGTTGGTCTCACGATGGTGGATAATAATAATAAAAAACTAATGATGTATTTGGGTCGAATCTTGATTAAACGCTTCCCTTCTTTTGATGGACAGGGCACCATTAATGGGGGGAGGTGAGGAGTTACTTCGCCGTAAGGAAATTCAGATTCGTAAATGTCAGTTCCTATGCTCTGGGATACGAACTTGTTCCTTTTGGAATTGCGAAATGCACTACATTCGCGGTCCAATTATCCTTTTCGAGGTTTTCTTCTAATTTCTAACACCGGTTCCTCCCCGATTTACTTATTCCCTCGTTGGTCATCGACTACTTTGCGCCATATCCTCGGTTGAGCCTTGTTTATGAAAAGACGTTTGTTTACACATGTCAACAGCTTAACGTAAACAAACATGCGCTCAAGAAAGTTTGCGTACACATATAAACGCCGTCACGCGTGAGCCCGCATACATACCATGCGCAAATGTAGAGGTTCCCACGCACATGGGTACACATGGAGACGTGTTCTGCCTACATTAACAGTAATCGTGTTATTTGGGTGTCATTTACACTTATAGTTGTAGGCTCAGTGTTTGGAATAGCCTATTAGTTTCGTGAAAAAGAGGTTATTTGGTATTAGTCGGAAGTTATTCAGGAGTTGGAGATACCTTAAGCCTATTTGTAGTTGGGCGAGCTTATTTTGTGTCTAATGAAGTTTTAAATACAACAGGTTTATCGCATTGAAGTGTTTGGAAAGAGGTTGAACCTATTAATAGTAAGTTGATAGTGTGTTACGAGGATATGATAGAATTACGAACCAGCAAAGATCCTAAGGTCCGCTCGAGACTAGTTCAAGTAAATGGGTGGAAGTCAGAGGCGAAGGATAGGTATAAGGTCCGCTCGAGACCAGTTCAAGTAATTGGGTGTTAATCGGTGGCGAAGGATAGGTAAAAGGATCCTAAGGTCCGTTCGAGGCTAGTTCAAGTAAATGGGTGGAAGTTAGAGGCGAAGGATAGGTAAAAGGTCCGCTCGAGGCTAGTTCAAGTAATTTGGTGGTAATCGGTGTCGAAGGATAGGTAAAAGGATCCTAAGGTCCGTTCGAGGCTAGTTCAAGTAAATGGGTGGAAATCCGAGGCGAAGATAGGTAAAAGGTCCGCTCGAGGGTAGTTCAAGCAAATGAGAGGTAATCAGAGGCGAAGGATAGGTAAAAAGGAAGAGAGGATATAGATGAGAAATTAATTTCTCTCTTATTTCTTCAAGGTCTATTTTTATAAGCTGGTATTGTAGATTTTTAGCAAATCTTAGTAAATTTTAATTTATAGTACTCGAGTGGTTAAAAAGATCCCTCGATGAACAATCGTGTAAATCAAGGGATTGGACATTGTGCGTCTTATTTTTACATTCATATCAATTTACCAAAGTTTTCAGGACAAATTGTTTCCCCAACGACTCTCCCCGATCATCAGATGACTCAAGTGACTCACTTTTCAATCGCGTAGTGACGAGTCAATTTACTGTTTATTGTTTATTAGTGTGCAATTTGCATCGGCGGTTTGGGTGTTGAGGGATTGAGAGATTTTTTTCAACTGTTCGACTTCTTATTACATTAGTTTATGTTTAATTTAGGATCAACGGTGAAAAGGTAGAACTAAATGGGGTTTGTTGCTGGAACCTACCCATTTTAAACCCCCTCCCTGTTGATAAATTGGGGGGGTGGGGGTCTTAGGGAGAGCTGCGCGTTCTCTTGGGTATGTGTCCCTGCGTAGTCATCTTCACTACTATACGAAACCTTTTGGGGGAAATCTATTAAATAATTGAATTCGAAATGAGTCCACTCGGGGGAGAAGAATAAGGGTTAGGGATAATCAAGTGAAGCGAATGGTGGATAAATAACAAACCAGAAGTATGAAAAAGGTTAAGGATAACAGCGTAATAAATAGCAAACCTTTTCAACTGTAATTACCAGTATTGAAAAAAGGTATTGTAAACTTTCGGAACTATCGAACTTTTTCCATTATTTCATGGGTGGATTATCTGTTTTTTGTTGCTTCCCTTTTCGTGTTTTTTTCCCAAATCTTTCATCTTCGTTTCACATAGAATGTACTAGTAGTGTTTCGCCTACCTCCCTTTATCCAAGCGGATTCCGACCGGATAATGAAATAGACATAAGGGTCAGTATGAAATCGGTGTGAACCCGAGGGACATATAGAATGTGAAAGAATGAAATGTAAGTCCGAGAATTAATGTTGAAATAAGAAGTATTTGGAGTGCTGGCGGTTGGGTTATCTTACTACTATTCAGAACGCAGAGCTCTTGTTAGCCGAGTGGATACGGCGTTGGTCTGTCATTATTACGGTACCGGGTTCGATCTCGGCAAGAGCGGACACAAACGTGAGCGCATGTCGAGATCTGGCTACCCATTGCTGGTGCTCAGCCCTGTATTCGGGTGGGTAGATCTTACACTTTTCATCACATATATGGCTAATTAGAACACTGCTTTCTTTCCCCTCTCGTCTTCGCAGCACAACACACGCACACTCTGATCCAGGGAATCATTCCGTTGGGTATCAATATCCACATACCTCTGACGTGGAATAGGTCCCTCTGCCTCAGGGGAACGAAGGTTCCACTTGAGCGCTGTTTGGTATCAAAACACAATACTTCCTGGCACCTCTCCCCAAAGAGGACCCGCACCTGGTGCCCTCGGACTGATTAGTGATTGTCATACTTACCTTTATGTTTTTTTCTTTAGTTGGTCGGGATCCGCCTGGATAAAGGCAGGTTGGCAAACCATTATTACTATTAAGAGCGGCAAATTTGCCTTCTGCTACACCCACCAACATGGCTTTGTTGCATTTAGGTTAGTCATCAGTAGCCGCCTTCACACCTCACCGGGTATCCCTGGGACACGCTCTTTATTACTATATACTAAGTTCATACCATCACTGTGTACATTGCAGTTTAGTTTACAATAACCATAATTGATTTGTAGTGATGTAAGTTATGAGACAAGAGAGAAAAATGAAGGAAGAGAGAAAATTGCCAATTTTGCCAAAAATGAAGAATGAATGAGAAAGACAAATGGATAAAAGGCCTATTGTAAAGAGTGACTGAAATCTAACCTTTTGTTCACATGTCATAAAAGCTGTTTTCCCCTGTCGACGGGATTAGAGGTGCCGTGATAATGGATAGGAAGAATTGGACGTGCGAAAGTTATCGAAATGAAGAGGATGAGTGAAAGTTAGGTTTATTTAACGAGGAAGAGATCATTAAGGAGTGGTTTATTGGATTTTACAGGCTTATTTACAGATAAATTAAATGTATATGTGGGAGAGTTGATGTACTTAGGCGTGAAGAGTATTGTAGTTGTGTAAGTAAATATTTGATAGTGTAATTTTGTAAAGTATGTACGCAATTGTAGTAGGAGTTTTGAAGAGTAGTGTCCCAACTGACCAATTTAAACAATTGAGGGTCCCAGTTTTTCCCATTTGTTAGTATGAAAGTAAAAATCGGAAAAAAATGAGAAAAATGTAACACAATAAAGGAAAGCTCGTGTGGGTGAAATTGAGTAGTTTGGATAGGTTAGATGGAGTAGTTCTGATGAGTGAGATGGAGTAGTTCGGGTGGATGGGGTGGAGTAGTTCGAGTGGGTCAGACGGAGTAGTTCAGACGAATGGTTTAAAAGAGGAAGCCAAGGCAGAGGGAAGTTGCCTATTTTTATTTTCATAGCGTTTTAGTAACATGGTTAGAGCGGTATTTACTTTTGCCTTTCTAAAATGTCTTTGTTAAAGTATTTGTCTTTTTAAAGTATTTCTTTTAAAATATTTGTCTTTCTGAAAGTTTTTGTCTTTGTTTTGTGATAATTTTTTTTGTTTACCAAAATTATTTTGCATCCTTCATTTCTCTCCAATTACCCGTCAACCACGACAAAGTTAACAAGTGGGCTAATCATTTGGGCTACCTTTCAGGTGAGTTAATCTGTGACTCCTAGACCAGGTGTCCTGGATAAGAGAGGATAGTCAAGGAAGGACTCGGGTGTGAGAGTGAGGAGTTCACTGGGGCCTCTTAAAAACTCTTGTTCGCCCCTTTGCCCCCTTCCTATTCGTGAGAGGGGACTTGGGTTGTAACTAATTAAGGATTGTTTTGCCTTATTTGTTGCAATCTACCTTTCCTTGCGAGCCCGTGGCTAGTAGTTTTTTGGGGCGTTGTTGTAGTTGTTTCCTTAATTGTTTTGAAGTATTGAGCGAAACATAAGTGAAACAGCGTCGTTGGTATTTTGAAAAGGAAAGAGAAATCTCAGAATCGAAGGCCCGGTTGTATTTTTTTGTCCTTATTTGTATTCTTCTTTGTTTTAATATTTAGTGTGGAAAGATTATTTGGTGACTCAACGGATTCAAAGATGACTTCTATTTATGAATTTTAGAAAAACTTCAGTTTGGAGATATTAAATATCTTAGCTAAGAGTTGTGTGAAATTGCGGGTATAGGGAATATACATGTGTTCAAATCATGGTCAAAAGATAATGTGTCTAACGCGATTGTGGAATACTTTGAATTGTTAGAAATGGAAACAAATGAGGGCATCAAAGAAGAAGCTCGGGAGAATCGTGAGCATGGCGTGACTGAATCCATTCGAGGGGGTGGGGATATGTACAAGTCCGTAGGGATAACCGCGGCAGCGGAACGGTTGAGACTCAAAATAAGGTTGAAAGAACTAGAACGGGAATTGCAGGCTCGAACCACGTCGGCAGATGTTTTGATAGACCCGACCCTAGCGACGATGTGTCTAGACAGGTTAGCTTAGTGTCAGAATTTGATGAGAACAACCCGGAACGCTTCTTTCGAGCCTTTGAAAGGGAATTTGGTATTTGTATTTAACATAATGACTCTTTTGATGTGTTCTCTTCTGGACTTATAACGATGGCGCTAATGACCCTCAGTCGGTAGATGGGGCACAAAGTCAAGGTGATCAGTCAGTCGGTGCAACGGAATCCTTCTTGATGAGAAAGGACCTCCTGGTAGTTGTTACACGGTGCAATCTGTCGTTGAAGGATGATTCTTGCAGAGGGTTCGATCTTAGTAGAATGGCGGTGACCCTCAATAGTCACGGCAACTCGATGTTTGCCTGCCCGTTCTTGATGGAGTCCCGATACGACGAAGTGGTGGGGAGCAAAAGGAGCTGTATGAATGCCCACTGATCTAAAATTTACAAGAGTTTTATATTATGAAAGGTGGGGGCTCACCTCCAAAGGGGTTTGCCAATAGGATAGGACGAGCTGTGAGGTAGTTTAATGGAAGTCTTCCAATCCTATATTACGTGGGAGGAGTTTTCACAGATTTTTAAGTGTGGTTGCCAATCACTGACCTAAGAAGGGCGGGCTAATTTCCAACACTGCTTGTTTATTTGCTATGTTCACGACCAGAGGCGGGCATATAATTTTCCTAACCTATGTTAAAAAGTAGGTGGCACTGAAAACGTATGACTTCAAACAGAAAGGGTCTTTGACCGTATAACAGATTTCTAAACTTTTTTTTGAGAATTATTTAAGAAGACGTCAAACAAAATGGTCTTTGACCGTATAACATATTCCTAAGCTTTTTATGGGGGAAGAATTACTTAAGAAGAGGCAGTTTGCCAGTAGTGCCTTGGTTTTAATGCTTGTACGGCACGATTTCTACTGTGACGTCATTAAAATTTCGGAAAAATGAAATATAGAGTTTGGTCAGCAGAAGAGAGAGTCGGATACAAAGAACAGTTGAGCTTTTTTGAAAAAAAAATAACTATTAAACTACTAAGCGTTTAATTCATATCTATTTGTCTATCTATTATTTATCGATTTATCTATCTAATTACATGCAAATGTATGTTTCCTAAGTAAGAAAGTGAGAGGCGGGCTGCCTGTTTCATCTAACTATGCTATAGTTGCTTTCTTGTTAAGGCACTTAATAGACTCCAGGGCAGAACTGGTTGCATACGGTTTGAAGGAAAAGGCGGAACGGGTGCACCTCGATTTTTCCGAAGCTGACGTGAGGAGAGGAATTACGACGCCACAAATGAGGCCTTACTGAGCCAGTGTCAGGGCATAGCTGAAACCTAGGGGTAATTTTGGGGGGTTCGATTAGAGAGAAATTTAGAACGATGACTAAAATAGGTCGGCAGTAAGTGCTACAGGGATTAAAACCCCATATTATTGAGGCATTTAAGATGAAATTGCTAGCCGAATTATGCAATTATTTGAATAGGAATGGTTTCAGCACCTATGTAGGGAGTGAAGTTAGCCGACCTATACCTAATACTCAAGAGGAGGAATTATGGTTAGAAAATTAATGGATTCAAGAGAAACAGCTATAGGAATGGAACTGGTTGTGCGAATGAGGCTTATTCATAAAAAGGTAGAGTTAGCACGAACAACAATAGAGACGAGGGGAGCATAATGAAGCAAACTAAAGAGCTTAAGGATAAGAAGAGCAATAGATAGGGTAGTGGCGTTGTGTGTCGGTACTGCCGGGAAGCAGGGCACCGCATGAGTGCTTGCCAGTTGACCTTATTAGAAGGGGAGAAGATGAAAGAGTAGGAAATAGGTGAAAGGTCCAAGGTGGCTAGGAATAGCCAGACCATATCCTTAGCACGGACCGAAGTAGTCTTAAATGAAACAGAAGCCAATCGCCACTTTATTCTCGAGGTCAAGTTAGTTTTCAGCGAACAATCAAGTGCAACGACCGTGAAACTTTTGAGAGATGCAAATGCTCATTTGAGTTTTATTGACGGAAGCTCGCTTAGGATAACACTAGAGCTTACACCACGCAGAAAAAAGGTGAATAAGGTGATGACTATCCATTTGGCAAGAAGGTGTTGCAAGTTTGGGGTCTATGGTTCTTTGCCATGGGAAGGTTTTAGCTTTAGACTAGGCATTGTTGGCAGCCGCGTAGTGACTAGAACCGAAGTGATAAATGTTCCTTCACAGCCTAGTCTCACAGAGGGACTTGAATCTGAGTACCAAGCCTTGTTTTTGGCATGTGTGGTCACTCTCTCGATGAGAGAGAGAAAAAGCGGAGTCCAATGAGATTCTGATGGGAGGGCGGCGTGTGAAAAGGCAACCGAAGAGTGATTGAGGCCGGTCGCCTAGTCGATGAAGTAGGTTGGAAGCAAATCTCTGGAAAGTTAAAATAGACAAAGGAGCGAGGAAAGCACAGCGCGATTCTCCGACGGGCTCACGTGTGGTAGATTATGGCTACCGTAATGAGAGTGAGCCTTCAGTCGATAGGAAGCAAGCTGAGGTGAGGATTTGCAGGTCTTAAAGAAGGGACGAAGCAAGTCTGCAAGGGTCGGAGAAATTGTTCGATGAACAAGAGGCTAGAAAGAGTGATAATTTGACTGAGTGGCAAACTGGAGTCGAAACTCTAGGTAAATACTTTGGGTTCGTCAGTGACGATCCAAAGATTAAGTATTTTCTGAGGAGGAGGAGGTCTAGGCACCTGGAATGTAAAGAAAAGGGCAGATGGTCGGAAGTGTTGCAGTTAGTGGTCACTCAGGTCTATAGGCATATTTTTTCCCCATTGCTCATTAGGGTATCGGAGAACACTTTGGCATGTACAAGATTTATCAAAGGATTCTGAGTCAATTATTCTGGCTTCGACTAAATAGGGACGTGAAGAATTACATCAGAACGTGCCACCTCTGCCAAATAGGTGGAAGAGGGCAGAGTGGGATAAGAAAAGTTTCTCTTACACCTACGTATAACGGTGGTCAGAGAGCCGTTTTATTTGCTATTAATTTACACCTACGTACACGGGTGGTCAGATATTCAGTCGTTTTCTTTGGTATTGATAGATATAGTGAGTCCTTTGCCTCTCACTCGTAAGGGCAAAGAATATTTCTTGTCGATTAAGTGTGAAGCCACTCATTATATTGAGGTTGAGCGACTCAAGAGAGATACATCCAAAAATATAGTTGAGGTTTTACTAAATTCTCTATGCAAGTTTGGGTTCCCCTAACGATTCGTTCAGATCAAGCCTCAAGTTTTCCCTCAGTTTTTTTTTGTAAAAGCGGCTAAGGTGTTAGACATATCAATAGGAACCTCGATCCCCTATCATCGTGAGACTCTGGGTGACATTGAGAGGTGTTATGGAAACTTGAATGACGTAATGTGCAAATGTATATGAAAATCCAGGGTACTGGGACGAAAAATTGGACATCCTTTTATTTTTACTGGGTTAGGAATCTCCTGGAGCAGTAAGCGTGGGGTGATGTAGCAAGTGTTAGCTAACGGTCTGACTTAAAATATGTAAGTGATTTAAATGATAAACTCCATAAGTTGAGTCGGTTTGCTCGGGAGAACCTGCTCAATAGCCAGCTAGTGGTGAGAAAGAATTATAAGGACGCCGTGGGCCGCGAGTTTAAGACTTCCCCGACTATTATCGCCTAAAAGCACACTTTTCCGAGCTATTATCGTCTGAAAACACTTTTCTGGGTTAAAATCGTGCAATTGGAAACTAAAAGCGAGTGAAATCGAGTCAAATTTAATAGCACGTCCACTAAACGTACTTAAGAGAAAATGTGTTTTTGAATCTAATTGAACCTTAATACCGCACCGTTCAGAAATCTGTTCTTTTCTGATTAGTGGCAAAATTCATTTATATCATCGAAGTGGACATAGTACACCAACGAACGACTATCTCTGTTTTTTTCTCAATTGTCCCAAACATCAGAAATTTTTAACCGAAGACTATGGAAACCCTTACCTGGGACTATTTTTTGGTGCTCAAAAACAAACTCTATGCATGTATCTAGGATACATGCATATAGCAGTTATGTATTTAAAACAAAATACAAGAATAGCAAAGGGACTTTGAATGCGGAGACGTCAATCTGTAGAACTACATAATTTGTGGCTATACGGTATATCATACACAAGTGCACTTTCTGTAGCTTCACGACTTTCTTTGTAGATTTCTCCTTGTGAACTTTCTGTGTGTGTGATTCGCTCTCGTTGATTGCCACTTTAAATTCAAGTGTATGGGGGAGGGGCTATAAGGTTAATTGTAGCCCTATTTTCAATCTTGGGGGTTTGCTTTAAGGTGGTCGCCCTACGTTATGGATACCTTTGGTTCGGAATCTACGTTAAACAGTAGGTCCTAACCCACCTGAGAAATAAAACGTATTTAAAATAAATGTAGATCGGTGGTAAATACATACTAAATACAAATTAATTAGGGGTTTTTTTACCACGATTTACACTTATTTAAGATGCCTTCTATTTCTCGGGGGTGCTAGGACCTACTGATTAACTTGGATTCAGAACTGCAAAGTATCTACAGTTTAGAGCAACCGGCGAGAAAACGACCCGAATTTAGACTAATATCCAGGCCGTGAGTGTATGTACGTTTAATCCATACCATGTACGTTTAATCCAAGTGTCATAAAATTGAAAATAGGTGAGGGTACAGGACGGCGGGGGCGGGAGTATTTTTTTATTTGTTTTGTCAAGAGCAATGGCTAATTCACCCTCCTTACCCCAAATGAAAAGACATTTGGGGGATTAGAGCCAATTGTGATTGCCTCACCCTCTCTTTTTCTTTTACTCGTACATACATACAATACTTACACATTTACACACATTGGTCCCATTAGTCGCTTCCTTATTAGCCGTAATTAATTCTTCCAGCTTTATCGTCACACATATGTACATACACTGATGCATATTTACATAAGTGCACATAGGTGTATACCCTTTGGGGGGGAATTTCTCGTATTCACTCGTACATGCGTTGTATTTACATGCCTTTATTTATGAAGGCTTTTGTAAATAAACGTGACAACGATTAGAATAGCATTTTTTTTCCATTTTCTTGGGGGGGGGGGGTTATATTGAAACTATTTTGAATTAAAGTTGAGGTGGATGCAATTAATATTATAAAAAAATGTTTAGTAGCATCATTTATAATATTTGAAAATTTCTTTCATAAATTCAGCAATAAATCTAAAAGGATTTATTTACACACACACACACACATACGCACACATATATATATATATATATATATATATATATATATATATATATATATATATATATATATATATATATATATTCGGTTAAAAGGCTATTTTTGGCAAACACAGTCTTCCTCAAAGCCGTCGGAAGGAGCTCTTCTCACATACACGAGAAGGTAACACTTAAAATAGGTGTTTTCTCAGAGGGACCGCCGAGAAAATGATCCTTCTCGTGTATGTGAGAAGAGCTCCTTCCGAGGGCTTTGAGGAAGACTGTGTTTGCCAAATATAGCCTTTTAACCGAATATATATATATATATATATATATATATATATATATATATATATATATATATATATATATATATATATATATGAAACGAAAACCCACTAAGGAAAATGAGAAATTATTCCTAGCACTTTCGTTTTTATTATCGAAGACCTGTTTAATAATAAAGACGAAAGCGCTCGGAATCATTTAACTTGCGTGTTATTTATGATTTATGTCTGAATGGTAAAATTTGCTAATTTAAGTTTTGAGCTTTTTTTACTTACCGGTGTATTATTCTTTTTTAGCCCCAGTCTACAACCCCCCACCCATCTATGGATAGTATTTCTGGTTCCTCTATTTGTTTAACAACTGGTTGGGGGGGGGGAGGAATCCCCCAATTAACGAGGGTGATGGCTTCATTGTTTGGTCAATTGGGCGTTATCTGATGGGCAGATTGGATATGGTAGTTCGGTATGAATGTTGAAGAGAGGAAAAGATTTGATTGTATGTTACGAATGATGCGGGAAAGGAGAGGCTAAAACGAATGACGAAGAAGGAATATAATTGGGCAACCGGTGGCCTGCGAATGACGCACCTTCTCAATTTAGACATCACGAAATTACAGTTTAATTACAATCACATAACATAATCACTTTATAAATCTAATCACATAATTATATCGCTATGTATATAGCTATGTATATAATTCTATGTATATAACAACATATTACATCACTTAACCCCCTCACGTTGTATATAACATCACACAACTTCAAATCTGCGCAAATAACATCACATAACCTCCTCACGTTGTATATAACGCCACCCAACATCAACTCTTAGCAAAGTAAATCACATAACCCCTTTACTTTGGGTATATCATCACACAACATCAAATATGTGCAAATAACATCACATGACCCCATCACGGCGTATATAACATCACCCAACTTCAAATATGCAAAAATAACATCACATAACCCCCATCACGTTATACATATATAATACCACCCAACATCAACTCTAGCAAAGTAAATCACATAAGCCCCCTTACTTTGGATATATCATCACACAACATCAAATATGTGCAAATACCATCACATAGCCCCCTCTTGTTGTATATAATGCCACACAACATCAACTCTTTAGATATACCATCACACAACTTCAAATATGTGCAAATAACATCACATAACCCCCTCACGGTGTATATAACATCACAAATCAACTCTTCGAAAATCACATCACATAACCTCCCTCACTAGACCACCAGGAGCCGGTCTTCTTTGAGGGGAGAGGGGACGGGTATGGGGAATATTTTGTAGTTTGGGCATTAGCCAGCGATAGAGTAGGAACCTTGACACCCCGGGCTGAAGGGAGACCCGTTCCGCGTCATGGGTATGTGGATACAATTACCCATCGGCAGGATTCCTTACTACAGAGAAGAGTTATGTTGTCAAGATGGAAAATGAAAGAAAGTGCAACGTTAGAGTGGACCTCCCTTGGATTACCTTTTGAGAAGGAAATACACTCTCCAATGTATCTTGACGCATGCCAGCTCTGGGTAAACCTTTAATTACTTAGAAGGGCAGCTCCTTCTTTCCTACTGGGGCATGATAACTTGTCCCTGATCGAAGTGTCCATCGTGCACACGAGGGTGCCTTCATCCCCGTTTAACGGGGTATTACTAAATTAGCGTTTGTTTCCACAGCGGAACCAAACCGAATTCGTCGCCAAAGAAGACACCGCCCCGCACAAAGAGTTTATTCTTCCGATTCGATCTTTCAAATCGAACGGATGGTAGAATGCTCGATCTGCGATATGGATCCCACCAGTTCATCAGAACGCGAATCCTGAGTTTGATTCGACTGAAAATTTAGCCGATATTTTCAGAGTTCCGATGAAAGTGTTGCCTGTGCGAGTGTGTGAGGGTATCTTTCCCAAGATGGTACCCAACGAAGTAGCGATTGGCTCAGATATGAAAGATATATGATAAAATTTTCACTAGAAACGCTAACATACTCGTATCTGAACTTGCATCCCAATCCGAGGTCTTCAGTCAAAGTAGGAAGCAGAAATCTGTACCGACTTTAGATGAGTTTTAAAAACCCTCAATAGATTCGACCACAGACCCAACATCATAATTTGTCCCTTATCTGATCCCAATGATTTATTATATGACTGTTGATAGTGGGCTGGAGTACTCGTTCTAGCTTCGAAAAACTTGCACTGGTGAGATAAGGAAAAGCGCTCTGTAAGACGAACTTCCTCCGAAGAGTTTGTCGTTTGAATGGGGTGGTTTAGCATACTTGTTAGAAAGGGTATGGGGATAAAAAAATTGAACATTAGATGCTTTGCGGTATTGAGATGCTTGTGTTGACTGAAAGGAAAAAGTCTCCTTGGAAAAGTTTGACGTTGAAGGGGAGTGTAACAACTTTGTACTTGTCAGTCATAGTCAATTTGAGAAGGCGATTCTTCTTCGAGCGAGGGCTTTGAGGAAGACTGTGTTTGAATGATATATGAATTTGATTTGCTTATTCGTTCAATTTTGGGACTTGGCAGTCATAGTCAATTTGAGAAGGCGATTCTTCTTCGAGCGAGGAGTCATTCACTTCTCTCATGTTGAATGATATATGAATTTGATTTGCTTATTCGTTCAATTTTGGGACTTGGCAGTCATAGTCAATTTGAGAAGGCGATTCTTCTTCGAGCGAGGAGTCATTCACTTCTCTCATGTTGGATGATATATGAATTTGATTTGCTTATTCGTTCAATTTCGGGACTTGGCAGTCATAGTCAATTTGAGAAGGAGATACTTCTTCGAGCGAGGAGTCATTCACTTCTCCCATGTTGAACGATATATGAATTAAATTTTTTTCTTCGCTCAATTTTTCTACATAAACAAGAAGAGATTTTACGGCTTCTATTTTTTAACGTAATTTATTTTCAGGGCTACAACCGATTTTACTTTTTTAGAATATTTAAAAAAATATGAGTAAGTAAATAAATTTCCATGATCCATAAAGGCATTTATTTAATATATTTTATAAAGATTTTATATGATACAATCGAGGATAAGTTTGATACTCGTATGCTCTTCGAACTTGTTCTCTACTTTGAACAGGAATGTTAATTATTCGTGGTTCGAGTTTCACGATCTGTGTTCGAATCCACTTTGTGCTAACCTCTCGTTAGCTTTGACGCACATTTTTTTGAGGAGGTTGGGATCCGTGCGCGTATAAACTACAACATAAAATAAATTATGAAAAAAAATTGAGGTGGGATAAAGTTCGTTCTGGAAAAGACTGATAAGATATTTAACGTTGTAATTTAAGCTGAAAGGGAAACTATCGATGCCGAAGACGAAAGAATAGCGATATCAGATTAGTCCAGCATTTTTAACCCCAAAGAAAGAGAGCCTATTTTTATCGCGCTCTGATTTTAATTACATATGAAGGAATGCCATTTGATATGACGAATTTATTAGTGTGAAACAGACAGATAAGATTGAATCAGGAAGTAAGGAAATCCTTTCCCTGAAAGGCTGACGTTGAGAGAGGAGGTGGAGTAAATTTTAAGGCTACAATTGAACACAGATCGTATCTTCGTAGTCATTTGAGCTGAAAATTTTATCACGGGATGATGGGGGATAAATATGGGATTATTATAATCTTAGGGTCCAATTGTATTTCCTCCAACATACCCACTTTTAACTGATTTTCAAATAACTCACCGTAACCCTTCATTAGGCCCATTTGGTTACTTTAATTTGACCTTATTTAAAGTTTTCAAAGTTATTTTGAAATTGGACGGAAATTTCGATAAAACTTCTTCGGACCAAAGCAAATTGACACAGGATCTGCCCTCGCAGCAGCAGCTCGATGGAGTTGTAAAAGTCCTCAATTTTCAATATCTATTGACCTTACGTCCGTCTTGTATACCGAGTGACAACGCTGAACAGGAATTCCATCCTAAAATCTAAATCAAAGTCAGATTTAGAATAATTTAAAAAATTGAAATAAAAAAGGCAATGGATTTAGAGCAGAGTTGACAATCAGTTCGGATGTTTGATCGACTTCGTGTTCGGATTTAGATCTCCTTTCAGGCAATCCTGCAATCTAGCCTCATTCTCCACCATGCTCTTAGGATCGATGAGGCTGGCCTCCCTCGAGTTACATCCCGAACCGAAGTTTCTTTGAGACACTTGTGTTGAGTTTGATGTTTGTGAGGTGTGATTAGGGCCTTTGGAAGCACACTCTTAACCAGGGGCATCACCCTCTAATTCCGAAGAATGATCACCCCCCTCGAACGTACTTGGTAAACACCAGTCTTACACATGGAGGAACTCTTTCGAATTTTGGAAGGCTAACCTTCCTTTACCTCGGTAATTTCTCTATACTGGGGCCTTAATTTGACAATTTTTAACGTTTCATTTTTTTTAATGAACCAGTTGATGTATCGATGACCAGTCAACAGCACTGGAAAACATACAGAGTAAAGTTTTCGTTGAGAAAAAGTTAGCTGACATGGGGAACTTGAACCCATCTGAATGTTGGAAAAGAGTTACCTGTATCATGATGATTTGCGCCGAGTATCAAAATAACGACACCTTGACTAGTGCTCAATGCTCTGTAAACACTGCAAAAGCTATAAGACGTGACATGGACAGCTACAACGGTGACTACGAAGCCGCGGTCAAGAGAAAGAGAGACAACAGGCGTTCTGACACCGTTTGTACGCCAGAATTCATTAACATCTGCAGGAGAAGGTAGTGAAAGACCCTAGCAAGGGAATCCAGGCTTTGACGAGAGAGATGGATGTTGAAGTCACTACCTTGAAGCTGGCCCTGAATGCGGACCTTCACTACCACTCGTATAAAAGGTGAAAGAGACAAATTATGACAGCCAGGTCCAAGGACAACTGCTTAACGAAGACAGAGGAGCTCCTGAATAAGCTGAAGCACCCTGTTGGTTTCGGAATGATCTGGTTCTTCTCAGACGAGAAGAACTACCAGGACCAGTTTCACAGCATCCAGGATTATAGATGTCTTGCCTACAAACCTTTCGAAGTTTGAGGTATCATGAAGATCAAGTTCTTTTAAACTGTGATGGTCATTGGGTGTCTCGATTAAAGGTTAAGTCATCGTCATGACGGCCAACATCTTTGAGCAAAGTCTCAGGCTCAATTAAGACGGCTAGGAGGAGCTGCTGAAGATTGTATTCAAACCATGGCTGGAGAGGGTGGCTGCTGGAAGGTCATACCTGAGGAAAGAGTCAGAAGTGTTTGTCGGAGAATTTCTACGATTTCACCAGTGCCACTTTCTGGTCTTCTAATTCACCAGATTTTAATCACATGGATTACTATGTGCGGGGTGCGGTTGAGAAAGAGACCAACCGCTGTACCTGCAACATCAAGAACGAACTGGTGGCCAAGATTTTCGCAGGGGCAGTAAGGAACGCATACTCCAGGTTCCGGAGACGTCCTGAGGCCGTGCTTGAAGCTTAGAGCCGCTACTTTGATTAAACTGTTATCCTCCAGCCATAATCTAATTGCTAGTTTTTGAATTTTTAAAATACATTTATATTTGGCAGAGATATTGCGTTTTCTTTTTCTTCTATACAAATTGTCAAATTTAGCATGAACACCCTATATATATATATATATATATATATATATATATATATATATATATATATATATATATATAAATATATATGAGGCGACTCCAGGTCATCAATATCACTCGAGCTCATCACAGATTTCACCTAAAACACATGTATAAAAGAAGGTAAAGACATAATGCACACCGAGATTTATATGTGCAATGATAATTTAACAATAAGACAGAAATATAGTTTTAATATAAAATTACTCACTTCATTTATACATGAACTCCTCGTCGTGTTGGTTTGAAGGCTGTTACTTCCTTCATCATGTCCACGTAAAGGCAACTCTTGTTTACACATGTATAACACTGCATTTATTAAATGCTTTAAATATTGTCTATTTTCTTCAGCTGCTTTGTTATGCCGTTCTTTTTCCAGTTTATCAGACTCACTAATAGCCTTCACAACATCGTACAGTCCGAAAGTTTTCAAGCTTTTATAACTACTTAAATGACTCACTGATTTACTGTGATGCTAACAGTCACTCAGGATGGTTTTATAATTATTATAGCCTTTAATTGTTCACGACTGATTAGCTTTTGTTTTAAACAACAAACATGGCCAGCAGTAGAGTTTCTCTGTGACGCTACTTGCACAAAGCTAATCAATCTGTTCATACCATCTTATCTGGAATTTTTGAGTTCCAACTTTAGTTTTCACTGGAGGAATCGGCCTTCCAGCTCGAAGAATTTCACGTTTTTCCGCAATATTCCTTCCCCCAAATGGCTTATTTTTTTATATCTAGCACTATGTCTTTCTCCATTTCTAAGTTAAGGGTAAAAATAAAGCAACCCTGCAAAACACAACTGATCTTTACACACAGACGCACAGAATACAAGCATTCAAATTACGATAGCGGAGTGCACAACATACATTAACCAGAGACCGATCTGACTGTCGCCTGTACTGTACTCTTGACAAGAGATCCTAGTTAGTCTTTTACACTAACCAGGCTCGTTCGTATTAGCCCGAGTTGCTGGATAATTTTTCGTTCCTTTAAGAATACTGTAGGATGGAAACTTTTCAAAGATTGAAATTTAAATCATATATATATATATATATATATATATATATATATATATATATATATATATATATATATATATATATATTGAACACACTGGAAAATTCTAGAATTCGCCCTCTACTGGACTGGTTGGAATGAAATTTAAATATAACTTGGTAAATACTTGTACAATATTGTAAGAAAAAGATAATTGAAAATGATTAGATATTAAATTATTTACAAAAACAATGAAATACCCGATGCAAATGTATTGGGCACATTCTACTTAATATTTAGTTACAAAGCCATTGTAGGTTATTACAGCTTGTAGGCTTGTACTTTGTTGTAAGTTGTTAGCAAAGTTCAACGGTAATGGCAGCCCATTCTTACTTACAGAAATCCTTCAGGTGTTCCAAATTTCCCGGGTTTCTCGCTTAGATTCGTATCTTCAGCTCATTCTCCCGATTCTCAGTGCGATTGAGATTAGGAGATTGGCTCGACTATTCTAAAGCATTGATCTTCCTTATGCAAAACTATTCCCCTCTTTGCTTTCGCAGTATGTTTTATGCCGTAGCTTTAGTGATCGTGCCGAGGACAGGGTTGGGAAAAAATCGGATTTTTTTAATAAAACCACAAAAAATCGATTTTTTTATTAAAATCATTAAAATTAATTATTATTATATTTATAATAATTCTTTAGTTTCTAGGACTTAATTTAGATTTATAAGTTCTAATTTCAGTAGCTGAAAGTTTCTCATTTAACTTGTTTATGATAGTTCCTGCAACAGTTATAGGAATTAATAATTTTGTTTTAATCAAGGATTATTTAGTAGATACCAGTGTTACTAACTGGTAACTTACATATTTTAATCAGAATAGAAGTATCACACTCTTAATCACTCTTTTACTAAGTTATTATCATGGTTGTCAATGATTAAATCAAAAGGATTTAATCAGATTATTTAATAATTGATTTTTTTCTGTAAAAAATCAGGATTTTATTTTTTAATCTACTTTTCTTTTCTATTTTTGATATCTTTTTTATTTGGAAGTAAAAAAACTAAAAGATAAATGGTTTGAAGGTTTAAAAAAACTTATGGATGGCATTGGCACTAATTCATTCATTTTGATTTTTGACACAACTTTCAGCCTGAACTGTAATTTCTGTAAGTAGAGATATTGCATGAAATAAACATTATGTATCCAGTGGCTCACATTGCTTTTAAGGTATATTACAGGTAGAAAAAATAAAAAAAGATAAAAATATTTAAAAATCATACAAATAAAAAAATAGAAAACATAAAAAATAGTCATTTTTTTATCGATTTGATCTTTTCCGAATCCAAAAAATCTCGAACCTTGCCATATACGCATAATTTCTGTATATTTGAATTTAAAAGAAGATTTTAATCGATGATTTTTTTTCTCTGATTATAATTGATTAAAATCGCTTGATTAAAATCATTTGATTTTAATCATGCCAACCCTGGCCGAGGATATTAAATATTTCTCCAGTATTTCGCAATTCACTTAGCTATTCATACTTCCATCAACTACATGAAGTCCACCGGTTCCTTCAGATGAAAAACATGCCCAGCTCATTATATTGTCGCCGCCGAATTTTACTGTTGGATGGTATATATTGCAACGATTGAATTCCTTTCCATTCTGTCTACAAATTTGACTTAATGTATTTTGTCCAAAAAGTTTTATTTTATTTTCTTCGGACCAAAGGATTTTATTCCAGAACATATCGCTTTTCTCTAGGAATCGGTCAACGAAAGCGAGGTGGACCTCGACGAGTTTCCTTTTCAATAAGGAGCTCTTTTGGGGGCTGCTATAATGAAGGCTTACTGGATGCAGTGTCCATTTAATGTTATCTTTAATTACCACCGTTCCTGCTTTTTGTAGATCTTAGCTCAGCTCGGATGGTGAACTGGCTCTTCTTCACTTTCCTGGATACATAAGCTTTGCACCAATTTCCGATATTCTCAGAGGACGTCCAACTCGCGGCCGGTTAACGACAGTATGGCGTTCTTTCCATTTTCGAATCATGGCTCTGAGTGTGCTAACTGGCATATTGAGTTTAGTAGATATGTTTCTATAACCCAAGACCATTTTAATGATTGTCAATGATCATCTTACAAAGATCCTCTAATAGCTCTTTCGTCTAAATCATTATCTAAACCTATAGATGCGATGGTGGATAGCAAATGCCAGTTCACTCTTTTGATAAGCTCAGTAAATGTCCGTGATGCCAACGAAATCAATGGAGTAAACCAGCGTAAGTGACGTGAAGTATTATGATTGTTCAAATGACGTCCAAACCTGACGTGGAAGTTTCTGCCTTATTAAAACGATGATCTCACAGTACATGCTATTGTATGCCCAATACTCGCTTCGATTGTTTCGTTGTCTTTGTTAATACAAACTCATTTCAAGTACCTTCTACGTGCTATATTGTACAAGTATTTAACAAGCTATATACAAATTATCGATATGATCAGTGTGTCCAATACTTTTGTGTCACTGTATATATGTATATTTACTATAAAAACTTGCTAATTATACAAATACCGGTGGTCAGACCAACGGCGAGCGCTTGATGGCACCGATTCAAATCTGTACCATTTGAGTGACGAGTAGTTTTATTAAAAAAAATTTCAGGTTTATTTTGAAATCTTTGTATCATTTTCCCGTTTTTCTTTCTTCCTCTCTTTCTCAAGCTTATATAGAACTAAGCTCCACTGCTCGGCTTAAAGGCTATCTAGAAACCAGCCTCTTTTGGGAGATCTGGTGAGTAATTTGTTAGCAATTCGGAATTCCGCGCATACGTATAATCTAGCGTCAGTTTTCTCTTGTTCATATCATACTAGACTCAGTTGTGCATTGTCTGTGAAGGAAGCAATACCATGGCTAAATTCAACTATCCAAATATTTAGAAAATGCAAGCTTTGCTGCTGGGATTCACGACGAGAGCTCCAATGCGAAGATCTTCGAGCGCTTGGATGTCAATCTGAAGACGGTGCAAAGAATCAGGAAAGAGCTGGATGATTTAGGCTGTAATTTGGAGGGTACAGCGGCTTGGAAAATTCACTTTATTGCGTTTAGGTACGAAAAGCAATTTCTCACTGAGATTTATGCCAGTATTGACAACGATCACAGTGAATTAATGAGGTCCATAGCCAGGGACAAGGGAGTATCAGGTCTCATCAGCCAGTTAATGCACGAGGACATACGATACTACTCATACAAGATGAGAAAGGGCCAGCATTAGTTGAAGGACAAGTGGATGGAACGTGTTAAGAAGCTTGTGAACAAACTGAAACATTCCCTTAACCCTGGTACGCTGCGGTTCTTCTCTGACGAGGAGGATTTCTGCAAGACCAGGTAGTGAACTCACAAAACAACTGCTGGCTCTCCGTGTCCCCCAAAGATGTAGCGAGAGTCATGAAGACCAGGTTTCCGGTCCACATCATGGTGTTTGGAGTGGTCGGTAGCGAGGGCCACGTTATGCACCCGTTTATCTTCCATGGGGGCCTCAAACTCAATAAAAAGGGCTACATCAAGTGTCTGGAGGAGTTGGTGTTGTCATAGAAAATGGCTGCTGGAAGGCCGTACGTGTGTCAGCAGTACTCTGTAGCATACTGCATAATCAGGAGGACCGAGTCTTGGCTGCCAGACAATTTTTTTGACCACACCAAGCTAACATCTGGCCTCCTAACTCCCCAAAGTGCAACTCCCTGGACTATTATTTGGATTTGTAAGGTGTAGTTGAGAGAGAAACCAACAAGTCCCATGGCCCCACCAAGTTGGAGCATAAGTCTGGGATCACCACAATTTTCACCTAGTTAAACACGGGGACCTTCGAGAAGGCCTTCAGCAGGTTTCGACGTCCCCTGGAGGACATAACTAAGGCCAATGGCGATTTCATTAAATAAAATGAATAGTACAGCAATCCTTCACTTTTTTAGCATGTAACTTTGGTAAATATATCTGTATAAATGAACTCTCTGTGTTGGGTGAGAGCCTCCAACCGCCCCCCCCCCCCCCGAGATAAAAATAGATAACAATAACAACAACTTCGGTTCCTGATGCTCGAACGATTTCAGGTCATTTCCTTTGCGCCTCTGAACAGCTGCTCGTCACATTTCCCGATAGAGGGAGGGGGGGGGGGCTGGAGTCGTGACTTCCTTAGTCGTTTCACGGTTCCCTTTTCCTGGGGCTATGAGGTCCATCTTATGCTTTGATAGGGGCCGGGGGTTTTACCTAAATAGAAGGGGGAGAAGGTACAGGAGAGTTGTGCGCCCAGCTGGTCCCGGGGAACCTACTAAGGGTGGGCGCGTTCCACACTTCACCTGGTTCATTCTGCACCCTTTGGTCACACGGGGGGGAGGGTGCCCCTAAATTGGAATAGTGAGGAGGTCTTGGAGACCTGTGTACCCTCCCGATTCCGAGCGCTCCAAGTAGTTTCCTCTTCCACCCTTCTTAGTTTTGATAATAATTCACTTCCCTAACTTCACCACTTTTGTTTCCCTCGTTGGTTTTGTTCATTTTTTAAATAAATAGCAACCAACCCGCAAGGGGGGAGTGGCTCAAATTAGTACCCTTGTGCGCACCCACTTGACTTTAATGGGAAAACCATCGAGGGCATCTCTAAAGTAAGAAGAGGTCTGTACAAAAAGGGGTGAAGTTGGAGCAAGTGAAAATCCGTGTAAGATATACAGCCGCAGATCCCCCTTGTTGGCTTTGGGGCTTGAAGCACAATATGTGGCCGTGGGGCTGAGAAGACACGTAATCCTCCAGATGTCAGCTGCAGCATGGTTACCTATGCTACCGCTGGACTCACCTTGAAGAGATTTAATTGATGGTCAAGAAAACTGGAGTAATCCAACGAGGTCGTGTCAACTGGAAAAAAAGGGATAGATAGACGGAAGGACAAATAATGATGGGGGGGATTGTACAATTATAGTGGTAACTAGTTCATCCAATGGGCTTTTCCTTCCCCCGGACCCTCCCGGCCCCACCTTCGGTAGTATGTTTTAAGGTAAAGGAGGATCTTTACAGATCTTGCTTTACAAAACTTGCGCGAGATTACCTCGTTGGTTGGCGCTTCTTAGCTTTAAGGAGCATCAACAAATCACTCACTTAAAAAAAAACCGTTAAACCTGTCCAACTGATCTTTATGTTATTTTTATTTTACTTCCGCTCTGGCTTTCACCGTCTCTTTGGAAAAAGAAATTGTCATTTTTTGTTATAAACAAGGTCAACAGACCTAAGTCGCTTGCTCTCAATTATTTTGACTTACGAACTTCAAAACTTTCAACAAGTGGGACAATCCGACCTATACTTAGTTTTCTTTTAATAATTTCAGGCTAACATCGAGAGGAACTTGGCAATTATATCATTCGAAAGAGAATATAAAACAACATAAGGGTTTCAAATTTCGTTAGAATCGGTGAATAATTATGTTAAGACCAACTAATTTCCTGACTAACCTTGGGAGGATCTTGGTAATTATATCATTCGAAAGAGAATATAAAACAACATAAGGGTTTTAAATTTCGTTCGAATCGGCTGAATAGTTAGGATGTTATTACCAACTAATTTCCTGATTAACCTTGGGAGGATCGTGGCAATTATATCATTCGAAAGAGAATATAAAACAACATAAGGGTTTCAAATTTCGTTAGAATCGACCAAATAGTTATGGTATTATTACCAACTAATTCCCTGACTAACCTTGGGAGGATCTTGACAATTAATATCATTCGAAAGAGAAAATAAAACAACATGAGGGTTTCAAATTTCGTTAGAATTGGCTGAATAGTTATGATGGTATTACCAACTAATTATCTGACTAACCTTAGGAGGAGCTTTGTAATTATATCATTCGAAAGAGAATATAAAACAACATAAGGGTTTCAAATTTGGTTAGAATTGGCTGAATAGTTATGATATTAATACCAACTAATTCCCTGACTAATCTTTGGAGGATCTTAACAATTATATCATTCAAAAGAGATTAGAAAACAACATAAGGGTTTCAAATTTCGTTAGAATCGACCAAATAGTAAGGGTATTATTACCAACTACTCCCTTGACTAACCTTGGGAGGATCTTGACAATTATATCATTCGAAAGAGAATATAAACAACATAAGGATTTCAACTTTCGTTAGAATCGGCTGAATAGTTATGATTTTATTACCAACTAATTCCCAGACTAACCTTGGAAGGATCTTGGCAATTCTATCATCTGAAAGAGAATATAAAACAGGATAAGGGTTTCAAATTTCGTTAGAATCGACCGAATAGTTATGATGTTGTTGCCCAAAAAACGACCTCCAGACCGACATCGTAACTTATAGAGTCGATTGCAGGCAAATAAAAAAGATGGTCAATTTGATCGAAGAATTAATTGTATTTGAAGAAAGTGGTTAATTTTATTGTATGACTTTTAATGGGTTTTTTTTAATCATTTGTTTAATTTGAAGAGAATATTTCATTTTATTGAATATAAATTTTTTATTTAAATAAAATCACAAGATAATCCGCCTTGGATTTAATTCATGGTCGCCATGGTAACATCCAGCAAATGCTTTTGGTATTATTACTAAAAATGTATAATTACAGGATATGGAGGGTATGGTAAACCTATCAAGACCCGAAGAGGCATATCGACGTGTCCACTTTGACTAAAATATCCATTTTTCTTTTTAAAAATCGAAACATTATTTGCGTTTAAAAATTGATGGTTGAGGTTTAAAAAGTGATTATTATTATTATTACACAAGATGAGACAGATAGAACGGGAAGAGTGCAAGCACACCTGCAACGTCGAAGAGGGAACGATGGTAAGAAGAAAAGGAATGTGGGATAGAAGAACAAACTGGGAAAAAATATAGGTAAAGAAAAACCTCAAGGCTTCCAGTCATCTATGGATTCAGTTAAATTAAATTAAGTAATAAAATTAAATAAAAAAATTGAAAAACATTATATAGCAATATTCAAACAAAACAAGATATACTGTATATAGAATATTCAAACAAGAAAAAAACAACAAATAACAGGATAATAATGTCTAATAATAATAATAAAATCCTCTCTAGGTCAAAACGTTATTCACACTTGTCAATTTCTTTTAAGATCTTAAAAACATGTATCGTATCTTTTCGCAACCTTCTTCTCTGTTCGAATGAGAACTTCGACCTTAAAAACCTGTAGCGTATATTTTCACGACCTTCTTCTCTGTTCGAATGAGAACTTCAATCTTAAAAACCTGTAGCGTATATTTTCGCAACCTTCTTCTCTCTTCGAATGAGAACTTCGATCTTAAAAACCTGTAGCGTATATTTTCACGACCTTCTTCTCTGTTCGAATGAGAACTTCGATCTTAAAACCCTGTAGCGTATCTTTTCGCAACCTTTTTCTCTGTTCGAATGAGAACTTCGACCTTAAAAACCTGTAGCGTATATTTTCGCAACCTACTTCTCTGTTCGAATGAGAAATTAAATCTTACAAACCTGTTGCGTATATTTTCGCCACCTTCTTCTCTGTTCGAATGAGAACTTCGATATTAAAAACCTGTAGCGTATCTTTTCGCAATCTTTTTCTCTGTTCGAATGAGAACTTCGATCTTAAAAACCTGTAGCGTATATTTTCGCAACTTTCTTCTCTGTTCGAATGAGAACTTTGATCTTATAAACCTGTAGCGTATCTTTTTGCCACCTTCTTCTCTGTTTGAATGAGAACTTCAACCTTAAAACCTGTATCGTATCTTTTCTCAACCTTTTTCTCTGTTCGAATGAGAAATTCGACCTTAAAAACCTGTAGCGTATATTTTCGCAACCTTTTTCTCTGTTCGAATGAGAACTTCGACCTTAAAAACCTGTAGCGTATTTTTTCGCAAACTTCTTCTCTGTTCGAATGAGAACTTCGATCTTAAAAACCTGTAGCGTATATTTTCGCGACCTTCTTCTCTGTTCGAATGAGAACTTCTATCTTAAAACCCTGTAGCGTATCTTTTCGCAACCTTCTTCTTTGTTCGAATGAGAACTTCGACCTTAAAAACCTGTATCGTATCTTTTCGCAACCTCCTTCTCTTTTCAAATGAGAACTTCGATCTTAAAAACATGTATAGCGTATCTTTTTGCAATCTTTTTCTCTGCTCGAATGAGAACTTCGATCTTAAAAACCTGTAGCGTATCTTTTCGCAACTTTCTCCTCTGTTCGAATGAGAACTTCAATCTTATAAACCTGTAGCGTATCTTTTCGCAACCTTCTTCTCTGTTTGAATGAGAACTTCAACCTTAAAACCTGTATCGTATCTTTTCGCAACCTTTTTCTCTGTTTGAATGAGAACTTCGACCTTAAAAACCTGTAGCGTATATTTTCGCAACCTCCTTCTCTGTTCGAATGAGAACTTCGATCTTAAAAACCAGTAGCGTAACTTTTCGCAACATTTTTCTCTGTTCGAAAGAGAACTGTGATCTTAAAAACCTGTAGCGTATATTTTCGTGACCTTCTTCTCTGTTCGAATGAGAACTTCGATCCTAAAACCCTGTAGCGTGTCTTTTCGCAATCTTTTTCTCTGTTCGAATGAGAACTTCGACCTTAAAAACCTGTAGCGTATATTTTCGCAACCTACTTCTCTGTTCGAATGAGAAATTAAATCTTACAAACCTGTAGCGTATATTTTCGCCACCTTCTTCTCTGTTCGAATGAGAACTTCCATCTTAAAACATGTAGCGTATCTTTTCAAAGCTTTCTTCTCTGTTCGAATGAGAACTTCAATCTTATAAACCTGTAGCGTATCTTTTCGCAACCTTCTTCTCTGCTTGAATGAGAACTTCGACCTTAAAACCTGTAGCGTAACTTTTTACAACCTTCTTCTCTGTTTAAATGAGAACTTTGATCTTAAAAACCTGTAGCGTATCTTTTCGCAACCTTTTTCTCTGTTCGAATGAGAACTTCGACCTTAAAAACCTGTAGCGTATATTTTCGCAACCTTCTTCTCTCTTCGAATGAGAACTTCGATCTTAAAAACCTGTAGCGTAACTTTTCGTAACCTTCTTCTCTGTTCGAATGAGAACTTCAATCTTAAAAACCTGTATCGTATCTTTTCGCAACCTTTTTCTTTGTTCGAATTAGAACTTCAACCTTAAAACCTGTAGCGTATCTTTTCGCAACCTTCTTCTTTGTTCGAATGATAACTTCAACCTTAAAAAACTGTAGCGTAACTTTTCGCAACATTCTTCTCTGTTCGAATGAGAACTTCGACCTTAAAACCTGTAGCGTATCTTTTCGCAACCTTCTTCTTTGTTCGAATGAGAACTTCAACCTTAAAACCTGTAGCGTAACTTTTTGCAACCTTCTTCTCTGTTTGAATGAGAACTTTGATCTTAAAAACCTGTAGCGTATCTTTTCGCAACCTTTTTCTCTGTTCGAATGAGAACTTCGACCTTAAAAACCTGTAGCGTATATTTTCGCAACCTTCTTCTCTGTTCGAATGAGAACTTCGATCTTAAAAACCTGTAGCGTAACTTTTCGTAACCTTCTTCTCTGTTCGAATGAGAACTTCAATCTTAAAAACCTGTATCGTATCTTTTCGCAACCTTTTTCTTTGTTCGAATTAGAACTTCAACCTTAAAACCTGTAGCGTATCTTTTCGCAACCTTCTTCTTTGTTCGAATGATAACTTCAACCTTAAAAAACTGTAGCGTAACTTTTCGCAACATTCTTCTCTGTTCGAATGAGAACTTCGACCTTAAAACCTGTAGCGTATCTTTTCGCAACCTTCTTCTTTGTTCGAATGAGAACTTCAACCTTAAAACCTGTAGCGTAACTTTTTGCAACCTTCTTCTCTGTTTGAATGAGAACTTTGATCTTAAAAACCTGTAGCGTATCTTTTCGCAACCTTTTTCTCTGTTCGAATGAGAACTTCGACCTTAAAAACCTGTAGCGTATATTTTCGCAACCTTCTTCTCTGTTCGAATGAGAACTTCGATCTTAAAAACCTGTAGCGTAACTTTTCGTAACCTTCTTCTCTGTTCGAATGAGAACTTCAATCTTAAAAACCTGTATCGTATCTTTTCGCAACCTTTTTCTTTGTTCGAATTAGAACTTCAACCTTAAAACCTGTAGCGTATCTTTTCGCAACCTTCTTCTTTGTTCGAATGATAACTTCAACCTTAAAAAACTGTAGCGTAACTTTTCGCAACATTCTTCTCTGTTCGAATGAGAACTTCGATCTTAAAAACCTGTAGCGTATCTTTTCGCAACCTTTTTCTCTGTTCGAATGAGACTTCGATCTTAAAATACTTTAGCCTTTCTTTTCGCCATCTTCTTCTCTGTTTGAATGAGAACTTCTTCTCCAATTTACGCCTTTCCTCTTAGGTCTTGTGTTTCAGACACGGAATCCACTTTGTAGCTTATCTCCGAATGCGGTCAAAAAGATTTATGTATATTCTTTTTCAAAAACATTCCAGATGTGGTCTGACAGATTTATACAATGATAATATAATTTACTTTTGCTTATTCGTACAGTTAGGGTTTATTAGACCTTGTATTTTGTTTGTTGTATTAAATGCCTGACACTGGTTTGAGTATTTCATATTTTTGTCACTTATTATGTCAAGACACTTTCCTATTCACTATCTACAGTGTTTTTTCAGCTATTTTATATTTATGGTTTTCAATATTTTTTCAAAGATACATAAACCTTGCTTTTCTCGACATTGAGCCTCATAATCTAAAGGTCACACAACACAGCTCTAGTTTCCTCAAGATTTATTCCACTTCCAATACATTTTCTAGTGTTTAAAATAGTTAACTTTAATAACTATTATTTTTTTTTGGGGGGGGGGGGTAATTGCTAGATTTATTGAAGAAATGTGACCCGAGAGCGACTTTTCTTCCAGTAATTATTATTATTTTTTTTTAGAAATTTTGGTCTAGTGACTTTTTTAAAGATATGGTGGAAAGGTCATTGTTTAGTTGAGTTTTAAGAATTATTTATATCATATTTTCTTTCTCCTAACTTTACGAAACTCTCCAATAACTTTCTTTCGGAGATCCTATCGCTGATGTCCGAATTATTTTTCGAAATAGGACTAGAAGCTATAATTAGGATGAGTCTAGACTCTGGATGTCTGAAGGGCGGCGTGGCGAGGACGATATATCGTTGAATGGCTGTTGTTTCTATGTCGGCAGATTATCCCGAGACAGGTAGACGTAACTTAAAATTCGACGCAAGGTAGACGTGGGTCTCACAGACCCAGCCCTCAAAAAAAAAGTAAATTCCTAGGGTATTCCTACCTGATATATTAAAACGTAAGTCATTAGAGATGTATTTGTACCTTGAAAATGCCCTAAAAAAATCTATAATCTTGAAAATTAGGTGTCAAAAAATCGATAACAATTTTTTTTTTTACGTGTAGTCATATAATCGCCCCAGAGAGTTATTGGGGGGATTTGTAGCTTTAATAAGTTACTGAAACCAAATAGGGGAAAATCACCGCTCTACAAGTCATTTAAGAGATGTATTTGTACCTTGGAAATGCCCTAAAAAGTCTATAATCTTGAAGGTTTGGTGTCAGAAAAACGATCACAAAAATTCTTTTTTTTTTAATCTTTCTTTTTACGTGTAGTCATATAATCGCCCCAGAGAGTTATTTGGGGGATTTCTAGCATATGATCGGCTAAGAAAGTTATTTGGGGGATTTGTAGCTTTGATAATTTACTGAAACCAAATAGGGGAAAAAAAACCGCTCTACAAGACCCAGCGTCTACTGTCTAGGACAATGGTTCCCAAACTTTTTATGATCTTTACCCACTTTTCATATATGATCCTCATCTATGGCCCCCCTTTCCCAGAATCCTCGTCTCGTGACTACAGTGACTGCCTGTAGTCCTCCATTTATTAATTTATGTTAATTCTCTTAAATAATGAGTTATGGAAACTTGCAATTTACTTTTTGCCTTCGGATTTTTATGTGTACATACCCTCAGCTTATGCCCCCTCCCCCCCATTTTGCTGTATGCCCCCCCCCCCCGTTGGCCATGACTCCAACTCAAAGTTTGGGGGCCATGGAGGTAAACCCTTCGGCTACCTGTCTAAGATTAAGTAAGCAAATGGCAACTTATTTTTTGTAGAGGAGGTTTGGTTGGCTTTGAATTTGATTAACCTGATGTGAATGAATTTGCAATTTTAAAAATGGCATCACGATTTATTCAAGTTTAATTTGTCCTCAAAAATCGAAAATCAATTAAAAACTTATATTCCTGAATTATTTAATTTAAAAAAAAACATACAGGGGAATATATATGAACTTTTAATGTGGAAATTATATTTAATGGAAAATTCTGTATATTAGAATTTTAATGGTGGATTTTTAGGTATAATTTTTAATGGAAAATTGTATATTTGAATTGTAAAGTTTGATTTTATATTTTAATTTTCTAATAACAAATTTTAAACATATTTTTTAATTGGGAAATTTAGATTTTAGGTTAAACTTTGTATTTCTTTTCTACAAGATTCAATTAATTAAAGGCAGAAAATCAAAATTATGTAACCATCGAGGATGAACCGATGTGGGGGGATGTGCGGAATACACAATTGAATAAAAAAAAAACTTGAAAAGGATTAAGCTCAAAGGAATTTTGAAAATGCTTAACCCTGGGGCATGGAAGGCACAAAACTTCTGAAAAAAATTAGGGATTCGAAGTGGGTAATGGAGAACTTATTACATTCCCATGCGGGGCGATATTATTTGTGAAGAATTAGTACGCAGTTTTCCACTAGAGGGGGGAAGGACAGACATTAGAATAAAATAAAAGAATAATAATGACAATAATCAAAGGGTGGTGAAAGATTTATTGACACGGTCTCAATGGTTATAAGGGTTAGGGCCGGGAGGGAAGGGGGCTAAGGACCTGAGGGGGAGGGGATCAGCTAGGGGTAGAGACATAAGAGACCTTTGATGGGGGGAGGGGGGCAAGCCGAAAGAGCGGACGCACACAGGCGGTAGGTATTACCCCTTTCACCCTTATAAAGGGGTACTTGTGGATGTGCAAACGATTTATGACACCACACACACACACACACACACATCCATGTACTCGTACAACGCACGCGCGGAACGCTTCTCATGTGCACAAAGGGTGTATGAATACACACGTGTACATTTTAAGACGCGTACAGAATTTGAACAAAATAATGAAAACTCTAATGACCACTTTTTATGTTTAATATGGAATTGACCTTCCTTTAGCATTGATTGACCTTCCTTTAGAATTAATTTACCTTCCTTTAGCATTAATTAACCTACCTTCCGCCTTAATTGACCTTCCTTTAGCATTAATTTACCTTTACCTTCCTCTAGCATTAATTGACCTTCCTTTGGCATTAATTAACCTTCCTTCAGCCTTAATTTACCTTCCCTTAGCATTGTTTTGCCTTTTTTAAGCATTGTTTGGCCTTCCCCTAGCATTAATTGACCTTTCTATGGTATTAATTGACCTTCCTATAACATTAATTGTCCTTCCTTTAGCATTAATTGCACTTTCTTTAGAACTAATTGACGTTCCTTTAGCAATAATTGACCTTCCTTTAGCATTAATTGACCTTCCCTCAGCATTAATTACCTTCCCTTCAACCCTAATTGACCTTCGTTTAGCTTTTTTTAACCTTCTTTTATGATTAATTGACATTCCCTTAGCATTGTTTGACCTTCCTTTAGCATTTATAACAGCTTCGTTACGTTGAGGAATTGATTCCTAAAGCTGTCGGGCGCTTACTGCTAATAATATATTTTACTGACCAATTAGAAATAAGTGAATTTTAGGTTCATTAAAAGTGTTTGTTTTTTATAAATTCTATTTTTCAAATGACCTAAAATCACTACAGAAATAGACTCCAAGAAATGGACTTAGATTCATCTAAAATCAATGGAATTAATTGGGGGGGGGGGGGGTAAATCTGGAAAGTATCGCCATTGGTAAACCTAAAATCATTACAGAAATAGACTCCAAGAAATGGACTTAGATTCATCTAAAATCAATGGAATTAATTGGGGGGGGGGGGGTAAATCTGGAAAGTATCGCCATTGGTAAACAACTAATGAATGGAAGTAGCGGGTAAACTACAAGGTATGCAGTGATGGTATGCGGTTACCATAGCAATGAGTATGCTACCATCACGCTACATCACCCACACCTGGAGGACGGTCTTCATCTGAAATTTTGGGGGATTATTTACTAGTAAATTGTTGGAATAGTTACAAAAAATCGGTGTTTTATGATAAATAGTCTAATAACCCATTTGGGTATTTCAAGATGTCAAGAAAGAGGATTGGTTTAAAAATTCTCTTCTTAGAGAATTGACTACAATTTGACTTCGGTCCATTTTCGCAGCACAACACACACACACACACACACATACACACATTTCGTTCCAAGGATCCTGCCGATGGGTATCTATATCCACGTACCTCTGACGCGGAACAGATCCCTCTTCCCCAGGGCGACAAAGGTTCCACCTGAACGTGGTTTGGTGTCAAAACACACAATACTTCCTGGCACCTTTCCTCAAAGAGGACCGGCCCCTACTGCTCACCGGCGATTGTCATACTGACCTTTATGTTTATTTGATTATCCAGTCGTGATCCGCCTGGATAAAGGTAGGTTGAAGAACTAATACTTCTACTACTACTACTGCTACTAATATTACTTCCCCTCATTTCTTTCTCACATATCACCGATTTCTTTTATATTTTTTTCCAATCCTCTCTTAATTTTCTTCGCCACAGAGGTGACGGAAGTTGGGGTAGTGGTATGGGGGTCGGTAAGGGGGGGCAGAGGTGTGGTTGAGTGGTTTGGGAGATTATTATCTGTATCTTCCTTCTTCCGGTTCCGTTACTTAGGGGAAAGAGGGGAGAGATGCTAGTTTCCTGCCCTCTCTGGCCTTTTTCCCTCTCGTCCCCTTCACTTGCCCTTATATTCTACCCCGATTTAGGGTCCTGACGAGGCTGGGTGAGGGCAGGTATCAAGTTACGGGATTACGTGTTGAAGGAGAAGAATAATTTAATTATTTCTTCATTTGAGAGAGATATTAAGAGACTGTTGACGTCCGGATGTCAGAAACAGGAGGTGTTTCCGGTTCAGGAATGTCCGTCTCATTGTGGCCCTCGTTAGTCATTATTTTGTCGTTGGCTGGTTTTAATACCCCTTTCTCAATGCCCCAGCATTCTGAGTCAGCATGGTTGTTCTTGACCTCGATCCTCTTCGTCTCCGTTGGATTCTACAAATTCTAGTTTTCTGACTCCCGCAAGGATAGTTCGATTCAAAGCGATAATGGGACTTTTTCAGGAGAGTTGCGCTCCATTTGGTCGGGTTATTCACCTACCATAATTTCATGTCCATTTACTTCACCGTTTTCTTTAGGAACTATTTTAAGGCATTTGGAGGATGACAACGTTGTTTTTTTGAGGGGTTATTGAGGGTTTCTTCCAGAATCTTTCGGCCAAAATAATCGACCCCAAGGTCGTCCCTGAACACGTCCATAGGTGCAAATATTCGTTTGGTTTGCAAGGTTGCCAGACAGAGTGGATTTTGTGTGTGTTTCTGGTGGTTGGAGTGTATGTGTTAAGTTTTTTGTTTTGTTTTATTTGTTTTTTCAAGTTTCCGTAAATCTTCCACGAAATGGGGTTGGAGCGCATTGGCAGACTCCAAAAGTTCCGAGCCCTTTCTCTCCAATCGAGCGCACGAAAGAAAAGGTGGAAAGATCGAGGTAGGAAAAAGGTAAGACCCTAGGACATAAATGGGATGCACATTGCATGGAAAGAGCATAGAGGTCATTCCATGCCAATTTACCAGATTTTAAAATCAGCCCCACCTCCCCATTTCTTATTTTGATGAAATTTGGCCCGGAAGTTTGTCTTAGACTCAAAGAAATCATACAGGAATTTTAGCTCTGTAGCTCCTATACTAATGTATGTTCAAAATGCACCCCAGCCCTTGAGACACCCCAACGGACACACTGAGCTAACATCGTTACCAAAATGCATGTTTAGCTGCTTCCTATGCAGCCATAAATAGTCGCAGAGGCGCAAAGAATAGGTCTCTCAGACGATTTCTTCAGTAAACTTCAGAAATCAGGTCCATTTAACTCCAAGATTCATATTTATCTTCAAAGTAGAATAAAAATGTAAGAAAATTTAGTGTCACCAGGTGCATCAAACTTCACTGCCTTTCATCCAGGAAATTTACAAGTCTACGGTTAGTGTTTTTTTCAGTTTGATTTAGAGTTATATAGAGAGTAGTAGGTTAAAAGCACAAATTTCTCAATTTAGTCATGTCCGAGCTATAGTGCCTAAAAGACTGAGTAGAAACTGAAAAAAAAACCTCAGCCATGTTTGAAGTTCTAAATGACCATGATGGCAGGTAAATTTGATCCTATAATGAGTTTCATTGGAAAGAGTAAAGCAAAATATCTTAATTAGCAAAGGATATTCGTGATTTCCGCCCCCATTTTTTCAAAATATATCAGCTTGAAATACAATACTATTTATGGTCGATATGAGAGTTCCGAGAATGATTTTATTTTTAGAAAGCCACTCCTGTAGTAAGGAATCTAGTAGCACAGCTGTGAGGCGAACTTCTTGAACAAACAATAGTCCAGATTTCGAAAATAAAGCCATTTTGGGTGGGGTTTTTTGTTGTTTTTTTTAATTTTAGGAGCCCATCTGGCGACTGCCTACTAGGGTTTTGGGTGTAAAATGTATGTTTTCTGAGGTAGGCTCGCCTAAAATGTAGAAGAAAAATTAAATTAGTTAAATAGTTGCAGGAAGCAAGCAAGAACTACTTAGTCCACTCAAAGACCAGTCTTGCGTTAGTCGGTTCTCAAGCCTATCGATGGGTATTTTGTCGGTTTCTAAACCAACGGGATTTTGTAATTGAGATTACAAAGCATGTTGATAGGTATCCAGTCTGTTCCCAAGCCCAAGGGTGTTTCTTATCGAGGTTTTCATGCCCTTAGATGGGTATCTAGTCGGTTTCCAAGATGAAATTCACATTTTTAATACTGTTTTTTGATAACATTTGATGAATTTTTTTATTCAGCATTCTCAGGCAAACTGTAGTTTCTCCCTAACGACGAGGCAGTCGCTGCAAAAACAATCAGATTATGTAGAGTTCTCGCACCCACCACTTTCCTCTGATACTGCCGCTGAAACTTCTGGCCTGGCCCATGAGGATGCATAAATTGATATACACATCTTGCTGTTCCAAAGACACCACACACATTTCCAATCCACCACTTCTTGCCATAGTTAGATACACAATAACATTAACATGTTATTATGTTAGAATATTTGCAGTAAATGATACTGAATCATTTGCCACTCTGCTAACTCTGAATTTACTCTCATCAATAGGTTCAAAGTAATAGTTCTCACGTTTTCCAGCTACTGTGACTGCTTTGGTAAATCCCTCTTCCTGCAAGGGCACAGCTGCTTCAACTTCACCACCGTTCTCAAGGAATGTCTTAATTCCTTTGAGCTGCTTGGAGAACTCAACAAGATCTGGAGCACTCAATATATGCCTATGTACAGACTGCTGCATACCTTCCCTTTGTGTCATTCTCTTCAACGTGCCATCAATGCCATAAGAGGGTGACTTTCCATGCGATATATTAAAGAAAAGAGTAAGTGATCCCATGGTCTTTCAGATAACTGCAAAGGTTGGCAATTTTTTTTAAATTCTTATATTGTGCTGCTACACCGTCACTGAAGTAGTGGATGTATCTGATTTCAGGCACTGTAGCTTTCAGAAACTGGAGAAATTTTAGCGATGAACATATAAACAATTACAACATCATGTGATAGGTGGTTACCAATAATGCGCAGGCTTTGACACTGCACTTTTTCTCTCTCTTTGCTGCAAACTACAAATAGATGCACTGTGGCTTGGCTGTTTTCCCAATGAAACCCTTTAACAGGATCTTGAACCACAAATGAGTAATCTTTAGCAAAGTTCATAAATATAATCAATTCTCCTGTCTGCATTCGTTCATTTAGCTTATTTAGATGTCATCTTTGATGTTTGGCAATTTAGTGATATGTAGACAAGCTGGAAAATTTTCCACTCAAGTCAGCAACAAACTTTTCAATTTTCAGCTGATTGTTCAGCAGTGTCTCTGTCTGTGTGAACCCACTTCATAAATTCAACTACATCTCTGCCAAAGTTATTCAGTAGCTGTATCTTGCCCTGGAGATACTTCACAACAACGGAGCATACATTCCTTTGGCTCCACATTTCAAATAATTCTGCTGATGAGTTCTTTGTATTCTTATGTTTTCAAAGATATCCACCACGCATAAGTTTAACATTCTAATGCTTCATGCAAACACAGACACTGGATCCCTGCTGCTTCAACAGTAATGCACCATTCAGGCGTAAGCTAAAAGAATTTTGCGATGCCAATTTATAAATCAGGATATTTATTCCGAAACTGCACATATAGCTCAAGTCAGCAAGAGCTGCTTCTGTTTTTCCATTTTGATAACATTGTTACGGACAATTACTTCATCTCTGGGCACATTCCGGTGTACTCTTCATTCTAATAGAAACGCTAAACAAGTTCTTTGGTTGTTGAAGACAAAGGTCGGCCTTTCATCTACTCAAGCATGGCAAGAACTCCATTTTCCTTGGCTGTTTTTGCCATTCTTTCTGAGACTCCAAATTCAGTTATTGTCTTACGAATGCTCCAACTCTGGTTGCAGAGTAATGATTTGTACCTCTTCAGCCCGACTGAAAGATGTCTTCAACTTAGTTTTGACCTCTTCTCACAGTATATTATAATCTTTATACTTTTTCCATTGTTGTTGACTAAAACTGGGTTCTATGTTTTTAGGCTCCAAGCCACCACCAGCTACAACACTCTTTATTATAACTATATACAACTGTGCAACTTTTCTTTTAGCATGTGCTTATGAGTCTCTTTAACTGACTTTTCTGAACTTTAATGGCAAAACTCCTACTTCAGCAGCACTTATATCAACAGCTTCAGTGGCGCTTGTTCTTGCTCCATATACGAGAGGCGGTCAATAAGTTTGGCGAATCATTAGGTCAAAACAGAGGAAGGGGGAGGGCTGTTTATGGGGGTGTTAGGACAAGTTATGACAAGTCAGGACCCGCAGCCGCACGCTCCTGCCTCGTCTATTTAAGAAGCAGTAGCTGATCGGAGATCGTCAGTCACAATTTTTCAACAATGAAGAAGGTATAGTACCGCGCAGTGATTAAATTTTTGACCAAGGAAGGCAAGAATGCAAAAGAGATCCATGAACGCATGGCTACAGTGTACACCGATACCGCCTCTTCCTATGCAACCATTGCTTGCTGGAATAGGGAGTTTCGCCATGGTCGTGAGTCCCTTGAAGATGACCCCCGTCCAGGACACCCGTCAGACGTGACCAACGAGGACAATGTGGCCCGTGTGTAGAGCATGATCCTCGAAAATCAATTGGTGAAGGTCAAAGAAATCGAGTGAGAACTTGGAATATTACATGGAAGTGTTATCAACATCATCCACGACAATTTGGCTATGACCAAGGTCTCTGCCCGTTGCGTCCCTAGAAACCTCACGCCCCATGATCGACTCCAACGTCGTCAAAGTCCACAAGGCCAGAGTTGCACAAGCTGCCCTGCGCGAGTGCGGATTCGAGTAGCTCAACCATCCCCCCTACAGTGCAGATCTGGCCCCTAGCGACTACTTTTTATTCCGCCAGCTCAAGGCTGCACTGCGTGGACGCCAGTTTGGGGACGATGAAGATATCCAGCTCGCCGTCCAGGAGTGGATTGAACAGCAGTCGGGAGATTTCTGGTTATCGGGAATTCGAAGCCTCAGGGACAAGTGGCGCAAGTACATTGAAGTCGAGGGTAGTTATATTGAAAAATAATAAAACACTTTTCCTCATATCTCGTTTCCTTATATCCGAATTCCAAAACTTATTGACCGCCCCTCGTAAGTACCTAAGTTTGATCCGACTGATGTATTCATTGATGAGTTAATCTGATGCAGCTAATCAAATGGTTTACTGAGTTCCTTTCTGCAAGTTAGACAGATTTTTTTAGCTGAATCACAACAAATTCTCTGTTGTTAGCATTCTGAGTTGATCTACTCTTAGTCAGTCATTTTACAACAACTAGTTGAAATGTGTTTTGTGTGGTAACCCATATGGATTACAGCAGTATCGCTCTCTATCTGCCATTTTTAACAAAGGACAGCCTAGAAAATCTGAAATAAAAGAGAAAAGGAAAACAAGTTAATCAAGTGTCAAATAAATCTCTTAAGTACATCAAAATTCTACCATGTATAAAAATAAAAGAGATAAAAAACGCAATTTTGGCCTTCAAATGGCCCAATTTTCGAAATCTAGATTTATTTTGGTTCAAAAGGTTTAGCTAATAGCTGCTTTATTGGCTTAGATAATACAGAAATGACTTTCCAAAATGAAACAAAATCTTGTAAAACACATATCAGTTATATATTTTGCTGTAGTTCAAGCAGCTGTATTTTGAAAGAAATGTGGGCGGCCGCCACGAAGATTCTTTGCTTATTTTGGTATTTATCTTTGTTCTTACCATTAAAGGAAGATATTTACCTGCCATCATGGTTATCCAGAATTTCATACGTGCCTGATTTTTTTTTTTTTTCAGTTTCCAGTTAGTTTTTAGCCCCTATATTTCAGACATGAATAAACTGATAAATTTGTACTTTTAACCTACTACTCTCTAAATAACTCTAAATCCAACTGAAAAAAACAATAACCGTAGACTGGTAAAATTCTCGGATCTGAAGCAGTAAAGTTTGGTGCACCGGGTAACAGTGAGAATCTATTCCATTTTGAGCCCTCAATTTAGAGTCAAATTAACCTGATTTGTGAAATTTGTGCACCCTAAAATGTATAAGACCGGTATTATTTGAACCTCGGGGGAAGGGGGGCATTTGTGTCTGCACATGGGGCATCTAAACATGCATTTTGGTAACACTGCTGGCCCAGATGGTCTGGCGGGGGTGTATCAATGAGTGTGCATATTGAGCATTGTATAGGAGCTACAGAACTGAAATTTTGGATGATTTCATTTGGGCTCTAGTTAAATTTCATCAAAATCTGAAATGGTGAAATAGGAAGCATCTGGTTACTTGACGTGGAAGATAGCAGAAGAAAAAGAGAAAGACCCGTGGTCTGAAAAACCTAACGGAGGAAATATTAAAACCACGGTAGGAAAAGTGAAAGACTGACATAGGAAAAAAGAAACACCAAAGGAAAGAAAAACTGCAAATCCCAACATAAGGCTTATAGGGACTTCATCTGGACCCGACGAAGAAAAGAAGTAACACCCCTGTAGGAAAAATGAAAGACCAATGTAGGAAAGGGGAAACACCAGAGGGAAAACTATAAGACCCGACAAAAGAAAAAAGACCGACAGGAAAAGGAAAAACTGACGGAACAAAAGGAACCAGATGTAAACAACTAGAATACCCGGCAGGAAAAAGAAAGATATAAGATGGGGAAAGAGTAACCTCTGAAGGGGTAAAATGTAAAGACTCGAATAAGGAAAAGAAAAAGAGCCGAGAATGGAATGCGGAAAGACTCGAGGAAGTGAAAGGGAACACGCATTGCAGAAAAAGGAAAGACTCGAGGAAGGAAAACAGAAAGACATAAGAGATTAACAGGAGAAGTCCCTCTGTAAAAAGAGAAAGACCCACCTGCGGTAAGAAAGTGGCAAAAGCAGAAAAACAATTTTAAACGGGGGAAGGAAAAAGAAAATGGAAAGACCAGAGAAGAACAAAGAAGACCGGGGAAAGAAAAACAGAAAGACATAGGAGATAAACAGGAGAAGTCCCTCTGTAAAAAGAGAAAGACTCACCTGCGGTAAGAAAGTGGCAAAGCCAGAAAAACAATTTTAAACGGGGGGGAGAAATAAAATGGAAAGACCAGAGAAGAAAAAAGAAGACCGGGGAAAGAAAAAAAGAAAGAGATCCACGGAAGAAAAAATAATCCCCGGGGAGAGAAAAGGGAAAGAAATATGATCGAAAAAGGAAAGACTCTGAGAAAGAATATGGAAATAGCCGGAAAGATAAAATTGAAATGCCCTTAGGAAAAGAGAAAAGTCCGATGAATAATTGAGAAAGAAAATGAAGAATTTGCAAATATCCTGAAAAAAATGGAAATGTCCAAGGGAGAAACGAGAAAGGAAAAAAAAGGAAAGGTCCAAGGAAGAAACAAGAAAGACCCGGGAAAAGAAAATGGAAGGTCGTAGGAAGAAAATACATAGAACTACCAAAGAAAGAAAAGGGAAAAGGAAGGAAAAGTGGAAAGACCCAGCGATAGAAAAATGGAAAGGCCCTTGAAAGAAAGGGAAAGACCAAGTAAGAAAAGCAACGACATGGGCCTAGAGAAAATGGAAAGACCCCAAGAAGGGACATTTTATAATTGAGAAAATGGTTAGAAGAAAAGAAAAATTGGAATAATTACAATGGGGTTAAAGATCATAGAGAATGAAATTGCATTACTTATCATTACTAATTACTGGGGTCGGGAGGGCGTCTTATAAGCCTACATTAATAAGTTTGTACGAAGAATGCATACGGTCAATAGTACGAACAACTTCGTGTAAAGGGTTCGGGTACTCTAAGATACGACCTTCCACTTCCAAGTTCTTCCATGGGCCCCTAGAATAGGGGGGAGTGAAAAATTCCCTCAGCATGCACCAGCCTCGCCCCTCTTAACCTCGTCGCTCAGGACAGCCTCACAGAAGTGGGACAACCCACTTATTTGTGGTACCAATGACGGGGGCCTACAACACAGGCTGTAGGCTCAATGGTTTTCTCCCTTAATCCCCCAAAGGGGAGGGAGGGTAGATGGTACCTGCTCCTTGTGAGCTATAATCAACAATGTACCCCTTCCCATGACAACAAACGTACACGAATAAGAACTTGTACATAAAGGGCGGTAGTACACAAATGCGCCACGTTAGTACGAATGGCCACAAGTGCGAACTTGTCCGGGTATAGGGTACGAGTAATCAAATACGAGCAAGACAAAGGGTACACAGGTACTCAAGTACCTTATTCTACCCAAAAGCCCTGTGCAAGTTACAAGTGAAAAGGAGATTGAGATAAAAAGTGGGATTTGCTTTGGATTAATTTGGGTTGGCATGGTAACATGTGGCGTGGCTCGAGTTTAAAAGAGATCGGATTGCAAAAGGGCTTCGATGAGAGTTGTGGTAGATTGGGAGTTTAGGATAAGAAGTTAGGTTAGGTTGAGTTTGGGAATTGGGTTGAAATCAGTGTGAATAAGGGTGGAAATAGTTGAACTGTTAGAAGAGTAAGGAAAACTACACTTTACGCAGTGATGGTATGCGGTTGCCATAGCAATGAGTAGCCACCTTCACACTGATGCAAGGTGAAGGTGGCTATTCATTGCTATGGCAACCGCATCCCATCACGGCGTACACTGCAGTTTTCTTGACTAGTGTAAGATAAAACGTGACATCACAGGTGGGTGAAAACGATCCTGTGTCCTGCGACGGCAAAACTAAAGGTTAAAATACCCAATTAATACACTTTTTAGGGCTGTTATATTGACCTATTGGGTACACTCACTTGCTTGGCGTGGATCAGGAGGGTCCCCCAGTTGTGCCCAAAGTGAATCGAAAATTATTTGTAGTTTGTTACAAAATGTTTGAATCGAATTAAAAAAAACAACAATTTAGGTTGAATTGGTTTTAAATTGGAGTTAAACGGGGAAATTATGAATAAAAATAGGTGGATTGTATAATAATATGCACCGAGGAGTATTTCAAAAGTGTATGAAATTATTCGGATTTGCAACTAATCCTTATAAATCCCTCACCCTTTGTACCAGTAGTAGTATTGGGGTGGTGGTTCTTCAACTTGCTTTTATCCAAGCAGAACCTGACCGGATAATGAACTATACATAAAGGTCAGTATGACAATCACTAATCAGTCCGAGGCCACCAGAGGCTGGTCCTCTTTGGGGAGAGGTGCCAGGAAGTATTATGTTTCGACACCAAACAACGTACTGGTAGTTAAGTCCCGTGGAAGGGGGACCTGTTCCGTGTCATAGGTACATATGTGGGTATAGATACCCATCGGCAGGACTCCTTGGAACAGAGAAAGTGTGTGTTTTGTGCTGCGAAGACGGGAGGGTATAAGAAAGCAGTGTTGTAATTGGCTATGTGTTGTATGAGAAGTGTAAGATCAACCCACCCGAATACAGGGGTGAGCACAGCGCGTCCACCAATTGGTGGCCACATCAATAATTATTAAAACCTCGGCGACAACCACTTAATCCAGGCTCATCATTCCCAGGAATTCAGAGAGTACAAATTGCCACAAGGACAAAATGCGGTTTGTACTCTTCCAACGAGTTTGATAACTCCGGTCGGTTACTGCTAAAAGCCATTCTTGAGTGCCCTCAGATAACCCAAATAGGGTAATTCACCCAGGATTTGGGGTTAGTTCGAAGGGGTGGATTGGGAGGAGTAATTATACCTCTCAGATACCACTTTGGCCCATACCTTTTTGAGGGAGGGAAGGTGGGAAGGAGGGGGGGTTAGCTCCTGTGGGAAAATTAAGGGTTTCCCACGTATGTCACCCACGATACCGGACTCCTGTTGTAGATAGTAAATACACGCACATGTAGATACATACCCCATGTCTTCATCGTAAGCGAAGTTTGGGCCTTGTGGGCATACGGTACCCCATCGAAGAATGGCTTTGGAGTTCACTCATACTCATTTACACGCACATAAACGTACACGCCATTAAACGATCTAATTTGGGTCTCCGCGCAGCCACGTTCTTTGTCTGCATCACCACACTGACTTTTGGCTTCTACGATTAATCAACCGATAATTAAATTGATTTTTCCTGAGTTTTTTATTAATTAGGAAAGGATTTTAGACACGAAGTCGTATTATTCGGACCAAATCTTCGGAGGTTTTGGTATAAGTTTAGTTTTAGCTATTGGAATGGTATTGATGGTGGCCCCGGGAGGAGGATTAATTATAAACTAATAAGCGAAAACCAACGAGGGCATCTTTACCAGGAGGATGAGTGGCTCATTTAATAAAGTGGTGAAGATGGGAGAACTGAAAATAATATGAAGATCTGCAATAAATTTGTTCCTCGGGGTTGTAATGGATATGTATATATATATATATATATATATATATATATATATATATATATATATATATATATATATATATATCGCCCCCCCTTACAGGTGTGAAGCTAAGCTTGTGCTTCGCTGCGCTTGCTACCAGCCTTTCGGGCTTTGAGCCTCCGGCCTCTTTGGCCGCTCAAACTCCTCTCATAAGGGTTTTAACTATTTGTTTAAACACTGCTTTGATCTCATAAAAACAAAGAATATATATATATATATATATATATATATACATATATATATATATTTTGGAAGAGAAATTTGACGTGAATGAGCACATGAGAATCTATATATATATATATATATATATATATATATATATATATATATATATATATATATATATATATATATATATATATATATATATATATATATATATATATATATATATATATATTTATATATATATATATATATATATATATATATATATATATATATATATATATATATATATATATATATATATATATATATATATATATATATATGGCGTCAAAATGAAGGCAATTCATACTGAGAAGACGGAAATAATGCTATGAGGGGAAAATTAATTATCCTGATCTGGATTTGAACCCGAGTCTCATGATTCCCCGTCAGATTCTCTGCATTAAGCTACCAGGCACAACTTAAACCCACCCAAAACGTCACCTCATCCAGCCAGCCCGCTCATAGTTTAAAGACTCGCTATCCATATCGTGTCTCAGGTGCTCATTCACGTCAAATTTCTCTTTCTCTTGTACTATGCATATGCTTATATAGTCTGTAATACAAAGTTTCTGTATCTTTCTAGCTTCAAAAGGTTTTTGATTTTTCTTGTTTTAGATTTAGTTTTAATATTGTTTGTTTATTGTTCTGCTGAAATGAACTGGAATTAATATGATTTGGCTTAAAAATACGCAATTTTCATTTCGGGAAAGATGTAATGACTGAATAGACTTTAAAACACATTATTTGTGTATTGGTTTGCGTTAGTGTCAAGGAGATAAAAACACAATCAACCTTGCTTACCGCCATGGCTTCTTTTTTTTTACGAGCCCATCTGGCAACTAACGTCATGGCTACGACCCAGCCGAGTGGAGACATCGCTTCCGATTATAGCGAGCGTCACAGAGGGTAATGTTCTGACCCCTGTGTAAGTCCCTACTGAGAAATCAAAAGCCTCAAAATGAATAGAGATCAGTGGTAAAATTATGAAAATTATTCTTCTCGCTATACACCCGAGACCTTCTTCGGCTGCCCTGATATTTTGTATTCGAGGGCTTTGTTGGTCATGTTAACTAGAGCTTCAATTGGTCATCTTAACTAGGGCTTCAATTGATCATGGTAACTAGGGTTTCGTTGTTCCTTCATCTCTGCATCCTTTTTGATATATAGGACTCTTTGAACACGTCGACAGACCATTCTCTCCGCTTGGTTAAGAGACCTGAAGCTTTCTTCTCCTGTAATCCATTTCATCTTTTGTTCCAATTCGTGTCCTCGATGTCAGCCTCTTATGGAAGAAGGAATTCATAATGTATAAAGGTTTCTCTCTCTCTCTCTCTCTCTCTCTCTCTCTCTCTCTCTCTCTCTCTCTCTCTCTCTCTTTCTCTCTCTCTCGAACATTATTACATGGTGCTAGAAATACATTAGTCCTCAATGGCATAAGTTATTAATATATATGCCACGGTGAGTGGCCGCTCTTAATGGACCTAATATGTAATTGCTCACAAATTATTTTCGTATTCGTTGTAAGTCGGGCATAAACTGACGCGCATATACTTTACAATGAAGCCTCCCCCCGCAAGAAGGTGACAGGGGAAGCATGGACAACAAGGATGCAGCTGACATTTGAATGATTTCGTGCTTCCGCCCTAACCCCCACAGTTGTATCTGCAGTTATATATCTTTCATATCTTCCACACATTTATTTTCCTTTATTTTCACCACTTTATAAACTTCTCCTTACACCCTCCTACGGGGGAAAATTCCCTCATTGTTTTTCCTTTTAAATTAAAATAAATATTCGGCCGATATCTAATCCATAACCCTATGTTAATAGAACGTGATTTTTTTAATATTTTTTTTTTAAGTAGACAAGTAAACTGGTATGAATTTCCAGTGCATTACTTACCCCCACATCTCTTTCTTACCCCTCCCGCTCACTCACCCTTTTCTGACTCTGCCCGTCCCTCCCCCTCATTCCTCCTCTCTCTCCCTACCCACCTCTACCACTCCATTCTCTCCCCCCTCTCCCAGTCCTCTCTCTCCCCCTTCTCCCTATCATCTTCTCCCCCCTCTCTATATTTTTAGAACATGATTTTTTTAATAATTTTTAATTTTATTATAACTTAATTTATTAATGAGCTCCCCCCTCACCATGCCCCCCCTTGTTGAGAAGGGGGAAAGATGGTTTGGGTTAAAGGGATTAGGGAAGATTTTGGAGGGGGAAGGAATGGGGACGGGGAAGGAGTAGGCAATGTGATAGGGGTAGAGGAAGAGGAAGATGAGAGGGTAGGGGAACATGGAGGTGAGTGGGGAAGAGATGATCACAATCGATATGAAAGATCAAATAGGCCGAAGGCCAACAGCCCGAAGGGCTGCTATCGAGCGAAGCGCAAGTCCCCTTATAGGGGAGATGAGTGGCGAAGCCATGGCTTATATATATATATATATATATATATATATATATATATATATATATATATATATATATATATATTTTATACAAAACTATTCGACCAAGTTAATTTCTTGCAATATTTTATTTCTAATATAAGATTATGTTTGCTAAATATATGACAAATAGAAAAAAAACTATTAATTTGACTTCAGCAACAAAAATAAAACAAATTTTGTTTAAATAATCAGAGCAAAATAGCACGAAAATCAATATTTGGTATGAGATTCTTTTTACTTTAATCACAACTCTTATTTTATCTGGCATTGATGAGATTCTTTAAATTTTCTTCTAGAATTTTACGCCAATCAGATTGTATTTGTTCCCATAAAACTATCCTACGCCAACTGAAAAGGATTGGAAAGGTTCCAGTGATTGTAAAATGGATCCCGTGCGAACTGTCCACGGCGAATCTGGAACAGCTTGTTGCTTCCCTTGAGTCATTGTTTTCCGGACAATTTTAGGCACCATTTGGGGTAGGCTTTTTACTGGTGATGAGAAGTGGATCCTTTATCATAACGCTAAACGCCGCCGTTCGTGGATCAGTCAAGAAGCAGAACACTTATTGGGATGTTGCAGTAAATGAAAGAAATTTCAGGAGCTATTTTTTCCCGTTTCCGAAGTTGGGATTTCCGTCTAAAAGACGGACCAAAAGAAGGTCGCCCAAAAAGAACTTGATTCCGAAGAGTCGGAAGCTGTTGTCACAGCAAATCCGGCTAAAACTTCTATAGAACTCGCCAGACAATTGAACGTAACCCACACGACGACTGACCTACGTCAACTGAACAGGATTGGAAAAAGGGTCCCGCACCAACTGAACTGTCTACGGCGAATCTGCGACAGCAGTATTTCTCAACCAAGAGGAGGACTCCATCCCCAAATAGATCATGTTGAGTGTATGGTGGGATATTGAAGGAATTGTCCGTTACGAACTGTAAGACAACAATTAATGCCAATCAACTTCGTCGTTTGAAACCCGCTTTGGGCCAAAGGCGACCCTCTTTAGTCAACAGAAGGGGTGTTATCCCCTCCATCACCATAATTCCTATCCTCAAACAGCTCGAATGACCAAAGATCTCGTGGAGGAGCTCAGTTGGGAAATATTGCTTCATCTTCCATATTCTCTTGACCTTTCTCTCTTATGATTATTACTTGTTTAGGGGATTACTGATCCATTTGGATGGTCTTTAGTTTGACATCAAGAGTTGGATTCATATTTTGCATCAAAACCTAAAGAATTTTACAAGTGTAGCATTTATAAGCTTGATGACAGATGGAATGAGGTTCTAGAAAGCAATGGAGGTTATGTTTAAGATTAAATATTTCCATAGATATAAGTTTTTTAACTTTTAATATATACCCTAAAATCGGACATTACTTTCGTTCCTTCCTGACACACGCTGTTTGGCGTCGAATTCCTGAAGAAACCTTAAAGTATTCAGTTTCATTGATGCTAAAACAAATGAGAGCTTTTATTAAGGCAAAATGTTCTGATACAAAACATTGATTTTTTTAGCTATTTCTCCATGATTAGTAAATACAAAGAATTCTTTGGTTACTTAAATTGAATAAATAAACATTTCCTTACCTATGTCGTTTTTTATCACTAAATCTTAGATTTTAATAAGACTATAACGACGCTTGATATCAGTATGTGTAGAGAAGTGATACACAGAAACAAGATAGAAGTAGGATCTCTTCTCTCTTGTTTCTGTGTATCACTTCTCTCTCCCTCTCTCTCTCTCTCTCTCTCTCTCTCTCTCTCTCTCTCTATATATATATATATATATATATATATATATATATATATATATATATATATATATATATATATATATATATATATATATATTTACACACTTTCTGGCGTATAAGTCATCGTTGCATCGTTGGTTTTCTCATCTTAGTTTTAATTAATATCAACAATGCAATGAAACCAGCTTGAACAACCAAGCATGTGCAGTGTATTGGTTCCAATCCTCTCCATTTCACTCCCCTACATGGTCGCTATCCCGCTTACACACAAATTTGCGTCCATACCAACGTACATGTACGTCCACACCTACGTACATGCGCCTCCATACCAACATACATGCGCGTCTATACCTACGTACATAAAGACTCGCGCGTGTAATGGCAGACGCCTTTTGACAGCCATGCACATCCGATATTCTCTGCGGGGGATCCTTGGCACTATGATTTCGCACTGACCTCCTCTTCAAACAGCTTCACTTCTTGCGTTTTTGAGGCACTGTAGGAGTACCATCTCGAAGAATAGAGGGATTTTGTTTTCTTGCCCCGTTGGAACGCGGGGCTTGTTTTCGTTTTGTCGTTTTTGTAGGCACGAGGATTGTTTTTGTCTTCCTGCCCCCGTGGACACTTGGGCGTTGTTTTCGTTTCCTGGCTCTTGTGGGCATGTAGGGATTGTTTTGTTTTCTTGCCCCCATGGGCACGTGTGGGTTGTTTTCGTTTTCCTGCCCCCGTGGACACTTGGGCGTTGTTTTCGTTTCCTGGCTCTTGTGGGCATGTAGGGATTGTTTTGTTTTCTTGCCCCCATGGGCACGTGTGGGTTGTTTTCGTTTTCCTGCCCTTGTGAGCACGTGGGGATTGTTTTCGTTTTCCTGCCTCCGTGGGCACGTGGCGATTGTTTTTTTTCTGCCCCCATGTGCATGTGTGGGTTGTTTTTCGTTTTGCTGCCCTTGTGAGCACTTGGGGATTAGTTTGGTTTCCTACCCCCGTGGGAACGTGGGGGGGTTGTTTTCGTTGTCTTACCTCCGTGGGCACGTGGTGATTTTTTCATGCCCCGGTGGGCACGTGGGGTTGTTTTCGTTTGCCTGCCTCCGTGGGCACGTGAGTATTGTTTTTGTTTTCCTGCCTTCGTGTGCACGTGGTGGTTGTTTTCGTTTCCCTGCCCTTGTGAGCACGTGGGGTTGTTTTTGTTTTCCTGCCTTCGTGTGCACGTGGTGGTTGTTTTCGTTTCCCTGCCCTTGTGAACACGTGGGGTTGTTTTTGTTTTCTTTTCCCCGTGGGCACGTGAGGGTTGTTTTCGTTTTCTTGCTACCGTGGGCACGTGGAGATTAATTTTGTTTTCCTACCCCCGTGGGCACGTGAGGGTTGTTTTCGTTTTCTTGCCTCTGTGAGCACGTGGAGATTATTCTTGTTTTCCTGCCCCTGTTGGCGCGTGGAGTTGTTTTCGTTTTCCTGCCTTTGTGAGCACTTTAGCATTAGTTTTGTTTTCCTGTCCCCGTGAACACGTGGAGTTTGACTGAAGAATGCCTGTATCAATTAGTGTGGGGGGAAGAGGGGGTTGTCCCGTTGGATATGGGCACAACACTGGTCTGTCTGTACATTTCCTTTTATACAGAGTCAATCTCAATACCGCTCTCTTTTCCAATTTCTTTTCGCACACATCACTCTTCCATCCTGAAACATACCGAAGTTATTTTCATATCCACACACACATAACCAACGTGGAACGGGTGGATTACCTTGGGCCATGGAGGGTTCTCTGCTTTTTCTGGACCTCACCTCAACAACGATGATATGCCTCTGGCGCCATCGGGCTCGCTACTTGTCGAATGTCGCAGTCTGGGGATTTGTTCCCGGTACCGGGATGTGTGAGATCGTGACCGCTTGTTCTTCGTACTCAGGACGAGTTCGTGCACACTCGATTCTGGCATTGTAGAGTTTGTGGAGGAGTCTGTCCTCCTCCACTGTATTTAGTAGTTTATATGTTGGTTGCATACTCGAGGGCGTTAGAGGCGGGCTTCGTACTGGTGCCTGACTGTGGCTTTATATGTTTGTTTGTTTTCTTTTGGTTTTTGTTTTCAAATTAGATTAGCTTAAAATAGGATGAATAATAATTTATGCGGCTATACCTTTGTTATTTTGATCTTCATGTGAATTTCATTATAAGATCAGAGGAATCTTGCCCACGATTGAAAAAGGCATAATTACGTAACTAACACTGATGGTATTATGGGAGTAATCGCTGCCAATAGTCGGGAATGGAGTGCTTTTGAGTTGACGAAGTTAACAAGCTGTATAACACCCTGTAAAAGAGAGTGAAGGTCGGCTGAATCTTTTGCGTCGCCAGATTCTCTCGATGTAGGAAGCAGTGAATGGTAACAACATCAGAGTCGACTGCTATTTTTACCTGCGTGCAAAATCCTACACGTCTTTCCATTATTTCAGGCGCACCATCACTACAAATAACAAGAAAATCACTGCAGTTCAGGTTATTCTTCTTCCAAAATCCTACACGACTTCACATCATGGCCGAGGCTCATCATTACAAATAGCACGGCAATCACTGCAGTCAAGATCATGCTACTTCTAAAATCCTACATGACCTCCTTTCACTGCCGGTGCACCATCCCTACAAATAGCACGACAATCACTGTAGTTTAGATCATGCTCTTTCCAAAATCCTACATGACTTTCCATCATTGCAGGCGCACCATCACTACAAATTGCTCAGCAATCACCATAGTCTAGATAATGATGCTTCCAAAATTTACTGACGATTTCGAATATGTTTTGCCCAGTTGTGATAGTTCTAAATAGCTTACAGAACAAAAATTCACCCATCATCATCTGATTTGTCCAGCCGAAACATGATGAGTTAGGAGTTATCTAAATAGATAACTACAGATTCATCATTTAGAATAGAAAGCTTCCCTGTCTGTTTCAAAACGTTAACATGTTCGGGACTATCCTGATATGCGATTCTTGGTTTCATGGTGTTGTATAAAAGTAGGAACAATTTTACTTTTTTGGCAATTGCTCTCCTCCACAAGAATGTGTTACAGAAAGAAAATAATGGCGAAGTTCCGAATTTTATTTCACCTGGACGGGATCATATTTTAGATACTTCTCAAAAGATCTGAAATGACCACGAAACTAACCTCACTATTTTCCTGAGTTGATATAAAACTCATAGAAATTCAAGAAGATCTTACTAAAAGAATGAGAGGAATACAATCAGCTTCATCGAAACTTCTGAAGGGGGTAAAATTTGCCACAATGACAAATTTGATGATGTATCAAATTTTATTACTTGGCATCACCTGTAGGGAGTCGTATTTTAGGTTCTTCCCTAAGAGTCTGAAGTGAGTACGAACCACAACGTTCGTTGTCATTAGCAAGCTTCACCCGTGAACTTGTCCCTCCAATTGGTTATATATTTCCGCACGTTGGACTTTAGTATAAAAATTAAAGTTAATATAAAAAAAAAACAATTTTCTTGAAGAGAAGAATTTTCGAAATTAAATTTTGAGCTATATAAAAACTAAGCTGATATATTTAATTAATTATAAATGATTTTTAAATTAATCAGAATTTGGAAAAAAAAGCTAAAGTTTTGAGGGATTTTTATCTTCAATTTTTAGATTCTTTAAAATATTATAATTAGTAAAATATATATCTATCGTTAATATATATTAAACAGGTGATGGTATAATCAATTTTTTTGATACTAATTTAATTAACATTTGTTTTTATATTTTTCAATAATTATCTAATCTGTTAAAGTCTTTATGCTTCATTTCAACCATCTTCAAAATTAGCTTCATCTATGATCTCTCTGGCTCCCGAGGCCTCGAAATCCATTTTTGAACGTTAAAGCATCATAACTTTTCGTAAGAAATGAATGAATGTCATTATGTTATAAAAATACTATACTCGCCGCAATGAGAAATGCACGATAGGGGGCGGCAAGCACCGTCAGAGAGAGAGAGAGGGGGGGGGGAAGAGAGAGAGAGAGAGGGAGAGAAAGAGACAGAGAAAAGGCAAGCAATTGATCTGTGGAGATCTGACAACAGTAGGGGTGACACCTGTGACTGTGCCTGCCGCACCCCATCGTCCATTTCTCGGTGCGGCGAGTATAGCATAGGTACCCGGCGTTGCGCGGGATAAAAAGACCTCTCGCAAATAAATACAGATGCATATTGTTTGAAATTCTTATATTGTGGAACCAAAATATCTCTAACTTGCTGATTATTATTATTTGTGAGGTGAAGGCAGATTCAGGAGAGTTGCGCACCCTCCCTATCATATAATATTAGATATCATATAATATACTTACAATGAGTAAACGTTTCAGCACGCGCGCCTTGCAGTTTACGCGCACGCGTGAATGACTGTTGGTTATAAGCAAACAACGTTGAGGCCGCAGGGACAAATCGAGCATCTTATAGATACGGATATCTGAAAACTTAAAATATCGGTCACTACAGTGAGGAATGCTATTAAGATGTTTGAAGAGACAGGTATACTACAAGATAGACAACGAAGAGGACGGCACAGAATGACCTCGAAGTCACAGCATAAGTTCATCGGACTGTCATCTCTCCGAAACCGCCGCTTTACTTCTCCAGAAATAGTTCTGCAATTAATCAGCGCTGACGAAACAAGCGTCTCCGCTACACTGGTGAAGAGGAGCCTTAGAGAAGCTGGGATTTTTGTTAGAATGACAGCAAAGAAACCTCTGTTGAAATATTGTAATACAGCACAGAGTTTAACTTTGGTTAAAAGACGCCAAAACTGGTAGATCATGGATTATAAAAAAGTTGTTTAGACCGATGAGTCCAAGTTTGGTTCCAAACGTAAGTCTTCTGTCCGGAGAAGTGGTGAGCGAATGGGTCATCAGTATATTGTGCCTACAGTGAAGCATGGGTGGATGTAGCATGATTGTTTGGGTCTCTTTTACTGGCGATTCATTAGTAGCTTTTTATAAAATATTCAATAAATTAGACCAGCATGGCTATCATTCAATTTTGCAGGGACATGCTATCCCATCTGGAACGCGGCTTAACAGTCTCTAGTGCTCCAGTGATCCTCTGCTTCAGTTCCTCTAGCCCCAGAGCCCTCATAGCCCCAGAGAAAAAAAAAACTCGCAAAGGTGTCAGGTCAAATGAACGTGGAGGCCATTTCAGTACTAGTCTTCATCACCAGCACGCCCGATCCATCTCCTTAGTAGATTCTAATTGACATTTGCCAACTGCCCTTTTGAAAAATGAAGTATTCGTGTTCATTTTCAATGAGCTGATCTATTAGACAGTTTTGAATCATTTAACATGTTAATGTTAATATACACCCACATAGATGCCGAAACACAAATTTTTCATCACCCGTCGCATTTCCCTCAAAGAAAAACTTGCCATAGCTACAGACGATTCTTGGAAATGGTGCAGAACACTCGTTTTTGGTGAGTCCCTTTCGTGCTCAGCTGTGCCATGAGGATTTTCTTCGCCCCAAATGGGAATATTCTTGTTTACTTTGTCATTCGTATGGAATAAAGCCTCATCACTGTAAACAAGACGTTCATCGAACTCATCTCCTCCAAGTTTCTCGTGCATATCAACACAATTGTTTGCGCTATCTGCTCTGCCTTTTAGGCCTGAACGAGCTCCAGATTGTCGGGTTTCATTCGCAAGCGTTTCATCAGTACACGCCAAACTGTCGTTGGGGGAAATCTAGGTTTCCAGACCCGCCCACACACACACACACACACACACACACACATAGGTTGTTATTCCTTCATTGCTGTATTTTCATCTTATCGCCCTCCATCTCTTTTAAAGGACATGTCTCAATTCAACTGGTTCTCCCTCCATTTTAGACGCATGCACTTCCATACATTTATACCTTTCATAACCTCCACCCCCTTACTAACAATCCCCCAAATTTCAGAGTCCTCGTTGGTTATTTCGTTTTTTTTAAATGCGTGGAAGCGAGGGAATAAAATCGCGTTGTGTTAAAAGAAATCTGGATTTATGGTTTTCTTCGCGCGCACACACATACACACTCGCAAGCACAAATTAATATACACCCACACAGATGCCGAAATACGCATTTTCTCCCCTTGTAGAGATCGGTCAAAGAGCACATGTACGAACGCAATTCCTTGTGCGGGGCTCCCCCTCCCCAGTCTTGATACCCGTGTATTGGGTGGGAATGGGGTCTTTATCCTCCAATGCCCCCCTTTCCCCATGCGCAAGTGATTGTTTCAAGTTGTGAGTACTTCTTGCTCCCTAGGGTTAAAGTGCCCTCGTCAGTTGCTTTACTTGCCTTTCTTTCCACATTTTTCCGCATTGGTTCGGTTGGGCTTCTCATTGCGACCTCACCCCACCTCAAGCCCCGCCCCCACATTGCAAGTAAAAGGGGGATTTTGATAGCCGGTTGCAACTGCACCAAATGCATTGTTCTTCGATGCAGTGTCGGCAGTTTTTCTCTTTTGTGATCCTCGGCTAAGCCCGCTCAGCATATCTCTCTCTCTCTCTCTCTCTCTCTCTCTCTCTCTCTTACAACCATACACACACTCAAATTCACAACGTTTATGCTTGCCACAACTCTATTTTACATTTTTAGTTCTACTTTTTAAATCTTTACTTTATTGGCTAGATTTTGTGCACAGTTTGCCTTTTGGCTGTCCATTGTTTATGCCTATGTGCATTATTAATGCTTTGACTATAAACATCCTAACTGCATTTTTTTTGAAAGGGTTAAATATCGTATCTACCCTTTTGGTAAATAACAGTTATGCTTCTGTAAAGGGGAAGCGCCGATTTGAACTTGATTGTTGTGTTTCCTTTCGTGATCCACGAATGGACCAATCACAACGTCTGGGGCGATTTTGGCGGATTGCGATTGGTTGTTGACGGAGGAAGCCCATTATAAGTAGTTTTCCCTGTCTTTCCACTCATTGCATCTTCATAAATACACCTTCGCCATTCCTTTATGAGCGAATACAGACGATTTATTTTGAAATAAAGACGAAACTATGAAAAAAAAGAGCTCTCGAAACTCAAGTGAACGTTATAATATCGCGTTTATTTTCTTATGCTTCTATCCCTCGTTTTCTGTCAATTTCATCAGCTAGCGCTACATTTTCCAATGGTGTTTAACTACTTAATGTATTCAATTAGAAACCTTCCCATAGCATTCATAATGTACATTATGTGCTGCAATGAACTATCCCCACCGATGTGGGTGAGGGCGAACTGGCGGCGGTTTCAAGTGACATTAAAAAGGAGACCAGGGAGGCCTCCTCGAAGACTTCTTCGCTCCATCAACCACGCCAGATGCGCGCGCGCTTACACACACTAGAACGCGCGCGCGATATGTTTCTATGCACCTGCCTGCGTGTGTGTGCCCATGAATTGGTCCGTATGTGATTCCCTACTCTATTTACTCAAATGCATTGATATATATATATATATATATATATATATATTCATACAGGCATGTCAATATATGTACATATTTTAGTAATGGTTTACATAAGTTTACACGCCAATCTGTAATGATGTGTGTATTTACCCATCTACCTGGTCGTACGTAGACGCCCATCCTTTGGGGCAGAGGTTCGGGGAGGGTGTTTAGAACAGCCATGGTTAGGAATAGATCGAGTGGTAGATGGCGTGTTTGTCCATTTTCCGGCTCCTTAGTTCGGATTCTGCTACCGATGGAGGACCGAGAGGAGGTGTCAAGTTTTCTTTGTTTCATTGGGTGATAGAGGGAGAAGGGGATTATGGGCGAATCATGGGGGTGGGAGAGTTAAATTACAGGGTATATGCTAACCCCTATGTCTGGTTGAGAATGGCAAGTTTGCTTCTGCATACAAATTGGTCAATCTTTACGATATTTTCATACTGTAAACTTCAGTTTTGTAATTCGTTGACTGAAATCACCAATAAAGGTCCAATGAAGACCATATATATATATATATATATATATATATATATATATATAGTCTACATCTTTGGTTCCCACTGTCAGCGTTTGTTCGCATGTTTAAATCCATTGGGTGTTCGTACATACGTTAATTTTTGTAATCTTAATTTCCTTAGTGTTCCCAAACCGTCTCACTACTCGGTTCTTGTCACTAGCGATGTAGTGAACTGCGTGGGTGCGTGAAAGGGTTAGACAAACGGAAGTGGGGGAAGGACCATGGATAGAATAGCCACTGGGTGTTGGGTGGGGAGTATCAAATTCATAAGCAGATGCGGGGTGGATTTGTAGTGGAAATGTTGATTGGGGTTTTGATTTTTTTCGTAAAAAAAAGATAGATTTTAGGCGGAAAGTAACTTGAAGAGTGGAATGAATAGAAAGCCTGAATAATCTGAAAATTACCCGAGTGCTAAAGTAAGTTAAGATGCGTAAAATAGTACAGGAATAAATGATTGGAAGTTTACGGCGATGGTACAATAAGGAGAAAGATAAGGAGTAGAGTTACATGATTACAATGGGGCAGACAACCAGGATAAAAAATCATTTTCTTAGCATATCATCCCCAGTGTGGTATGTGCACATCAGTGCCATTAACATTATGACTTAGAATACATGGGGAAGGCGGATGGTTCTCGACCATGTCTTTAAACTACACAAATGCACCATTTCCACGAGTTAACGGGAAAGAACTACAAGTATATACCTGCTGCTAGGTGGTTGTTAACCATTCCATTTGAAAGGTAGAGCCTGGAGGGCCGCGCAACTTTCCCCTTCCTAAACTGAGATAATCCAACGGAGGCCCAATTGTCTCCTGTTCCTCTTGCTATGTCGGTCGTGAATGGAAGATCCTTTCTTAAAGTTCATTATTATCATAGGTAATTGGAGCTTATTGTCGCGTAGTATAAAACGATTGGTTTGGGATAAGTGTGTGCGTGTGAGAGTGGGCGAGGTGGGGGTGAGAGGTCTCGAAGGATTCGGTCCGGGGTCGAGTCTAGCCCGTTCTGTGGAACCCGTTTGAGCGACGGCTGCGCTCCCCGACTGCCGGAAGAACACTGCCTCCCGGCGAAACAGCCACCAACCGCCCAAAACAGTTCTCCCCCTCTCTCTCTCTTTCACACACACACATACACACTCTTTCTTGCGGATGTGCACACACACTCTCTCTCTCTCATGCAGACACACACACCTCTCTCTTGCAGATACGCACACACTCCTCCCCCCCCCCATACACACACACACTCTCTCTTTCACTCTCACACACTATATATCTCTCACTCACACACTCTATCTTGTGCATACACACAATATCTCTCTCTCACTCACACACTCTATATCTTGAATACACACACTATCTCTCTCACTCACACACTATCTCTTGCATACACACACTATATCTCTCTCACTCACACACTCTCTCTCTTGCATACACACACTATCTCTATCTCACTCACACACTCTATTTCTTGCATACACACACTATCTCCCTCTCACTCACACACTCTATCTCTTGCATACACAACCTATCTCTCTCACTCACACACTCTATCTCTTGCATACACACACTATCTCTCTCTCTCTCTTTCTCTCTCTATGTTGCTATTGTCCCTGTGAGTCGCCGCCGCAATTCTCGTTCTTATCCACACCCAAGATGCTTCCACCCTCGTGACATCCCTCAGCCCCTGCCTTGACGGGTTAAATAAATCCCCAACACTTCCATACATACTTTTAGGCCACACGTCCACAGTCTCCAGTGCCCCCATTAGTTTCCACTTTCGTATACCCATCATTTCACTACGAGCCTTTTATCGCACCTTTTGGGCGAGATGCCCCAATTGATATGTTCCGGCCGCGATAATAATAATAAGAAGAATGATAAGAATAATAATAATCTTAATAATGATGATAATGATAATAATACTAATAATCATATTTATAATAATAATAATAATAATAATAAAAGATTAGGAAAGAGAGGAAGAAATTTAATTTTAGGTTTTTTGTAGGGAAAGAGATAAGACCCCCTTTCTGAGTCACAATTGCCCCCCCCCTCCCCCCATCATCACTCTCTGCTTCCCAAGAAATGATTGAAGAAAGTCTAAAGAAGGAAACGACCTCCCTTTTTTGCCCCCCTCTTCCCCACAAACTGGCATATCCCCCCCCCCCTTTCCTCCTTTTGATGTGACCTCTGTCTTCCGGAATCCGTGGAGAGAAGCATCTAACTTAAACCGTTAAAAAACTATATATATATATATATATATATATATATATATATATATATATATATATATATATATATAGTTAAAAGTATATACCATTCTATGGGTTCATTCGTATAATCCAATTAGACATTTGTATTAAATGAATTCAGTATATATTTTATATTATTTATTTATTTATTATTATTTTAATACTTAGTTGGACCCCCTTTTGCTATAATTCCAGTCATAATTCTTCATAGCTTGGATTTCACCAAATATTCACAAATTTCTGACGCAATCTCTCCAGTTCTGTTTTATTTGTACTTCTGGTACTTCTTATTTGTTCTCCAAATACTACCCCCTTTTCTCCAATTGATGTGTGGGATATAGGCATAGGATATTGTCCTGCTGAGATATGAATTCATTTCTTGGTGTTGTGGAATGTAATTCTGGATAGATGACTCTAAAACTTATGACAACATGGTGGTATAAGTTATGGAATTAATTCTTCCTTGGCATAAAATCTTGTTCCATGAACCTAATAAAGACACGCAACCCCATACCATGATTTAATCACCTTCATGGTTCACAGTTGGCGCCACACAAGCAGAGTGATGCCTTTCCAACTCTTCGTCTCACAAAGGTAGTCCCACAAGGGCTAAACTATCTCCAAAGTTGTTATAAAAAAGATAATTTTTTAGACAATTTTCCTCCTAAATATATTTAAATGGAATTACACAAATTGCATGTAAAACTCTTCGTCTCACAAAGGTAGTCCCACAAGGGCTAAACTATCTCCAAAGTTGTTATAAAAAAGATAATTTTTTAGACAATTTTCCTCCTAAATATATTTAAATGGAATTACACAAATTGCATGTAAAACAATAATACAATAGTCTTTCATGCATACCTGATAATTACATTCATCTAACCCAAGGGTTCCCAAACTTGTTAGCCCATTGGCCCTTTCATCGAATCTTTGACTCCTCATCGACCCCCAGACATGCGCTTGAAAATAAATAAATATAAATTAAGTTTATGTACCAATTCTGGTGTATTTCAATAAGGAAAACTGCATACCAAACCATACGAAACTGTTGTTCTGTGTCCCCTTCTTTTGTAAATATCTCACATTAAATATAAGAGATAAACAAGAAAAACTGTTTATTGTCATTACAAGCTTAAGATCTTGACAGTTTTAGTCAAAATCTCGGTAATTTCAATTCAAAATTGACACAGTTTAGGATGGTCAGCAATTGATTCTATCAGTATTTTAAATTCTCTTACGAACGTCTTCCTTTGAACCCCAAAAGTTAAATTGACCCAACATATCATTAATCAACCCCCTTACGACCTCCATGTACTCATCGACCCCTAGAATAGTATTATCGACCTCCGAGGGGTCGATATCGACCACTTTGGAGACCACTGATTTAATCAGATAACTTTATACCGATGTTCATTGGTCCGATTTTTGTCATCTTTAGCCCAATGGAAACGGTTGTTTGTTTGTTTTGTTAACTTCGGGTATCCATAACTTCTTTCTCGCCTCGCATCAATTTAGCCCTTGATCTTTATTTTTTTTTTATTTAAGGGGCTATCTGGCGACTGCCGACTTAGGCATAAGTCGCCGTAAACAAACAGCCTAGTTCTAGGCTACTTTAAAAAATTGAACAGGAAACAACAATAAAAAGAAATAACAATAACAATAACAAAACAATAACAAAAACAACAATTAAACCTGGTTAAATGAAAGGGAGAAGGCCGGCCTCCCCCAAAAAGTCAACAAGTCAACCAGTCAATGTGCACGCACTCGTCCCGAGTACAAGGGACAGGTGGTAGCGACCCCGCCCATCCCGGTACGGGGACAGGTATCGTGCGCGAAGATCACCCAGACTGGGACATTCGACAAGAATGTGCCGAACAGTCTGGGGGACTACGCAGTCGTTGCAATAGGGCGCAGGCGAGCGCTCCATCAAATAGCGATGCATCACAAGAGTGTGTCCGATTCGGAGACGACAGAAAACAACCTGAAGCCGCCGCGGCATTGGGGGATAGGCCTATGGAAACAGTCGCGGCGCAATGGCACGCAACTTTAAGTTCCCCTCGACCGTCTCCCATCTTCTTTGCCAAGCAGTCCGAAGAGCTGCCCGTATTCCTGCCATGTAGTCAGTGTGAGGAAGAGCGAAACGCTGGTCCGGTCGCAGAGTCTTCGCGGACTCTTTGGCGCCCTCATCGGCGCGCTCATTCCCCGCAATTCCTACATGTCCAGGAACCCAGCAGGAGATAATCTCGACATCCACCCGGCTCGCCAAAACCGTGGCGTCACGGATATCGCGAACCAGGGGATGCGGAGATTCCAATGCCCCGAGAGCACTCAGGGCGCTTTGTGAGTCGCTATAGATCACAATCCGGTCTCCGAACCGGGCACGTCGCGTAATCTCCCGTACCGAGTGGTGTATTGCCACCAGCTCGGCCGTGAAGACAGACGCAGTGCCTGGTAGAGCCCCGCTGATTTCAAACAGAGGGGATACGGCGTGGAAGCCGACCCCCTCTTGGGACTTGGAGCCATCCGTATACACTGGCATGGTTCCAGCGTGACACGAGGTGTGCTTTAAAAAGGTCGAACGCAATACTCCCGGCGCCGTACAAGCTTTGGGAGCAGAGGCGTGGCGACAAATAGCCAAATGTGGTACCCTCCAGGGTGGTGTCCTGGGCAGAACCAGGCGCGCCACCGGCCCGAGAGCTATATCTACCTCTCGAAGGAGTTTCCTAGCCCTAAACCCAAAGGGCTTAGGGTATGACTGGCGTTTCTCGGCGGCATAGGCACCATCGAGATCAGCTGCGGAAGCAGTGAGAGCTGTTGGCGACTGAGGGAGGCGCCGGGCTCGCGCGTACAGGCGGGTGATGCACTGCACGCGGCGCAGAGCGAGTGGTATCTCCCCTTGATCTTTAAGTCTCTTTCTAATTGTTCTGATATTTTTTAATTAAAGATTCATTGAACTCACCAGCAAGTTCAGAATATGTTTTCCTGCCATTTTGAAGTGAAGGTTGAATGATAAATCGGTATTCTCGAAGTGTTGTAAGAGAGTTTTCTGCAACTTCTTTCTTGATATCTTTTTATAGTGGTTTGAACTAGAAGATGCATCGATAAGAAAATTTATCGAGTACCAATTAATCGGCCTTATTTTCCAGGCGATTAAAGACGTTTCACACCTCGTTTCCAATTTACAATGTCAATTATTATGTACAGTAGTTAGATTATTAAGTATTAATATGATCTAATATTTTTTTCTTTTCAGATTTTCATTTAACTAATGGAATCTTATATATAAATTAGAAATACCCTAAGTAAACCTATTATGGTAGTATTACCTAGAAATATTTCAAAGTTATCCACGGATGTAACTGTATTTGCGTAGTATTCAATTCTACCATATCGAGAGAGGAAAGAAAACCAAAACATTTACAATAGGATGAATGCCCTTAAAAAGCTCCAGCCTCAAGAAATGACAAAGAAAACAGAAGCTTTGGCCTCGACCTCTAAGCTTCCGAAGCAGGATATTAAAAAACAAGCAGCACCTGTGAGAAATGTTTTTGTTAGGAGCTCATATGGCGGTTGCCTACTAGTGCAAAAGTCGTAGTAATCATGTTACAATGAGAAATGTAAACTGCAAGCTAGTTTGAAACATGTATTAGCAAAGAAAACGTTACAGGATATCAATGATGGTTCATTATGTGGTTCATTATTTGATTCGAGAGATGAGAGCTGTTAACTTACAACCCTCTTCAGTAACATCTGATATTGAATTCCAAAGATTAATTAAAGTGATTTGCTCCAATTACAATATTCCAAGCCGAAAGTACATCACTGAAAATATTATTCTACACCTTTTCACCCTCAAATTAAAAGAATTGAACTTCAAATTTTAAAATTTGAATTTCATATTAAAAAAGTTAACTTTAAATTTTAAAAGTTAACTTTCATATTAAAAAAATGAATTTCAAATTTTAAAAACTGACTTTCATATTTTAAAAAATGACCTTCAAATTTTAAAGGTTGACACTCAAATTTTAAAAGTTGACTTTCATATTTAAAAAAAATTAACTTCAAATTTTAAAAGTTGACTTTCATATTAAAAGAATTGAACTTCAAATAAAAAAACTGACTTTCATATTTTAAAAAATGAACTTCAATTTTTAAAAAAATGACTCCTATTTAAAAAAGCTGGATTTCAAATAAAAAAATTACTCAAATTTTAAAAGTTGACTTTCAAATTAAAATACCTGGATTTCATACTAAACATATTTACCTTCAACTTAAAAAAGCTGACTTTCAACATTAAAAAAGTTTCTTTCAATTAAAAACAAATATCCTAGTGTTTTCGCTTCTCAGGCACTTATTTCTTCATAAAATACCATCTTTTATACATACAAACATTCGTAAGACTCATATCTACAGTATTACTTACCATATGCATTTGTAATTATTACCTGCTTAAAATTAGAAAAAAAAAAATTCAATCAGTCATCTTCCGAATGTTTCCTTCGGCCACTCTCTATCGTAACGTTAGAGAGACTATTTTCATAGCTTGTGGGATTTCTTCTTATCATATCCTCATTGGTAGCTCTCTTTCGCCCCCTAGCAACCGTTCCCATGCATATGTAATTCAGCTCCCTCAGTACCTAAGTGAGTATTTTTTCAAATACTGCACTAGAAAAATGTTTAATAATGCAAATTTGCAATAGTGGTATTTTCTACCTATATAAAATTAAGAGACCGCTGAAAAACCGAAATAATATCCTGCAAAAAGATAAGAGTAGCTGAAATAAAAGATGGGCTCAACACCACCTGCAGGTCGCAAGGAACGACCTTACAGCACATGGCCAAGCAAACTGGGACCGTTGGGCGCCGAAAAGGCCTAATGGCTCGCAAAAGCCTCGGCTAGACTACCTACCCAAACCCAAGTGCGGGTGGATTGGGCATAAATACGGGTTAACCCCCCAACCCCCGAGGCGGGGGAAATTCATTTATTTTAATTTGAAAATCAACTTTTAAAATTTGAGTCATTTTTTTATTTGAAATCCAGCTTTTTTTAAATAGGAAAGTCATTTTTTTTTTAAATTGAAGTTCATTTTTTAAAATATGAAAGTCAGGGTTTTTTTATTTGAAGTTCAATTCTTTTAATATGAAAGTTAACTTTTTAAATTTGAAGTTCATTTTTTTTAAATATGAAAGTCAACTTTTTAAACTTGAAGTTCATTTTTTTAAATTCGAGGGTGAAAAGGTGTAGATATATTTCTAAAGTTAAAAACAAAAATATAAACTTATACTAAAAATGCCTCGCACATTAATTAACCACTGATATTTGGACAGTCCATTTTATAGTGTGACATTTCACTGGCTTTCAAATGAGTTTAAACAACACATGGCTGTCCCAAAAGATGTTCCTTCTCAATGCTCCTACACAGGTGAACGAATCAGTGAAGTGTTAAGCAAAGTTATTGAAGATTATGAGCTTACATTTAACCAAATATTCCTGGGTTTTTGAGATTCGGCAGAAAATATGATAGTGTGAACATTTGTGGTTTACAGTCACAATCTGGTTTCATGCACAGATTACAATTTTCATTAAATCAATCCATATTTACCTAACAGGCTATAAAGAATATTGTTACAATCAATAGAAATATTGTGAACTACTTCAATCATTTTGCTGCAGCGGTTAAATGTTAGAGGAAATACAAAACCAGTTTAATTTAAAGATGTATACATTAATTCAAGATATGTCCACATATTGGAATTCAATGTATTACATGCTAGAAAGAAATCTAGAACAACGAAAAGGTTGGCAAAAATAATTATTTCAATGGAATTAATTGAGAAAAGATATTTTGCTTACTTGGAAAATAAATATTTGTCCATATCATCTTTCATAGATCCTAAATTTAAGATGTCATATCGAGTTTAAAATAAAGGAATGGGTGTTAAAAGCTCTGGAGCTAGACCAAGATCAAATGGATAATGGAGAAGAATTCACTGATATTGCATCCAGTCCTGGTGATGAGGATGAAGATTCTGCAAGTTCTCTTTTGACCTTTTAAAAAAATGTTTAATGAAATAGCTTCTGCTAAGAGAGAGGATCCCCAGGAAGGAACAAAAGAAATGACACAGAAACCGAATAAATCATCAAAACAAAAAACAAGATTTAGTCCCCTGCATTAAATAATTGGACCAATATTTAATTTTGGCATTACAACATAAAAATAATGATATTTTCCTATGATGTAAAAATGTACAGGAAAGTGCACCAGTTTCTTCTGGCAATATTTGATCCTTCAAGAAATATGTTTTGCCCTGAAAATGGAAAAATTCTGATGTTCCTGCATTACAATTTATTGGAATTTGATTATTCTCAATAAACCTAATTTTAATTTGTTTTCTCTTTTTGGTATATATCACCAGGTATGTTTACAATTAATTTAAATGAGAAAAACATTCTTATTTGTATCATATTTTTCATTTGGCTTAAATTGTGTTTGAATTACCTACCATTTATGCTTTAAATTAAAATTATAGTAACAAAATGAATCAAAAACTGTTAACGTAATGTAACATCCTTATTTTTGTAGGAATAGTAACATTTAATAAAACACGTTATTTCTTAATTTGTTTATCAAAATGATGTTTTTTAACTACATTTTTTGTATTGATAAATTAAAAAAGGTCTATAAGCCATAAAACTACCAGTGCAAGAGTAATGTTAGCATTCCATCTAAAATGTTTCCATATCCCATTTCAATGTCAAAATTAACTCATGATTCTCGTGGCTGAGATGAAATATCTTAAATTTACCAGACATTTAACAAATACAATAAATACGATGTCTCGGCCAAAATTATTTTGTATGTGTGTGTGAACTGAAGGATTATATGTGTTGAATTGAGATTTGAAAGGGTGAAACGCTGGATGAGTGTTTGAAGAGAAGGGCTGACTGAGCAAGAAGTGCATGCAGGGATGTGGTGACGGAGCGTACTACAAGCCTTGCCCCTAGAAATAAACTCGAAGTGGAAGAGATTCAATAACGCTCATTACCCTGAACCTCATCGGCAAAATGATGGTTGGACTTTTGCCTAGTAGGGTATAAAGGAAAGGGGGGTCTTAGTGGCGCTGAAGCGCGCCGATACCACTTTGTGGGAAATAGGTGACACTAGTCTCTACCCCTTGTTTATTTGTCTAATTCAAAATTATACTAATTTCTTGACAACCTATACAGAGGCCGCCCATTAAATTTCAAATTTTAAACTTTTCACATTTAAGATCTAAACACCGCTACTCTCCCTTTTCCTTACTGGCTGCATTCAGACAACAAAGAACCCTTCGCTCTGAAAGTGCCGTCCTGCTTTCGATTCCTCGCACTTGTCTCTGCTGCGTAGGTGATCGTGCCTTCTCTGTAGTTGCCCACAAGCTGTCTATGGTTTGCCAACTGGGATACGCACCTTTTTCACGCCCGGCGCTTTCAAGCGGTCTCTAAAAACCCTCCCTCTTCTGTCAGGTCTTTCCCTAGTCGATGGACAGGCGCCCTGCGTAAGCTTCAAGGTCTTGAAGAGCGCCATATAAAACCTCTATGATTATTTGATTGGAGAGGGTGAATAAGAGAAACCGCAAGTCGTATAGGATTCTTTATTACTGACGTTTCGCTCCTCTGGAGCTTCTTCAAGAAGAGCAAAATGTAGGTAATAATCTTGCACCACTTGTTTCTTTTATTCTCCCTCTCCATTTGTTATCAAGAACACCCATCAGATTATATTATTATAGTGTCTCACCTATCTTTGACATTTTAATTACTTATATCTTCACTAATTTTTATCGATTTAAATCAAATTTTGATGCATTGGTATAAAAATGTTTAGCCTTGTTAAAACATACATTCAACACCCTTAATTTTTTAAAGTTTGATTTGAATTGGTTTAAATTTAGTGAAGTTATGAGTAATTAAAATAGGTCAGAGAGGTGAGGCACTTCGGGATTCTTGCGCCTTCGTTAACCAACTGACTCACGTTCATGCAATTAGACACTTCGTGAGTGGACAAGCAAATACACGCACACGCGTGTTTGCGTACATAGGTCTAGAGACTGGGAGGGACAGGGGGAGAGGAATGAAGAGGTCATGGGTGCCAACCGCAGGTCGGAGGGGAGGACAGGTTCGGGATGGGAATTGAGCTCTGAGAGGCGGGTAACAAGACCTGGGGATGGAGTTTCCGGTTGGAGGGGGGGCGGCAGAGGTTTGCTTGCCACTGCGCCTCCCAACAGGGATCGACTCCCTCATGTGGCCCCCCTAACTCCGAATGAAGTTTCAAACCTCGGAGATCCGCCCCAAGACACCCAACCCAACCTTCAGCCGCGCCCGAGGTCGTTGAGAGTTGTCAAATGGGGCAAGTTCGGGAGAGTTGCAGCATCTCATACCTTCTATCGTCTTAAACAACCTCATCTTTGAACTATGTCTAAATAGTTTTCACTTCCTCTAACTTCACCGTATTTTGTATGGACCCCTCTTTCAAAAATTCCTAGTGGCAATGAGATCTTTGTTTTGTTTTTCTAATGGACTTCTTGTCATCCCTACACGAGTTTCTAGAATCCTCCAGCTTGAAGTAATAACTCATACGGTTTTATTAATATAAATCATGTATTACTATTTGGGCTAGATAACCCAGCGGCCACTAGAAATAACAGATTCTAGCTTATTAGCAAAAGATTTACCACTACGATACCACAGAACTTTTCCAAGTACAAAAATTATTTCGATATGGAATAATTTCCCCCTCGGAAGTCATTGAAACAACTTCAGTCTATATATGTTTAAGAATAAAACTGATAAATATCACTTTAATATATAAAATTACTGAATAACAAAAGCCACAAGGGCCTATCAGACGTCATTCGAGTCAACAGCGTCTCATAAACTGTATCCAGAAGATTGTCGGAAACTAAATCATGCAGTTACAATACACAATACCATTAATATAATATATACAATTAAATAAAAATCCTACCTCTAAATTCTGCACAGAAATGCGTTCAAAACACACCTCCAAAACAATATCGATATTACAATATGTAATTTGCCCCAAAACAACTCAAAAACTATGATAACTCCCCTCCCCAGACACTCATCTAACCTAGCTTGAAAACATTTAAATTTAAATTGCTTTTCTCGTATGGTAAACCATTCCAGTAATCTACCACTCTCTCTCACATACATATTTTCCTCTCTTTGGTAACCTCGGTTGACGTCGGTAACATTACAAAAAAAAAATCTGTTCTTGGTTTAACCTCGAGTGGATCTTCTTTTGGATTAAGTTGGAGTAGATCTTAAGGTGTTTGTCGGCTTAGGATTCTATATATGCAATATGAGAGGCAGGGTTGCACCGATATATCGGCAAATAATCGGTATCGGCCATTTTGGCCGATTCATCGGGTTGATATAATCGGCCAATCATATATGTATCATAATATTGTTAATAGTTATTTGACATGTAGTCAATATGAGCTGGCATAAGAAAATCGTCAGTAACAAGAAATATGGAAACATTTGGAATTCATATGTATAAATACGTAAGAAATGTGTGGCATACTATTGTCATCGAAAGCAACTAGTGTAATAGTTAATAGTAGTACTACATGCTTTATGAGGGGGTCAATTTGATGCACTCCTACCTGAATTTTTTTTTCTGATTAATTATTAATTTATCTATTTTTAATGTAATTTCATTAATTGGTTACATAAATCTGAATCTGAGAATATCTTATTATAGCAAATTGGGCACTGTTGTATCTTTGATCTTCCTCTTTATAATGTCAACCAGCACATGCCATTGAGCTGGTACAACCCCACACTTCTATAATGGTGTCTCAGTAAATTACTTTTCTTGTTTCTTTCTTCACTTCCATGAATGTTTTAGGAATATTCCAAAGGTAGTAAACTTCAAAGATTCATAAAATTTATTCATAAAATAATACAAATAATTACAATGGTTGATATATAAGACAATGTGCAGTGTTGCAAATTCTATGATTCCAATGAGAAGATATTGTTAAAAATGATGCAGTAAAGTATGATTGCATCATGCATGTTGAGCAAATATGTGCACCCTATACCTAATGGACCTCTTAAGTTATAAGTTATGACTGTATAATGCAGTATAATTAAATAATAGGCGCTGATTAATCGGTATAGGCTGATAGGTTTTGGCCGATTAATCGGTATCGACAGATAAGGTTTGGCTGATTAATTGGTATAGGCCGTTTAATCGGTATCGGCCGATAAGGTTGGGCCGATTAATCGGCATTGGCTGATAAAGTTTGGCCGATTAATCGGTATCGACCGATAAGGTTTGGTCGATTAATCGGTTATCGGCCAATTTGCTTATCGGTGCAACCCTAATGAGAGGTATATGTGATGAGGGAAAGATGGAGAAAGGGAATTGTTAAAGAGAGCAGATGATTTCGTTGCGTGATACGAAATTAAAGAAGGATGAGCAGATTTTGTGGGATGAAATGGATGTATTGCGATCAGGTGACTTGTAGTGGTATTGGATGGGATGGAGCCGGGGGAGTTTACAATAGTGAGGAGTAGCTTGATGCACTGGTTCAGTATGAATGTGTAAACTCGGGAATCATGTGGGTGAAGTTGAAATTTGTTAAGGTGAAAGTGTGCATGCCTGTCGTGTATGACAAAATTGTAAAAATGAGAGTGAGAAAGGTTTTAAAATGAGTTAAGAGGTGTAGTGGATGGAAGTGGAACAAGGTATCGGTTAATGCTCATGGCAGATATAGCTGAAGGGAAAAATACGGGTAAAGAAGTGAAATAACTCACCTTTCTCACTCGATACTCTTATTTCTTCAGGGGGAGGGGGGGTCTTCTTTTTTTTTCTCCTCTATGACAGCCAATCCTCTGCTGTCTCATTCATGGCTTGGTGTCATAAGTCTGGATGTAACTGAACCATAAAAAAATTCGAGTTGAAGAAAGAGAGGAAGCTTTAGTTACCCAAAAGGTGAGACACAGCAAGGAAAGGGGAGACATAGCCTGATAACCCCCCCTCCCTACTCAATTTAAAAGAGTCCGGTCAGAAGGGTGTGTCATAAAGCTCCAAATACAAGTTCATATAAGAGGATTGATAAGAAAAATGGACATATCTTCCCCCCCTTCTGGTCCTCCGACCACATGAGTACATAACATTCGCGCTGAGAACAATTGGAACTCAGATGGGGGACTCGGAGACTCTTTCCGAGGCCGCACCTCAGGAATGAGTTAAAACTGCTAATTCGACGATTCTGACTTGCCAGAATTTGCTGACGTAACACATTTAGAGAAAAACGTCCCTAGATGGGGATTTTTTTTATAATTGGGGTTATATTACCCCATTGTTGCGTTCCCCCTCTTCCTGTCATATTAAACACTTTTGCTCCCCCAAAATGCTTAATCAGCCCTTTCTATGCTCCCCAAGAGGGGTTAAAAACACCCTCCTTTTTCAATCGTGAAATCCCTCGCCCTAAAGAACAGAAGACAATCGTCAGCAAGCTTGAAAACACCAGAGGTCTCGATCCTGCTCTTTCTCCCTCCTTCTCCACAAGTGCTCTTTCTAATCTACAGTGCTACACCGGAAACCCCCTTTCCCCTTCCTCCTCTGCCACCGACTTTATGTTGTTCACTGATCCCTAAAACGCGGTTTCTAACAAACCCCATTACACTCGCCCACAAATTTCGATCCGCGAGGTTCGACTGCTCTTACACGAGCTCTCCACCTCATCCAATAGACGTGCCCTCCGGGCTGCTGCCCAACTAAGGGTACCTGGCAACGAAGTAGCTGACCAGGCTGGTCCTTCAGCCTCTGTGCCACCACGCCCAGTGCTGCTTCCGTCCACGGAAGTCCTTGTACAAGTGAAGGAGATCATTAAAGGCGCGATTTTGGCCTCTCACCAACCCCCCTTGCATCTCACCCCTCCTCGGCTACTCAGATCTAATCCTCCCAGGAGGGTGTTGGTCCAACTCCGCCTGGGTTATACCAGTCTAACCCACGGGCACCTTAATGTCTCGTGATCTGTGCCTCTCTCCTGTAACCCCTGTGGTACCAGACTTACAGTGTCCCACGTACTCGCTGAAGACCCCTGCAAATAATCCTGACAGAAGACTCCTGGTTCTCCTTCTTCGTCTCTCGTCTTTTCTTTCTTCTTTGCCATTCATCTTCTCTTTCTTCTTTGTCACTCGTCTTCTCTTTCTTTCTTTCCTCTCGTTTTATCTTTCTTCTTTGTCACTCGTCTTCCCTTTCTTCCTTTTCTCTAGTTTTATCTTTCTTCTTCGTCACTCGTCTTCTCTTTCATCTTTGTCATTCGTCTTCTCTTTCTTCCTTTCCTCTCGTCTTCTCTTTCTTATTTTTCATTCATATTCTCCCTTTCCTTCCTCTCGTCTTCTCTTTCTTCTTTGACATTCATCTTCTCTCTCTTCTTTGTCACTCGTCTTCTCTTTCTTCCTTTCCTCTCGTCTTCTCTTTCTTATTTGCCGTTCATATTCTCTTTCTTCATTTCCTCTCGTCTTCTCTTTCTTCTTTGTCAATCGTGTGCTCATTCTTCTTTTCCACCCGTTTTATCTTTCTTCTTTGCCATTCACCTTCTCTTTCTCCTTTGTCACTCGTCTTCTCTTTCTCCCTTTCATTACGTCCTCTCTTTCTTCTTTGCCATTCATCTTCTCTTTCTTCTTTGTCACTCGTCTTCTCTTTCTTCCTTTCCTCTCGTTTTCTCTTTCTTATTTTCCATTCATATTCTCTTTCTTCATTTCCTTTCGTCTTCTCTTTCTTCTTTGTCACTCGTGTTCTGATTATTCTTTTCCTCTCGTTTTATCTTTTTTCTTTGCCATTCACCTTCTCTTTCTTCTTTGTCACTCGTCTTCTCTTTATTCCTTTCCTCACGTCTTTTCTTTCTTATTTGCCATTCATATTCTCTTTCTTATTTGTCACTCGTCTTCTCTTTCTTCCTTTCCTCTCGTCTTCTCTTTCTTATTGAAACATAGAGTATGTGAGAATGTTTGAGAGTAGGAGAGAAGTATAAACATGTGTAATGCAAAAACTATGTGGGTATGCTAGAACTGGTAGGAGATAGTGAATTGCTGAATGATGTGATGTGATATGATGTGGATGACCCATAGCTGCAGATGATCACGCCAGGGAAATTCGGAGGCACGAATATGCCTAGAAAGAGGCGAGAAGAGCAGTGAACCTAGTGATGGGTCAAAGTAAGAAAGCACAAATGAAGTAATCAGAAGGAATTTGAGAAGAAATAAGGTAAATGGAAGGAAGATGAGAAGAAATGAAGTAATTGGAAGGGAGTTGAGAAGAAATGAAGTAGTTGGAAGGGAGTTGAGAAGAAATTAAGTAATTCGAAGGAAGTTGAGAAAAAATCTAGTTATTAGAAGGAAGTTGAAAATAATACCTACCTAAAAAATCAAGGATAAGAATGGAAGCGAACTTGTGAACCATGAGAGAGTTAAAAGTAGATTGGAACAATACTCTGATGCTTATAATGTGAGTATGCAGGAGTAAGTGAATGTGAATATCAGTTATTTCATGGGTGATATATGGGTATGGAACCCATAGTCATGCGGAGGGCTCTGAAAAATGTTAAGTGAATTGAGAAGTTAAGAATTGGCAGCGACTGGGTTATAAAATGGTCATGAAGTACCTTCAGGGTTGTATACAAGATGCGTGGAACAATTCTGATTGATGGTTTAAGAAGGGTTAAAAATGGAATGTTAGAGATTGAGCAATGTGGTTTTAGAGTTGGTAGAATATGTTTGGATCAAATATTTGCATTGAAATATCTGGCAGAGAAAGAGGACAAGAAATGTAAGATGTATGCAGGATGTAGGAAGCTGGAAAAGTTAAATGATCGTGTCGCTATGGAAGTGATGTGATATGTTCTAAATGTGAATGGAATAGGGTGCCAATTTCAAGGGCGGTTTCAGGATTTTTTCAAAGGGAATTGTTCAATTTGGTTAATTTAACAAGCGTATTCTTTCAATTGTCATTATTTTTCTTTCCTCTCGCCATCATGGACTACTTTCCCCACAGACTGAGGTCAGCGAGTATCAACGCTACTTAAAAACTACCCACCTTTCTGGCCTATCAAAAATCCATTATTTTTTCCATGTTAAATAGGCCTTTCTTTACAATGGGGTGTATGTGCTAGAGGATCTCTTCATTTCAGGACTTATTCCCAAGCAGAAGACACCAAGCCTCCTCACTATCCCTTCTATAGAAATCCATACCTAATAGCATCCACTTCCTTCTCAATAATCCTTTGCTCTCTCAAACGCTCTTACACATACTTACCCCACTCCTCTACGCACTCTTCTCTTCGGACACCCTAACACTCACTCTCGTATAATCTCTCTACTTCTACCCATTCTTGTTACATGCCCATACCACGCCATGCCCCAGCAATCAAGGCTGTGTTTTCAAAACTCTAGCCACCCTGTAGAGCAAGAGAAAGAGACGGGTAAAGTGTTCACTGTTTCCAAGTGGGTATGACACGAATACCCCACCTGGATGCAATCTTGGAGTGCCACGACCCCACTTCGATGTATCTCGCGTGAGGTTAAGTTGCAATTCTAGTTCCGCTTCCTAGCTGTTGTATGGGTCACTTGCAAAGCGGGTGCTATAAAATTCCCACAGCATGCAACAGCCTCCCTTTACTCGAACTTAGCCCACTGGGGACAATCTCACAGAGGGTGAGGGCCCACTTAATTGGGGTAACGTTGACGAGGTCCTACAGGACAGACTGTAGGATCAAAGCTTTCTCCCGTCAGCTCCCAAGTGGTCGGAGGGAGCAAAGATGCCAGCTGGTCCTGGAGAGCTACAAACATCAGAACACTCTCAATCACAACTTTGTTCACAGCATAAATGCCTCACCGTGTCATTCCACAATATCTCTTATTTTCAGCTAAACCTTTTCATTACAAGAACAGTTTTACCCTTCCAAATCTCAACTTCGCCCGCATAATTCTTCAGTTCACAATCAACTATTGCATTAATTCGATCCTCATTCAACAGTACTTTCACACTCTCTTTACCTCTTCCACCATGATTCACCTGATCACAGTCCTTCCCACGCGCACTCCATGACTGTTTCATCGCATGTAACTGCACGCTCTCTCTTAAATATATATCTCCACTCTTTCACTCATTCCATGTACTACTCACATTCCACCAACCCAATCGGTTCATACATTGATACCGATTTTTTGGCAGGACTGGACGGGGGGCGCGCATCCCCACCCATTACCGTGACTCCGTATTATGGCGCTCAGAGGAACAAAACTTTCGAGTGTGCACCATCCCAGTCCAGAGTCACCCATCCGCGCTTAGTCACATTATACGGCACGCTGGAGGACCGTGAGGGTATTCTTCCTGTCCTAATAGGTTTCTTGAATTCCAATGCACCTCTAAATAAAAGACCCGAATATGGCAAAATTAGGGTGCTGTGTTTTACCTGGTTGTTTATTAATACGTATGTTCCCACATTTTACGTGTCCTACACATCTACAATTTGTTATGAAGAACACTAAACTACCTTTTCAATCACACATTGAGTTTTTTATTTTTTTTATTTTGTTTAGCGTCATTCTGGCGACTGCCTACACGGGTCACCGTCACATTGGCAGCCATACCGTCGTCGGTGGAGACTAGAGGAGTGCACAAAATTTTAAAATTTTCATCAGTCGCGTCACGTCACCTCCAATCAATGCCAGTAGTAGCCAGAGTCTGCAAAGCTAAAATATGGTGGTACGGGCTCGTCCTCACAGAGATTTGCTCAGATGTCAGATGAAAATCCGTGTTTAACTCAATAAAAGAAATGGAGGCTGCCCTCGACGAGCTGGCCTTCTCTTTCGGCAAAGATGGGAGATTGGAACATGGATAAAGGATGCCGACGGTTGGCAGATTGAAAGTAAAGCAGACAGATGTAAACAAAAGATAGGCCTATTCGACTATATATATTTTTGGTACTCGCGATTGCTGAGTTTCCTTTTGCTTCATAATCAAAATACTCTTAAAAAGTAGAAATATTTCTCTTAACTTGTTCTGAAGTTTTTAATTATTTGCTACACACTTTACTCTTCCGTTTCCAACTATTTTCATGTTCCTCGACAATACGAGAGTCAATAAGGTGAAAGGTAGATCCCACACATCCAATAAACAGAAAGTTTAGTTTTGTCCTCCATATATTTCTCAATGGTTTTCTCTTATTTATAGTTTTCTAATGTTTAAGGGGATACTATAGTATTATTTCATTATCTTCAGTAATAAATTTCATACAACTTTTTGGATTTGGACATGGGAGATACTTCGTAGCTTTATTATAAGGAATGCACTTAATTAAGTTTTAATAACTTTTAGAAAAATTCAAAAATACTCCAGCGTTAACAGGCCAGATATTTTGTTGGATTACTTCTCTTTGTTTGTTTTTTGTTTTATCTTGACACTATTGGTGTTCAACCCCATGTCCTTGCCTAAGATAAGTGACAGATTCTTTCCATTTACTCTATCAGATAGATAACCTGGACCTATAATTAAAAATTCGATAAGCATTAAAATTTATGTATAATACAATACATATAGGCATAATAAAACAGATTTTCAAGAGAGTTCTCTACATAGTATATTTTCCAAGGTTTTATTTTTTAAATAAATTTTACATAATTTTATAACATATCTTACCGCCCACTGAGAAGCTAAAATCTCACAGGTTGAAGACCAATAATGGTCGTAAGTAAGTCTTTAGTGGTATGGCGGTGGACTAATTCCCGAAAGAGATTTACTTAAGGGTTTGTGACCCAGTTTTATTTCTGAATACATATGCACCAAATTCATTGTATCATTCCATCGAACGTTCGCACGTAGGGGCAGATACTCCTAATTGCTAACAAAACTTCTTATTTTTGTGTACAGTGCTTTGTGTGTACCTCCTATCCACTGACCTCATTAAGCCCGAAATGGGTTATATAGAAGCTACACTTTTTACGACTTTGCGAATTCGTTCTATTCAATCATCAATATTCATTGATACGAACTTAATAAAATCCTATCCTAAACTTAAATTTAATCGTAATAATGAATTGATAAAATCTTTCTACGGACTCCTTTCTGGTGTAAGGACCCGCTATTGTCCTCCCATGAGTGCGTTCAAGGACAATGGGTCGGATTGGAGGACTCACCGATTTCAATCAGCTCTTCTCATTCTCAATTTGACCTCGCATTCACTCCTTTGATAATTATCAGTTAATTCTCGTGCTACCGGCTTTTATTGTTTGTTTATTAATTTGTCTGGCTTTAATGACTATCCCCACAAGATTCCTCTGACTGAATTGATTGGTAATAATGAAAAGTTGATTTTCGCCCCCTCCCCCTCAAATAAATATCCATTTGAACCTACACAACCTTATCCAAATTAATTATTATTAATGATTTATTCATTTAAATTTGTTATTTATTGAACTAACCGTGAATTTGCCACTGAAACATGCCTCAATCAACATTTTCAAATTATTGTGACCCAGTCTTTGCCATTCATCGAAAATTACCACCGTGAGAGTGTCACTATCTCACCCCCCTCCCCCTCCTATCACCCACATCCTCTCCTCTAAACCCACTAATTGGAAACTCCGCTTAGAGTCTTTCATAGTTCACACTGATATATATTTTTTTTTGTAAACACGGAGTGCCACAATTCGGGCACTGTTATTATTCTTGTTACTTTCCTCAGTATATTTATAGACGGTTTATGTTGTAATTGTTGCTCTTTTATTTTTTTTTATTTTTACCAATATTTTTTCTCTTTCGGATCCTACGATATATTTTCAGGACGGGTGTGGTAAGTAGCCGGGTGGAGTCACGGTTCTGGTCAACTTCTCATGGCTGCCATACATAACATAATGCATAACAACATATAACATTACATAACATATAACAAAACACATAACACATATAATATAACATAACATATCATAACATAATTCATCGGATTACAAAAGCCGCAAGAGCTTATCAGTGGTCAACCGAGTTAATACCAGGCCCCATAAACTGCATCTACAAGATTGCCTCCAAAACTGCTTAAAAAGACATCGGCATCATTGCAGGTTGAAAACTAAATCATGCACCTATACTCGCCGCAGCGAAAAATGGACGATGGGTGCGACAAGCACCGTCACAGGTGCCCCCCCCCCCTCGTCACTGTTGCCATATCTCCACAGATCAGCTGCTCGCCTTCTTTTCCAACCCAGTTTCCCCACCTTACTCTCTGTCTCTGTCTTTCGTTCTGGGCTGTGGAGATATAGAAACAGTGGGAAAACATCTGTGACGGTGCTTGGCGCACCTCATTGTCCACTTCTCGCTGTGGCGAGTATACCTTATACAATATTATAATATATTCAATTTATATTAAAAAAACAAAACCTCCACAATCTGCTTTTACAAGGAATTCATTCATACATTACCTACAGGGTGGTCCAAAAGTCTTGTCACCCCCTGGCGAAAAGTAATAAGAACAATATAGGAACAATATAATAATATCAAACACATGTACTGGTTTTAATGTATTCATTTTCAATGAAGTGAAGTCATGTCGCACATTCTTCATGCTCTTGCCAAAATGTACACGATCATGTGCACATACACTTGCAATCACCATCTCTTCCAAACTGTAGGAGTTCATGTCAGCCATCTAAAATAGAAAATTAAAACAATATTTAAAGGGGATGACAAGACTTTCGGACCACCCTGTAAAAAACAATATCGATAGTACAATATATAATTTCCCACAGAACAACTCAAAAACCATGATAACTTACCCTCTCCATATACTCATCTAACCTGTACTTAAAACATTTAAATTTGGACTTATTGTCTCTTGTGGTAAACTATTCCAGTAATCTACCACTCTGTTAATGAAAAATAGTTTCTCACATCCAAAGTACAAGTCTCCTAGTCCTACTACTACCTTCCAACTCAAATACCTTGCTAAAATCCAACTTATCCATCCCAAAACAATTTTTTTAAATAGCTTAATCATATCCCATCTCATACACCTTTCAAATGAGAACGTATTTAGACCCCTCAACCTATCTACATATTCAAGGTGCCTTAGGGAAGGTATTATTTTTTGTCGTCCTCCTTTGTACTGACTCTAGCAGAGTGATATCATATCTAAAGTGTTGTGACCATGCTTTGTATACTGTACTCTAAATGTGGCCTGACATAGGAGTTATACAAATTAAGGATAACTGCCTTACTTTTGTCACTAACATTCCCCTTAATGAAGCCTACTACTCTTGCTCAATTTTTTACCTTACTAAACTACGCTGTAGAAACCCCTTATTCGGAATCTAAGTTAATCAGTAGGTCCCCACGGAGAAATAAAGGCATATTAAGTGATTTCAGATCAGTGGTAAAACTCTTACCAATAAAAAAAACTAATCTCATTCTGGTTTAATTTTATTTATCAATAATTTATTTTTATTAATACGCCATCACTAGTTATATTAAAAACAATATGTAATCTTAGCGATATTGTTTCGAATATATTGAAAACTCACAAAGTATATTATTTGGTATTTACGAACAATTATAGAAAGAAAAAAATAATTTTTGTGATCTGCTTCACAGGGAGATTATTAAAGTTTCCCTTATAATTCAACGAAAATAGATTTTCGTAGAAAACGTTAAAATTTAGTACTCAGTCTTTTTCAAAATAATAATGATGAGCAAATAACCTCTCTTGATACTACACGCCCGAAAATTGCTAAGAGAATAAGCATAAGCAAGTTACTAATAATGAGGGCAAGATTAATGCATAATTTGAATATAATTGGCGCATAATATCAAGGATGACTGAGTCATACTAAACGAAAACCAATGAATTATACATGATTCGAAAACTAATTTATAGTTGGGTTTTTTTTTCTATATCGCGCGAATTAACTGAAATCTATTTTATATAGAAACAAGCCGAACCTGCGGTACTCTTTCTGTGGCCTACAACTTATCCGGCTCTGGCAACGGCTTTTGGTGTAACAAAATTTAAAAGGTTTCCAGTACGTAATCTTCTAATAATTTACTGTATAGTTTAGAGGGTTTTTTTAAGAAGATTATGTACTGGAAATCTTTAAAAAAATAGACCAAAACCACGTAGTGAGAGCCTGATAAGCCGTAGTGACCGAAGGTTTGCCTGCGAAGCGCAAGTTCCTCTTGTAAGAAGGAGTGGATATTTCGATATAAAATATATGTTAGGTAATTCTCACGATATAATTAGATTGTTTTTGTTCAGTAAAAAGACTCAGTCGTCCTTGATATTTACTTAATTGCCACTCAAACCAAAGGTTTAAATGTTTATTATTTTGTTGTTTTTCTTCTTTCAAAAAACGGCTAGACCTTTCTAATTCTATTTATCCGTCCCTGTGATGTTACAATAAAATGTAAACGTTCCACATTTGATTGTTTTGGGGTTTTTTTAGATCGTTTAACACCTTCTATCACCCTTTGCTGGGTCTTAACAGGCTGATGAGCGGCCGCGATACTTACAATAATTTCTGCTAAAAAAAAATGTTTCTTTTATGGACCACGAGCTTGAATATGATATCCGCCGTTGCCCAGGAAAAAAAAAAAAATAATCCCAAGCAAGAGACAGGATGAAATTCTTATTATTTATCACAAATTATTCTTTAACCAATGCTACATCACAACACTTCTTCGTAGACAATATTCTTCGTCTTTCCTTGTGGTGCATGGACAAACAGGTGGCTTTTGCTTCCCACACTTGAACAACGTTGTAGGGTAACAAATTAACCAGTCTCATGGGGGTCTAAACCAAGCTCACGTTCCTCCGGTCGAACAGAAGAACAGATTAGGGTTTTATAGATATTTTTATTAATTAATAATAATAATACATCGCCAGTATTCGAAATTCAAATTCGAATGTCCTCTTCGACTATCTTTCATTTCACCGCTCTAGTTTTAAGAGATGATGCTGTTAAAACCATTCAAAATTACATATTCAACCATTACAAGGAGTATTTTAACAAGAACCCGAAATGCTTTTCTTGAGACGAGAACTTTGAGGCATTAAATTACAAAACTGGCAACCCGTAATTTCACTTCAACAAGAAGATAAAGTGAAATATATTCCAAGTTTATTTAAATGTCAATGTAAATTTAGGAAGTTATTACACTATATTAAATATAACCAACGAGGCTATTTTAAACTGTAACAAAGTTATGGAAAGGGACAGACAGATAAAGAAAAATGTTGCATAAATAAAAGGTAAAAATAGCCCTAATTATTGGATCAGTTGACGGACAGCCAAACAACGGAAATTAACAGACATGTCTGTCAAATGTACTCGATGAAGAGTGTACACGCGATAGTGCGGATGTGAGGGCGTGGTGTATCGAGCGTGGAAGGGAGGAGGCCCCTTAGGCATGACCCGTTTTGGCACTGAGGTGGTGTCAGACTCCGTACGATCTCAAAAAAGGGAGTGAGCACAAGAATACCCCAAAAGGCCAGCGCCTGTCTGCTCACGTATCTCGCCCATTTTTTCCTTAAAACCTTTTCTTACTCTTGTCTCAAGGAAGTAGGCTTTTTTCTTACTCTTGTCTCGGGGCAGTAGGGCTTGTCTTACTCTTGTCTCAGGGAAGCAGGCCTGTTCTTACTCGTGTGTCAGAGAAGTAGACCTTTTTCTTATTTGGGTCTCAGGGAAGTAGGCCTTTTTCTTACTTGGGTCTCAGTGGTGTAGGCCTTTTCTTACTCTTGCCTCAGGGAAGTAGGCCTTTTCTTACTCTTGTATCAGGGAAGTAGGCCTTTTCTTACTCTTGTATCAGGGAAGTAGGCCTTTTTCTTACATGGGTCTCAAGGAAGTAGGTCTTTTCTTACTCGTCTAAGGTAAGTAAGCCTTTTCTTACTCGAGTCTCGGAGAAATAGGCCTTTGCTTACTCGAGTCTTAGGAAAATAGGCCTTTTCTTACTCGTGTTTCAGAGAATTAAGCCTTTTCTTAGTCGTTTATGAAATAAGTAGGCCTTTTTATTACTTGTGTATAGTTCGAACTGGGCCTTTTATTACTCGAGTCTCAGGGAAATAGGCCTTTTCTTACTTGTTTCCTAGATAAATGGGCCTTTTCTTACTTGAATCCCAGGACAGTAGAACTTTTATTACTTGTGTGTCAGAGAAGTAGGCCATTTTCTTACTCTTGTATCAGGGAGGTAGGCCTTTTCCTAATTGTTACTCAGTGAGATGGGCCTTTTTCTTACTTGTGTCCCAAGGAGGTAGGCCTTTTTTCGTGTCTTGGGGATGTAGGTCTTTTCTTACTTGTGCCTCAGGAAGGTAGGGCTCTTTCTTATTCTAGTTGCCCCGAGGTGAATCTGCGGTTATATTTCTTCCACAATTTTTCACTTCCTCCATTTTCACCACTTTCTTAACATCTCTCTTTACAAACACTCTGGCGAGATGCCGTTGTTGGTTTTCGCTCTTTAGTGTTATCGGTTAATCCTTTATTCCTCTCTCATTATCCTTCTCTTCTTTCTCTCCAAACGATAAAATCCCTAGTTTCTTCACATCTTACTTTTGCTCTGTACAAATTAAACAAAAAATTCGTCCGTTGGCAGCTCTATATGTATGTGTGTGTGTGTGTGTGTGCGCTCTGTATAGATGTACAGATAGTGTGTGAGGTGAGGGGGGGGGGCATTACTCAGGGATTGTTGGAGTTATCTAACCCCTGGTCTCGAATGAGCCAGAACAAATATAACCTGAATGTGATTGGTGCTCAAAAATTGGGTAAATTTGTCATTCTTTTTCACACCTTCTCCGTGTACACTCCTGTGTGTATAGAGTTTTCTATCAGCCTATGTTTGTGTATTTTTGTTTCTATAGAATGTCTTTATGTATGTTTCTGTCGATGTAGATATCGAGAAGTGTGGTTGTTTGCTGATTAGGTGTTTGTGTGGTTGTGTATACGAGTTTTTCGATCATCTAGAGAAGTGAAAAATAAAATAATGGATAGTTTTGGCAAGGAAGAATGGTGTAAGTTGCAACTAGCAAGTTGTTGGGGAAGGAAAGGTTTACATTTCAATGCGTTTTGACATTCGAAGAAAATAGCATTAACATGAACATTGGGTAAATCAGTTCCAATGTCAAGATTAATTTTGAGATTTTTTTTTATTTGGTTCGGGAAGAGTTCCGTGGCCCGCGGCCTAACTAGTCTCCTCCTAAAACTTTGGCTGGGATGTCGCGTTTATTTTGAGGTTCTAGTTTTAAATCAATAATAATCTTTGATTTAGAGTCATTTATTTATTCTGCGATGGATCTTCATTGTAGATTAATGGTCATCTCACGAAGGTCATGTGGCCTCTCGATTCCTACCCTTGGTCTTTTAGAGGGCAAACAGATTTCGCAAACTCATATTTAAGGTCGGGTAGGGGGGTTACCAACCTTAGTTATAGAGGTTTCGAGATCCTAAACTTATTATTAAATAACACTAACAAGCGAAGATAGGAACCTTTAGTTTAGAAAATAATGGAAAATATAAACAATTTAAACATGCTTTTATTGAGAACTTCGGAATCATAAAATGAAAATAATTCGAATTTCTAAAATTTTCTACATGACTAATAAGATTTTGTATAAAAAAAGAAGAAGCATCTAGATAATATATGCTATTGGGATACAAATCTATGTCTCTATGTCTAACAAACTTCCGATAGTAAGTTATTCTAACAATGGTTCAAACTGTCTTGTACAGAATAGCACACCTGGTGACATAAAGGCCCCATAAATTATGCACAACCAATGAAAATGAAAATTTTCATTTCCTCAACCGTCCTGGGTTTGTCTGCATAACGCCCCCCCCCCCCCCAGCCCACTCCAGCACTGCGGTAAATGTTGGTCCAACCAACTGCGCGCAGCATTGTTCTAATGTGCTAGTGCCTCATCGAATTAAAACCACACACAGTCAAATTCTGGCTAGTTAGCCACATAACTTTCGCCTGTCACTTTTGTTTTAAAAAAAAAAACTCCTCTAATGGGGCCAAAATACCTGAAGCACAAATCCCACATCAGTCACGTCTGGAGTATGACATCTATTTCGATTTCAACTGTGGATTGGGATTGTGAGTAGACCAGTAATAAACACGATTGGGCCTATTTTCATTGTCATTAACGTAAATATTGCTTCATCAATGCAGATATTTTTCAACACAAGTGTCATTCTCCAGTGCTCTTTTTTTAGGGGTGCTGTGAAATTCCCACAGCATACAATAGCTTCCCTCCACTCAAACCCGTTCCCTCATGGCAATCTCACAGAAAGCGCAGTCACACTTAATTGCGATAACATTGGAGGGGGCCTACAGCAAACGCTTTAGGGTCAAAGCTTTCTCCCTTAATCTCCCAGGCGGTCGGAGAGAGCAGAGGTCATCTGCTCCTGGTAGATTCCATGTGTGTACTAAATGCGGATGACATGGTTGAAGTTCAATGAGCAACATTTGAATGAATCTTCTTGAAATGCCAAGTACTTGTGCAGCACATTATAAATTTGGGGGGACTCTGACCGATTGCCCGAAAGAAGATGCTTTAGTTGGTTTGTTGTCTTATGCCTTGAGAGACCTGGACCTTCTAAATCTTTTCAAATCCTGATCCAGTTTGTTCAAGCCGTTCGATGAGATTGAGCGCAATGTCACGTCTTATTACTTGGTGAAAGTCCTCTGCAAACTGGCGGCCTGTTTCACTCTTTTTCTCAGGTTTTAAAAGGGTGTTCACAATGAAGACACGTTCTTTAGTGCTTGCCCTTAGATGTCCACCAAGCTTCATGACTCCTACCCATCGCTAAAGGTCACCATTTGTGTTTTTAGCATAAACATAAAATGTCAATTTGCAGATCATGCTTAACTAGTTATTTGGGGGGTTACATACTTCTCCACCACCCTTGATCGCCTTATTACTTAAGCGACACCCTTGGTTACCTCAGTACCCATGTGTCCCCTTGGGTATTCAACAACATAATAATGTCTGGTTCACTGGGGGATATCTAGGTGAACCACTTGCCGAGATATTCTCAACCAGCTCCAGCTCCAGCACCAGCCCCCTCGAGAGGCTTGTGTTAGGTTCATGCGACCTCGCTACCTGTCTCTCTCTCTCTCTCTCTCTCTCTCTCTCTCTCTCTCTTTCCTTCTCTCTCTCTTTCTCTCTCTCTCTCTCTCTCTCTCTCTCTCTCTCTCTCTCTCTCTCTCTCTCTCTCTCTCTCTCTCTTCTCTCAGAAAACTTCAGCAGTCACCTGATCTTGATGTAACGTTGTATGATATACTGACAAAACAAATAGATAAGAAGCTAGCTGTAATCCTGGGAGACTTCAATTGCAGAAAAATCAACTGGATAACTAAATAAGCAGATAAAGAAGGGAAAAGACTTATGGATTTTATTGAGGATAATTTCTTAACTCAGTGGGTCAGTAAGCCAACAAGAGGTAAGAATATACTAGACCTTATATTTTCAACTGAAAGCAACTTACTCTCAAACATTTACGTCGGTGAAAAATTCGAAGGAAGTGATCATAATCTAATAGAGTTTGATATCTTATTATCGACCTGGGAAAGCAAGAAAAATATACGCAGACCCAATTTTAACAGATAAAATTATGAAGCCATCAAAGCAGGCCTGGCAGGATATGCTACAAACAATGCATGGATATCTTTTAAGGAATTTTTTATTAGAAACTAGACAGAACATATTCCCATCAAAACTAAAAATGCGCATATTAATTAAGACCCCACTTGGTTAAACAAGGAAATAAAAATTATGATAAGAGATAGGAAAGAAGTTGTTAGCAAACATCTAGCAAATATTTTTAATCAATCATTAGAAAATGGAATTGTCCCCAATGACTGGAAATATGCAAATGTTACACCCATTTTTAAAAGGGGTTGCAGAGAGCTTGTGAAAAACTATCGACCGATCAGTTTGGCGTCAGTGGTTGGAAAACTTTTAGAATCATTCATCGCCAAGAAAATTGTATTACATCTAGAATCAAAACAGCTGCTAAGAGAATCCCAACATGGATTCAGAAAAATAAATCTTGTTTAACGAATTTGCTAGACTTCTTCCAATATGTATTTGAGCAATATGATGATGACAAGTCGATCGATATTATATACCTCGATTTTCAGAAAGCGTTCGATAAAGTGTCCCACAAATTACTGATTGAAAAACTTCGGGGGCACTGGGAATTACAGGAAAAGTAGGAGATTGGATCGAAGACTGGCTTAGAAATAGATATCAGAGAGTGGTAATCAATGGGTCTCCCTCTGAATGGACAAGAGTGTTAAGTGGGGTGCCTCAAGGTTCAGTGTTGGGCCCCCTTCTATTCATAATCTATATTAATGATTTGGACATAGGTCTCATGTCAAAAATTGTTAAATTTGCAGACTACGCAAAAATTGGAAAGGGAATAAGTAATAAAGAAAACTCAGATGAACTTCAGAGAGATATTGATCTAATAGAAGAATGGTCAAGAAAATGGAAACTGCCAATAAACTCAGAAAAGAGCAAGGTAATGCATATTGGAAGCAGAAATCCACAATCTATATACACATTGTTTAGTTCGGAAATAACAAAAACAAAAGTCGAGAAAGATTTAGGAGTTTATATATCGAATGATCTTAAATTTAGTCTTCAATGCATAGAAGCAGAAAAAAGGCCTCCAAAATCCTAGGATTCATTAAACGACAATTTAAATGTAAAAATGAAACCATAGTACTGAATTTATATAATGCATTAGTTAGCCCACATTTGGAGTATTGTGTACAATTCTGGTCCCCACATATTAGGAAGGATATTGAAAGACTCGAGAAAGTCCAAGAAAGAGCAACAAAACTGATACCATCATTAAGAAAACGCAACTACGAAACTAGATTAGAGAGACTAAAACTTTTCAGACTGGAAACCCGGAGAATGCGAGGCCAACTAATAGAAACCTTCAAGATATTAAATAAAATTGAGAACATAAAAGCTGAGATATGGTTTAAGTTAAATAGTTGCGAGATGAGGAACAACGGAATGAAGCGGGTGCCATTGAAGTATAAGAAAAATTTAACTGGAAACTTTTTCTCATATAAAATTGTAAATATATGAAATAAACTACCCAAAGATGTTATATCCAGTAAAACTGTGGAAACTTTTAAGAATAAACTTGACAAAATCATACACACATTGAGTTATTAATTTGTAAATAAAATGTGATTGATATATATGAATGTTAATATAAATTATTATGCTGACAAGATTATCAGTACGGAAGTGCAGTTATTATGATTGAATTACTATGAAGGTGTATATTAAGATAATTGTAGGTGTATATAAATAATATGTAAGTGCACACAAGTCAAATGACGAGATTTCAAATATCAAAAAACTAATCTCATTATTGTCAGGATGAAATGCATAAGATTTAATGAAATCAAAATATGAAATCTACATGACTGTGTATATTATAGTTAAATGAAGAGATTCAAATATCAGAAAAAAATATATATATGCTTGTATACCTAGGTAGGTTTCAACAACTTTACTATAAAATTCCTGGTTGAGTACTTTATTTCAACTGAACCAGGTATCTTTTCATTTTCCAGGCCCGCGTGGCAGGTGAAAGAGGAGTAACAACAAGGAAAGAAGGTACCCTAGAAGACCTTACGGTCCATTCAAGGAGGGTACCTTTGGACTAGCAATCGAGCGGGTACATGGCTGCTCAATTGTTTTGCGTCCCTAAAAGGCCACTTTTCAAGACTTTGTCTAGTCTTGACTTGAACTGGTCAACAGATTCACTGTTGACAACTTCCACTGGAAGTGCGTTCCACTTACCGCAGATACTGTAGGTGAAAAAATTTCCACACAGATTGCGGTTGTAACGCTTCAGTTCAAGTTTGAAGCCGTGATTGCGCGTTCTGTTCTCACTCAGTGTGAAAATATCCCGGTAGTCAACATTGTCGAACCCTCGAAGTATTTTGAAAACTTCGATGAGCTTACCACGCACTCTACGGCTTTCCAGCGAGAACAGATCTAATTCCCTTAGTCTATCCTCATAACTTTTATGTCGGATAGATGGAATCAGTTTGGTTGCCCTGGCTTGTACGCGTTCCAACCTTGCGATGTCCTTTCGAAACGAAGGACTCCACAATTGTACGGCATACTCCAGGTGCGGCCGAATGAGGGAGTTGTACAGACAAAGTACTATCTCCTTGTTATGGTATCCAAACTGGCGCTTTATGTAGCCTAACATCCTTTGGGCTTTCTTCTCTGCCTCGATGCACTGTTTCGAGAACTTCAGGTCGCTAGTGATAGTAACACCCAAGTCTTTCTCAGTGTCACTCGATTCAAGAGCAGTGCCCTTAAGGATGTACTGAGATTTGGGGTTTCGGTGGCCGATATGCATTACTTTGCATTTGTCCACGTTGAAATGCATTTGCCACGTGTCCGACCACTCCCCAATCCTTTGAAGGTCCTCTTGGAGGCGGGCAGTGTTACCATCCTTTGCCACATTGATATCAAGCTTGGTATCGTCGGCACATTTGGAGATTTTGGCAACCATGTCACCGTCCATGTCGTTGACATAGATAATAAACAGTAGTGGTCCCAGGACGGAACCTTGAGGAACACGGCTAGATACGGGCGCCCATTCAGAGGCCCGTCCATTCACCACTACTCGTTGCCGTCTGTCACTTAGCTAGCTCTCCATCCAACTTGCTACCTTGCCGTCTATGCCCTGTGCACGCACTTTCCGGAGAAGGCGGCGGTGTGGTACCATTTCAAAGGCCTTTTGGAAGTCAAGGTACACAACATCCACCGCTTTATCCCGATCTTGCTCACTGAACACGAAGTGGAAGAATTCCACAAGGTTCGTCAGGCATGACCGTTGCCTTCGGAAGCCGTGCTGGGAACTCTTCAGTAGCAGGTTTGACTCTAAATAAGACGTTATCTTGTCCACTATCATGCTTTCCATGAGTTTACCGACTATCGAAGTCAAACTGATGGGTCGGTAGTTTGACGGATGGCTGGAGTCTCCTTTCTTGAAGATCGGTGTCACCTCCGCCTCACGCCAGTCTCTAGGAACGCATCCGGTCCGGATTGACATGTTAAAGGTAGCGCACAGATGTCGTGATACTTTATCGCACACTTCCTTCAACACCTTGGATAGAAACCCGTCCGGTCTGGGGGACTTATTCGTCTTTAGGTCAGCGATCTTTTTTTTTATTTCTCCTTCGGTGAAGTCCATTAGCTCCAGCTTTTCCCTCGAGTAGGAATGCGTGGGCTGGGGGATGGTACCAAACTCTTTAGTAAACACTGAAGAGAAGTAGTCATTGAGAAGGTTAGCATTTTCTGCATCTGACTGAGTTAATGCACCCTCCCCATCCACTAAGAGCCCAATCCTACGATGGATTGGTTTACGGCTATTTACATAGCCGAAGAACTCCTTGGGATTATCTTTGCAGAGTCTCGCCACTAGGAGTTCCTTAGACCGCTTAGCCGCCCTTATGCTGGACTTCACTCTTCTGGCTAGCCTCCGGTACTCGTCAAAGGCACCCGAGATCTTCGATCGCCGGTACGCATTTCTCTTTACTGTCCATTTGTCTTGAACTAGTAGTACCTAATTTATTTATGTATATATTGGATAGGGAACCTTTACAAGTACCTTCTTGGAATGGATCGAAAGATCTTTTAAGGTACTTGCTTTCCTTGTAACTCCTTGTAACACTCTCTCTCTCTCTCTCTCTCTCTCTCTCTTCTCTCTCTCTCTCTCTCTCTCTCTCTCTCTCTCTCTCTCTCTCTCTCTCTCTCTCTCTCTCTCTCTCTCTCTCTCTCTCTCTCTCTCTCTCTCTCTCTCTCTCTCTCTCTCTCTCTCTCTTTAATTGCCCCCAAATAAATTGGCTGACAAAGAACTCGGATTCGGAAGGCCAAAGATTACTAAATTTTATAAACGATAATTTGTTAACTCAGTGGGTCACCGAGCCAACAAGAGGAGGAAATATATTAGACTTAATTTTAACTTCGGATGACGAACTTATTTCAAGAGTTTACGTCGGCGACCAACTTAGCGGTAGTGACCATAATCAAATAGAATTTGAATTAAGCTTACCCCAAGTAAGGAATATACGTAGTATTACAAAATTTGACTTCCGAAAGGCAAATTTTAGAGGGTTAAGAAATAGTCTCAGGAACTTTAATATAAACGGTACAGATATAAATGAAGTGTGGAACAAGTTTAGAGACAATCTTCTAAGGCAACAATCTCAATTCATTCCTTTAGCAATCACTAAATTAGGAAAAAAACAAAATCCCAAATGGTTAACAAGTGAAATAAAAAGAGACATCAATAGAAGAAAAAATGCTTATAAGATGTTTAAACTGAACAGTTCAGACACTAACAAGAAGAATTATTTCAATCTGAGGAGACGGGTAAAAACCGAAATAAGGAGAGCAAAGCGCAACGAAGAAATGAGGGTGGCACTAAACTGTAAAAGAAACCCCAAAGAATTTTATGCCCTAGTTAATAGTAGAAAACCAATAAAAAACAGTATTGGGCCAATCATGGACGGACACAATAAGTTACAAGTTAAAGATAAAGACATATCCACTGTACTAAACGAATATTTTGCATCTGTTTTTACCAACGACACTTCTAATCCAAATATCGAGCCTTACTGTGAGTACTCAGGAAATGGCACACTAGAAAATATTGAATGCACGGGGATTGATGTAGAAATAGCAATAGATAAAATGAAGAGATTCAAATCCCCCGGGCCTGACAAACTAGTGCCAAGAATAATAAAAGAATTGAAGGATGTTCTAGTGGATCAATTAACGTACATCTTCAATTTATCCCTTGAAGCTGGGGCTGTTCCTCAGGACTGGAAACTAGCTAATGTCACGCCAATATTCAAAAAAGGACGAAAAGATTTACCAAGTAATTATCGACCAATAAGCCTGACATCGGTGGTAGGCAAGATGCTAGAGCGTATTATTGCAGATAAAATAGTGAGCCATCTAGAAACAAACGAACTGCTATTCAACACGCAGCATGGATTTAGGAAGCATAGGTCCTGTCTTACCAATTTATTAGAGTTTTTACATTACATTAATATAATTCATGATAGTGATAGATCTGTAGACATTTTGTATCTAGATTTTAAAAAGGCCTTCGATAAAGTCCCACACAAGGAACTAATGTGTAAAGTCAGAGCCTTAGGAATACGTGGAAAAATAGCAAATTGGATTGAAGATTGGCTTAGCGATCGTAAGCAAAGAGTAGTGATTAATGGAGAAGAGTCCAATTGGAAAGCTGTAACTAGTGGAGTTCCCCAGGGATCGGTCTTGGGACCCTTGCTCTTCATTATATATGTGAATGACATAGACGTTGGAATAATTTCTAAAATCTCAAAATTCGCCGACGATTGTAAACTGGGTAAAAGCATAGTCACCGAGCAAGATAGACTAGATTTTCAGAGTGACATTGATCACATAAGTGAATGGTCTAGGAAGTGGAAACTTCCCCTTAACCTGGAGAAATGTAAAGTAATGCACATTGGTCACAAAAATCCTAAGGCAGATTACAAACTCGAGAGCGAAACATTAACAGAATCAGAAATCGAAAAAGATCTCGGTATCTATGTCACAAACGATCTCAAGTTCACTCGACAGTGCGTCAATGTTGAAAAGAAAGCGCGGAAGATACTAGGTTATATAAAGAGACAAATCACTTATAAAAGCGATACAACTGTAATCAACTTGTATAACGCCCTAGTGAGACCCCATTTGGAATACTGTGCGCAGGCTTGGTCACCCTCCTTCAGAAAAGACATTGAAAGATTAGAAAGAGTTCAGGCCACAGCTACTAAAATGATACCTTCGTTAAGAAATTATAGTTATGAAACACGAATAGACAAGCTAAACCTTTACAAGTTGGAAACTAGACGTGTACGAGGCCAGTTGATTCAAGTATATAAAATACTAAATAGAATTGATAATGTGGATTACTCAATCTGGTTCGAGTTCAACAGAAATGTAACAAGGAATAACAGTATGAAGCTAATCCCTCCAAAATACAAATTGAATGTATGCGGTAATTTCTTTTCGTATAAAATAGTAAATATTTGGAATCAGTTAACGGAAGAGGTCGTTTCGAGCCCCAGTGTCGAGGCGTTTAAAAGGAGGTTAGATAAAATCATAAATACGCTTACATACTAAAAACATAAGATTACACTGAAAATAATTAGATTAAGAATATTAAAAGAAAAATAATAATGTAGAAATGCATTTCTGCTTTCCTGTCGAAATTCCTGTTTGTGTACTTTTTTTTCTAGCACAGCGGGTATCTTTTCATCTTTCATTGCCCGAAAGATCGGGCGGGAGAGGTGGGAGGGGAGAGCCTTAAACTTTACTATACTATTTTATGACGAGTAGATTGAATAGCAATATTAAATGAGTACCTCCTCGGTATGGACTAACTTAGTCTTCTGAGGTACTATCTTTCCTTGTAACTCCTTGTAACACTCTCTCTCTCTCTCTCTCTCTCTCTCTCTCTCTCTCTTCTCTCTCTCTCTCTCTCTCTCTCTCTCTCTCTCTCTCTCTCTCTCTCTCTCTCTCTCTCTCTCTCTCTCTCTCTCTCTCTCTCTCTCTCTCTCTCTTCTCTCTCTCTCTCTCTCTCTCTCTCTAGGCAAGATGCTAGAGCGTATTATTGCAGATAAAATAGTGAGCCATCTAGAAACAAACGAACTGCTATTCAACACGCAGCATGGATTTAGGAAGCATAGGTCCTGTCTTACCAATTTATTAGAGTTTTTACATTACATTAATAAAATTCATGATAGTGATAGATCTGTAGACATTTTGTATCTAGATTTTAAAAAGGCCTTCGATAAAGTCCCACACAAGGAACTAATGTGTAAAGTCAGAGCCCTAGGAATACGTGGAAAAATAGCAAATTGGATTGAAGATTGGCTTAGCGATCGTAAGCAAAGAGTAGTGATTAATGGAGAAGAGTCCAATTGGAAAGCTGTAACTAGTGGAGTTCCCCAGGGATCGGTCTTGGGACCCTTGCTCTTCATTATATATGTGAATGACATAGACGTTGGAATAATTTCTAAAATCTCAAAATTCGCCGACGATTGTAAACTGGGTAAAAGCATAGTCACCGAGCAAGATAGACTAGATTTTCAGAGTGACATTGATCACATAAGTGAATGGTCTAGGAAGTGGAAACTTCCCCTTAACCTGGAGAAATGTAAAGTAATGCACATTGGTCACAAAAATCCTAAGGCAGATTACAAACTCGAGAGCGAAACAATAACAGAATCAGAAATCGAAAAAGATCTCGGTATCTATGTCACAAACGATCTCAAGTTCACTCGACAGTGCGTCAATGTTGAAAAGAAAGCGCGGAAGATACTAGGTTATATAAAGAGACAAATCACTTATAAAAGCGATACAACTGTAATCAACTTGTATAACGCCCTAGTGAGACCCCATTTGGAATA
>OZ018327.1:95833706-95881206 GCA_963969495.1 Ceratothoa steindachneri
AAATCGCTCGAGACTGGATGCGTGCCAAAGGACTGGCGAGACGCGGAAGTCACCCCCATATTCAAAAAGGGTAACGCGAGCGAGCCATCTAACTACCGGCCGATCAGCCTGACGTCGGTAGTAGGAAAATTGATGGAAAGTATCCTGGTTGACAAAATAACGCAGCACGTCGAGTCCAACCACCTATTGAGGAATTCCCAACACGGGTTCCGGCGGCACAGGTCATGCCTAACGAACCTTTTGGAATTCTTCCACTTCGTGTTCAGCGAACACGACCGGGAGAAGGCGGTGGATGTCATCTACCTCGACTTGAAGAAGGCCTTCGACAAGGTGCCCCACCGCCGATTGCTGAAAAAGGTTCGAGCGCTAGGCATCGCCGGAGCTGTAGGTGACTGGATCGAAAACTGGCTGCATAGTCGAAGGCAGCGAGTAGTGGTGAACGGGCAAAAGTCCGGTTGGCTACCGGTAACAAGCGGCGTTCCTCAAGGCTCCGTGCTGGGCCCCCTACTCTTCATCATCTATGTAAACGACATAGATGATGGCATAACTGCGAGGATTTCCAAATTTGCCGACGATACCAAACTAGGTATGAACGTGGCAGACGCGGAAAACGTCGAGAGACTCCAAGCCGACTTGAGGAAACTCGGGGAGTGGTCAGACAAATGGCAAATGCCGTTCAATGTCGAAAAGTGCAAGGTGATGCACATCGGCCACAGAAATCCCCAAGCCGTCTACAGCCTCAAAAACTCGGCGCTCGAGAGCACAGACATGGAAAAAGACTTGGGAGTCGTGATCACCAGCGACCTCAAGTTTTCCAAGCAGTGCATCGAGGCGGAGAAGAAAGCCCAGAGAATCTTGGGGTATATCAAGCGACAGTTTGGGTATCGGAACAGGGAAATCGTTCTCACTCTCTTTAATTCCCTGGTCCGACCTCACCTGGAGTACGCAGTCCAGTTTTGGAGTCCATCCCTTCGGAAGGACATCGCCCGACTGGAGCGAGTACAAGCCAGGGCGACCAAACTGATCCCCTCGATCAGGCACAAAAGTTTTACGAAGCCCGCCTAGAAGAACTAAACCTCTTCTCCACTGGAAACCCGAAGACGGCGCGGTCAATTAATCGAGGTCTTCAAAATCCTCCGAGGTATTGACCACGTAGGCAACGGGGACATGTTCCAACTAAGCGAGGGCGTAACGAGAAACCACGGCTACAAAATTGAGCTGCCGCGTTATCACCGGGACAGATGCGGGAACTTCTTCAGTTACAGTATCTGCAACGAGTGGAACGCGCTTCCGCCAGAAGTCGTGAACAGCGACTCTGTGGAGCAGTTCAAAGGCGCCTGGATAAAGTCCTGGTTCGCTGACAGGCTCACGAGTCCCTGACTCGTAACAAGTACCCTCTCGTATGGACCGTAAGGTCTTCTAGGGTACTTCTTTTCCTTGTGACTCCTTGTGACTCTCTCTCTCTCTCTCTCTCTCTCTCTCTCTCTCTCTCTCTCTCTCTCTCTCTCTCTCTCTCTCTCTCTCTCTCTCTCTCTCTCTCTCTCTCTCTCTCTCTCTCTCTCTCTCTCTCTCTCTCTCTCTCTCTCTATTAAGCGCTATATTAAGCGCCAGTTTGTTATCGGAACCAGGAGATTGTACTGTGCCTGTACAACTCACTTGTCCGACCGCACCTGGAGTATGCCGTACAATTTTGGAGTCCTTCATTGCGAAAGGACATCGCGAGATTGGAACGCGTACAAGCCAGGGCAACCAAGCTGATTCCCTCTATCCGACATAAAAAGTTATGAGGATAGACTAAGGGAATTAGATCTGTTCTCGCTGGAAACCCGTAGACAGCGTGGTCAGCTCATCGAAGTTTTCAAAATAATTCGAGGGTTCGACAATGTTGACTACCGGGCTATTTTCACACTGAGTGAGAACAGAACGCGCAATCACGGCTTCAAACTTGAACTGAAGCGTTACAACCGCAATCTGTGTGGAAATTTTTTCACTTACAGTATCTGCGGTATGTGGAACGCACTTCCAGTGGAAGTTGTCAACAGTGAATCTGTTGACCAGTTCAAGTCAAGACTAGACAAAGTCTTAAAAAGTGGCCGTTTAGGGACGCAAAACAATTGAGCAGCCATGTGCCCGCTCGATTGCTAGCCTAAAGGTACCCTCTTTGAATGGACCGTAAGGTCTCCTAGGGTACTAACTTTCCTTGTTACTCCTTGTTACTCTCTCTCTCTCTCTCTCTCTCTCTCTCTCTCTCTCTCTCTCTCTCTCTCTCTCTCTCTCCGAGAGGAAAGAATAAGTCGCCTGCTGACAAATGTGCAAGAGTCACCCTTATTGGTGATTCTCAAGCACGGGGGCTTGCAGTCCCTGCTAGCGGCCCGCCTTCGCACTAGTGTGAAGGTAAGCTGCCTGCCAGGATGTGGTAACCACCACATCAGAGTAGAGGCTGAGAAATCACAGATTTCTGAGAGCTCAGTCGTTGCTCTGATGGTCAGTGGAAACGACCTGTACCTGAGAGGAGGTAGGGTAGGCCCTACAGATAAAATCCTCCACACGGTCATGGGTGCCGTGGACGACTGTGGGCAGAAAACCCGCAAGCGTGTGGTAGTCGGGATGCTCCCGAGGAGAGGTCCAACACGGACCGCTCACTCGATGAATGTGTCTCTAAACCGGCGCCTGGCAGATTTGTGTACGGCAGAGGGGGTCTTTTTTGTGGACCCGTACCGCACCTTTTATGGTAGAAATGATCTCTACCAAAGGGATGGGGTACATCTTTCCTTTAAAGGAAAGGCCTTTCTGTCGAACATGATCCAGAATGTCGTAGAGAGGACCGAAAGGAGTATCCGGCCCAGAGTGAGGGCGGACGTACGCCAGTACGCCCGTGTCACTCCAGAACGACCTTCTCAGAGGTCGCAAAAAGGGGTGCCTCGCCAACAAAGAAGCCGGGAAACGGAAGAGCATAGGGAGTCCTACAGTCGGGGACTCCCTGAAAGTTCTTCTGTTCAATGCGAGGTCAATCAGGAACAAGTTTCCTGAGCTCCGTGGCCTCGTAGCGACGGAAGAACCCGAAATGGTAGCCATAACAGAATCGTGGATAAAAACGTCAAACCGAGACTTTGAAGGCGAATTCACGGTTCCTGGCTACCAACTCTTCCACAAAGATAGGCCAGACAGAGAGGGTGGCGGTGTAATGTTGTATGTCAAGGATACAATCAAATCTACGAACTCCAACATTATATCCGATCACGAGCTCCTAGGCGTTGACCTAGAGATAGGTCCTGTCAGATACAGGACCCTGGTGCTTTACAGACCCCCTTCCCAACCCGTTGAGAAGGACAGGGAACTGTACCAGCTGCTGGGTGAGCTTGTTCAAGGCAGAGTGTGCATCGTTATGGGCGACTTCAACAGACAAAGTTGACTGGGAAACCAGAGCAGCCTGTGGCGATAGCGCGCTACTCCTGGAGTTCGCCAACAACGAGTTCCTCACTCAATGGGTCAGAGAACCGACGAGAGGAGACAATATCCTCGACTTGGTCTTCACCTCTGAGGATGATATCGTTGAGGATGTCTCTGTAGGCGAAGAGCTCGGTGGCAGTGATCACCAGCTAGTTAGATTTAGCGTCAAGATCCCGAAGGTAAGGTCTGTTGCCAGTCAATCAAGGAAACTTGACTTGAGAAGAGCAGACTTTGCACGCCTTCGTGCTGGGCTGACTGATGTAAGGCTAGCGGTATGCGAAGAGGTTGAGGATTCGTGGAACAATTTCAAAAATAAATTCATGAGTCTTCAATCAAGTTGCATCCCTCTAAAATGCCTCCGTCGGTCTTCTGTTCAACCAAAGTGGTTAAATCGAGAAATCGGCCAACTGCTTAGGGAGAAGAGAAATGCGTACCGGCGATCGAAGATCTCGGGTGCCTTTGACGAGTACCGGAGGCTAGCCAGGAGAGTGAAGTCCAGCATAAGGGCGGCTAAGCGTACTGAGGAACTCCGAGTGGCGAGACTCTGCAAGGAGAATCCCAAGGAGTTCTTCGGCTATGTAAATAGCCGTAAACCAATCCATCGTAGGATTGGGCCCCCAGTGGACGAGGAGGGTGCATTAACTCAGTCAGATGCAGAAAATGCTAACCTTCTCAATGACTACTTCTCCTCAGTGTTTACTAAAGAGTGTGGTCCCATCCCCCAGCCCACGGATTCCTACTCGGGGGAAAAGCTGGAGGCAATGGACTTCACCGAAGGAGAAATAAAGAAAAAGATCGCTGACCTAAAGACGAATAAGTCCCCTGGACCGGACGGGTTTCTACCCAAGTGTTGAAGGAAGTGTGCGATGAAGTATCACGACACCTGTGCGCTATCTTTAACATGTCAATCCGGACCGGATGCGTTCCTAGAGACTGCGTGAGGCGGAGGTGACTCCGATCTTCAAGAAAGGATCCTCCAGCCATCCGTCAAACTACCGACCTATCAGTCTGACTTCGATAGTCGGTAAACTCATGGAAAGCATGATGGTGGAGAAAATAACGTCGTATTTAGAGTCAAACCTGCTACTGAGGAGTTCCCAGCACGGCTTCCGAAGGCAACGGTCATGCCTGACGAACCTTGTGGAATTCTTCCACTTCGTGTTCAGTGAGCACGATCGGGACAAGGCGGTGGATGTGGTTTACTTAGACTTTCAGAAAGCCTTTGATAAGGTACCACACCGCCGCCTTCTCCGGAAAGTGCGAGCGCTGGGCATAGACGGAAAAGTAGCCGCTGGATCGAGAACTGGCTAAGTGGCAGACGGCAACGGGTGGTGGTGAATGGACAGGCTTCTGAGTGGGTGCCCGTTACTAGCGGAGTGCCTCAAGGTTCTGTCCTGGGACCACTACTATTCATCATCTACGTCAACGACATGGACGGTGACATGGTTGCCAAGATTTCCAAATTTGCCGACGATACCAAGCTTGGTATGAACGTTGCAAAGGATGGAAATACTGCCCGCCTGCAGGAAGACCTTGGGAAGATTGGGGAGTGGTCGGACACGTGGCAAATGCCGTTCAACGTGAACAAGTGCAAAGTAATGCATAATCGGCCACAGAAATCCCCAATCTCATTATATCCTTAAGGGCACTGCTCTCGAATCGAGTGACACTGAGAAGGACTTGGGTGTTACTGTCACTAGCGACCTCAAGTTCTCGAAACAGTGCATCGAGGCAGAGAAGAAAGCCCAAAGGATGTTAGGCTACATAAAGCGCCAGTTTGGATACCGTAACAGGGAGATAGTACTTGTCTGTACAACTCCCTAGTTCGGAGTATGCCGTACAATTTTGGAGTCCTTCGTTTCGAAAGGACATCGCAAGGTTGGAACGCGTACAAGCCAGGGCAACCAAACTGATTCCCTCTAACCGACATAAAAGTTATGAGGATAGACTAAGGGAATTAGATCTGTTCTCGTTGGAAACCCGTAGACTGCGTGGTCAGCTCATCGAAGTTTTCAAAATACTTCGAGGGTTCGACAATGTTGACTACCGGGATATTTTCACACTGAGTGAGAACAGAACGCGCAATCACGGCTTCAAACTTGAACTGAAGCGTTACAACCGCAATCTGTGTGGAAACTTTTTCACCTACAGTATCTGCGGTAAGTGGAACGCACTTCCAGTGGAAGTTGTCAACAGTGAATCTGTTGACCAGTTCAAGTCAAGACTAGACAAAGTCTTGAAAAGTGGCCGTTTAGGGACGCAAAACAATTGAGCAGCCATGTGCCCGCTCGATTGCTAGTCCCAAGGTACCCTCTTTGAATGGACCGTAAGGTCTCCTAGGGTACCTTCTTTCCTTGTAACTCCTTGTAACTCTCTCTCTCTCTCTCTCTCTCTCTCTCTCTCTCTCTCTCTCTCTCTCTCTCTCTCTCTCTCTCTCTCTCTCTCTCTCTCTCTCTCTCTCTCTCTCTCTCTCTCTCTCTCTCTCTCTCTCTCTCTCTCTCTCTCTCTCTCTCTCTCTCTCTCCTCTCTCTCTCTCTCTCTCTCATGGTCGCGTTCACCTTCTATAAAACAAGCTCAGGAACCCAGATCAGCCTTAGAAACAATCGAGAACACTTCTTCATCGTTGTGATCCGTTCCACTTCAGTGGATGGATTCACCAGACTCCAGCCCTTCATTATAAGAACCCCAAATCCTGAAATAAAGTTATATTTTCATCAAGTCGTTTATAGAAATCCAAGTACGAATTTATTTGGTCGGACATCCACAAGAAATAACAGACCCCTCTCGCTACACACACACACACACACACACACATATATATATATATATATATATATATATATATATATATATATATATATATATATATATATATATATATATATATATATATTAGTGTTTTATACCTGTTTTTGACAAACAACACCTGTGTTTATGAAGCTATTTTATGGTCCCTGAATTTTGCGATCAGTGGTCAAGATTTGGGGGGACCGAAGACGGCCCAAGATCTTGCGTCCCCGAGATGTGGTACAGATACGGGCCAAGGAACGCCCATGGGTGGAGGATAATCTACGATCTGGCGCCCCAGTAAACAATCAGAAAAGGGAGGTTGGGATGGGTTTCTTGGCGACGCTTTTTCTCTCCTTTAGACAGTGACCTACAAATACTACCTCCCCCCCCCGTTTCAGGTAACATCTCTATTTAGACATTTTGAGTACTAAATAAATTGATGGGAGTTTCTTCGATTTTTTATAGCTACTCTTGTGAATTTTGTTTTATAAAGGTAGCATAAAGAACGTCGTGTATTTGTAATTTCGGTGGTTTTGCCTTTTTTAGAAGCCACCAGAAGGGATCCTGAAATTGAAAAGACAAAAAGGTGCTCCGATTGCGCTAACTCGCCTGGGCACGAGTTCTGAAATTGTAAATTGCGTTCCTTTAAAATATTACCAAGAAAATATACGGCAACTTTTATCGTGTCTCTTCCCTTTTATGATTTGTAGATACATTCGCATTATCTACAAGATGTTCCAAAAGTCTGGACACAGAGGCAAAATGCACATTTTTAATAAAAAAAATACGTTTTATTTAATTTAAACTACATTTTAGTTAATGTAATTATTAGTAAATAACATCTTCAATGTGATTTCAATCATTCCTGATGCATAAGTTAGATGCACTTTGCGAGATTTCAACGATGAACCCGATCTATTAAGGTCCAAATTTCCGTGAATTTGAACACATACATTCATGATGCGCTGTTCCCTCAGGTTTCTCGTATCTTTATTTTTAATTAATTACACCTTCTCCTTTAGCATACATCAGCCAAAGAAGTAAAGTAGGGTAAGGTCAGGTGAACCAGGAGACCATTGACTACACCTCTTTACCACCCCCACAAAGTAGTCGGGGCTGGGTCTGGGAACGAGGACATCATTATGATATTTCCTACGTGTCCAGACTTTAGGTCCTCCCTGTACACTTGACTGCATATTTTCACTTTTCTTCACATAAAACAGAAGAAAAGGAGTCGGCAAAAGGCTGATCAATATCCTATACGAGGCAGCTCCTGTAAGCATCATTACGTCTGTTAACCATGAAGAAATTTCCTCAAAATTTGGATTTTTTTTTCAGATTTCCTACTTGAGCATATTGGCAGTGGAGTGCTTTCAACCTACATCCCTAACTAATCATTCATTGCCCCTCACCCTCGTAACCTTAACAAATACGTTACTATCTTTGACTGTCGGTTATAGCCCACCGTTGACAGAGCGATGGTTAGGCAACTTCTCATTACATCTGGCGTGCATCCTCATCCACTCATCCAGTGTGAAGGGTGTTGTCCATTCCTATAGCAACCTCATAACCGCAGCTGCAGATCTCTCAGTTTAATTATTTGGCTGTCATTTATTTATATAAAACTCTTACCTGTGTAATTTCAGGACTTAAACGTGTCTGTTGTCTAAAATCTTGACTGTGTAGACAAAATGTTGCACACAAAAGCCTCGAGACGTGTTGCTTATCTATTAATAATGAGCGACGGCTGGAATTCTTGAATGAGTGTTGTTCTGGAGGGACCTTCCAAAATAACGGATTTCTTTTAAAAGGTAGGGTTGGAATTTAATTGATGCCCTGCCTCCCCCGTATTAAATACGACTCTCTGGTGACAATGAAAGGGGGGATTCCGAGAGTCATAGTTATTTGCACTATTTGTTGCTGAGAAGTCACCATTAAGATTTGTCAACAAACTTTGCTGTTAAATAAAGTATAATTCTCCTCAAACACACTCTCTCTTCATATATATAATTTCAGTTTCATTTGCCTGACCCCGCCAAAGTGTTTATTTTGGTTGAAAAGCACCATGTGCAGAATTTAATTTATATATATAACATAGAGGTGGCTCAATGGATCTGAAGTTCCTCTCAGATGAGGTATACGATATACATACAAATACATCGCAGGCGCCTGTATAATGAGTATAGTTGGGGAAACTGTCCGCAGTTTGTGACAAGAAATCCACAGCTACTAGCCCTAAACCGACCCAGCATCAGACGGCAATGCCAGCAACATCGTAAAACCACCTCGAAAAAATTCTTCTCTGAAGGACTGAAATTTAGAGGAAAAGTTCCAGGAGATGTGCTTCGACACAACCAGCTCTAATACTGGTTAGCACAAAGGAACGTACATTCTTTTGGAGCAGCCTTTTGGTCGGGAACTTTTGCACATTGGTTGTTGCCATCATGTCTTGGAGCTGATTGCTGGAGCGGCCTTTTCTGAAGCCATGGGAACTTCATCTGCCCCTGGTGTTCTCTTGTTAAAGCGCTTCAAAAAAGATGGCAATATATTGACAAGACCACATATGAAGACTCAGCTGATGATTACACGGCCAACGCTGTAGCTGCCTTCAATGATGAGATGGCGCAGATCTTTAAGACGGCCGTTAAAGTCACTCAGCCCAGAGATGACTACAGAGAGCTCCTGGAGCTGGCTATCACCTTCCTTGGAGCTGTCCCTCCTCGAGGCATCCACTTTGCAGCTCCAGGAGCCATGCATTAAGCCTGATGGTTGGCAAAAGTGATCTACACCTTCAAAGTCTGGATGTTTCGCTCACAGTTTAAGCTGACAGTACACGAGCATCAAGGATTACGAGAACTCTGCATCTTCTTTTCACGTATTTACGTTGAAGCGTGGGTAAACAGCCAGCATTGCTGTGAATGCCCCAGGAAATGCCCTGAGGTTGCTGAATCAATGTCAGATGCATCACACGATTAACAACGACATATTCAACACTACAGAGAAGAAGATAACAGGCTAACTGTGGTACCTTTCTGAGGACTTGGTTGCTTTGGCATTGTTTGATGGTGATTTGGACAATAGCAGCAAGAACAAGATAGTTATAGCTATGAAAGAGAAAGAAGGGAAGTAAAACCCGCTGAAGCTTGCAACTATCGACGTGAAACGAATTCAAGAGAAGACTTTAGTCGACTTTACGACCAAGAAATCAAGACTTCTTTTCAAGAACCTGCGTCTTCCAGATGATTTCCTCGAATATCCGACAGCTCAGTGGAAGCATCAGCCTAGCTCCAGTGCTGCAAAAAGTTTCATCAGCACATTGGCTGTAACCAACGATCTCGCTGAAGGTACCGTTGCCTTGGTCGAAGATTTCTCTGGCCGTCGCACAAAGGATGATGAACAATTACAGTTTGTTTTCAGTGTTGTTGCTGAACACCGCAAAAAGTTCCCTAGCAATCACAAACGGAACTTACTGGGCAACACTGACTGATATTGGTCACCATGACCCCCTTGCCAACGAGCAGCTAATACACACCGTAGAAAATTACGTGGGGAAGGGGGGGAGGCAGGCTTGTGAATGTGGGAAAGAAACCGATCTAGTGAAATAACTGTGTGTTCCATACCGCATCTGGGGGAACATCGGATCCTTTGAACCACCTCTAAATATTAATACATATCAATAAATCTTTATACTGGGTGTTTTTCAACCAAAAGGAACACTTTGGCGGGGTTAGACCAGTGAAAAGGAATTTTTTTTGTAAAAATAAGGACCACCCTAATATATATATATATATATATATATATATATATATATATATATATATATATATATATATATATATATATATATATATATAATATTGAGGATAAATCCCAGAGCCACGAGAAACGGATGCAGCATCTTTTAATTTTTCACAACGTTTTGAAAACTACAAGTTTTTTGTAAACTTATTCTAGCCTCAAGATGAAAACTTGTAGTTTTCGAAACGTTGTGAAAAATTAAAAGATGCTGCATCCGTTTCTCGTGGCTCTGGGATTTATCCTCAATATTAAATGCAGGCTTCACGGCCGAGCTCCATATATATATATATATATATATATATATATATATATATATATATATATATATATATATATATATATATATATATATATATATAAATATATATATATATTCTCAAATCTTAATTTTATGGCTTTTTTTATCCTTAAAATTCAGACGCATACTCACTATTATGTAAGCAATTTAAAATTGAAACTAATTTCCCCCTAGAAACTTCTATTTGAAATAGTTTCTACCTCCGTGTCTACCTTTTGTGTGTATTATATTAGAGACAAATATCTAATACTAGAAACCATAGTTTGTCGATTGCGAATGAGTTTATATTTTAGTAGAAATAATATGCGCCAGGATTTCGCGGTCTTCGTTGCAATCATCGTTTGATCGTGTGCTCAAGTAGGCGAGCGTGAACGAATACACAGTCAAATAGGGAAGATTAATATATAAGAATCTAATAAATGATATTCGAGAGTCTCGATTGTTACATCAGGCCCTGAGGCTGACAAATGGTATGCCAATGACACTTCGCATTCATTTTCGGCAACATGTACCCTTCGCAGACCATTCTCTCCCAGACATTCATGGGTGTTCACAACAGTAGTGAGTGTGGTTCCCCTCAAATGTCAGCAAAACGGATGGGAATACATTAGTCAAATGGGAGGTAAATTTGTTATGAACACGACTCAGAAAGGAGTGAATTGAGTACTCAAAAGCAAGAGTTAAGGTTTTCACTTGAAAATGAGCTACAGGAAGATTATTCTCGAACAGGACAGGGCGACCGGGTAGCAATGGGCATTTCTACTCACCTTTTAAGGGGAAATTCGAGTTTATAAAAAGGAATTTGGATGTACCGTGTGATCTGGGTATTTCTTGGCCTCTCCTGTAGGAAATATCCTGTGTAGTCTATTACACTTGGTATCCGGTGGAGATGAACGTCCTCGCAGCCTGTGTGCAAATCAGGGAAGCCACGACACTGGGTTGACTTGAACTCTATGATGGGGCCTGGGAAAGTTGGTGCGCATTCTCCTCACCCCCTTTCAGCACTACGTTACCTTTTAATTAGTAGTAATATTATTTACCTTTTATTATTATTTTTATTAATATTTGTATTATTATTATATATTATAATTATTTTGTATTATTACCATTATATTTTATAATTATTTTGTATTATTGCCATTATATTTTATAATTATTTAGTATTAATTATTATTATTATTATTATTATTATTATTATTATCCTTATGGCTATTCCCTCAACCTTTTCTAGCCGAACTTTGGACCAAGAGGAGTGTTCCCACCTTGACAGAGTTAGGTCCGGTAGCCATGGTGTGTGTCATGAGGACTGCATGCCATCCTGAGATCAGCTAGCCACATGATATGATAATAATAGGTGATCACCCACTCTACTCTTTAGTGGACCCGCCTATCTCTACTTCTCTTTATTACATAACCACCTACACCCTTCCAAACTTGCTCTTCTATCCACGGATGGTCTGGCTGCCCACCGCACTTTCGACCTCTTATGAGCCTTAGGCGAGTGGCAGTGTACACCGTGAGGTCCCTGCCTGTTGCGAGGGCTGAAAACCCGCTGGCTAGTGCAAGTATTAGGTACGGGATGTGGTGGGCCATCGACTTTGCTCACCTTCCCGCAGGTAAACATATAAGCTGGCTACGCCGGTACCATCCTTTGTGGTTAAAGTTCCACGACAATTTCGCCGAAATGGCAGGCCGAGTTTGCAAAGCCCATCAACGCTGGACCGATATTGATTATGTGTAAATGACACATTCTGGAATTTTATGATCCTATGGAGACTTTTCTTTTAACCTTCCAAGTCATTGGGGGTTCATAGTATCTATTATCCATATGCCTTTTTTTCTCTTATTCTAATATGGTGATAAAAGTAGGCAATACGGGGAAAAGCGCATGGGGATCCGTCTCCAGGAGTGGCATCACCTTCCCTAGCTATCGGGAGAACAAGGTAACATGAGACACTCCTTTGATCGATGAAGGGACCCCCCTCTCAACATCCGCTCTCCGGTAGCTCCACCTATGAAAAATATGTGCCCCTCCTTTGCTTTCTCAGGGACCCCACTAACACGCTTCGAAAAAGGAGTGGTTTACACGAGGAAATTCGTAAACTACTCTATAAATGACATCACCTCAGAACTGGTCGACAATGGAGCGGTCAAAGTCGGACATGTGATGAGAAAAACAGGGAGGGGCCTCGAGGCCCACCCCTACACTCTTCGTCATGATCAACCGTGACAAGCTCCCTGAGTCGGTGCGTGTCGGTTGGTATCACTACCGTGTGAAGGCATTCGTGCCACTGCCGCAGAGGTGCTATTACTGCCACTGCTTCAGCCATACAAATGCTCCTGTAGAAGTGCAAATTCGGGTTTATTTGAAGTCTGTTTAAGTTCCTATCGTTTATTGCCAAGGATTTCACATGCAGAGAATTAATTGTACCCGGCTTAATCGAAGCAATGTGGTGCGTATCTCCTAGAGAAGTAAATCATGGCCGTTCCAGTTACGGATCGTCTCTCATTTCGCGAGGCTAAAGACTGTGTCCTTGCGCTCCTGGAGCTTCCCGGGACGTTTTATGCCTCAATCTTAAAAAAGCACTATCTGCTTCTGCCCGCTCCAGTCCTAAAGGCACGGTCGTTCCCGTGCCCATTTGGAGCCCTTCAGCAGTTTCTACCAACCCCAGGCGCTCGCCTTTTAGAGCTGGTGACACAAAGGGTTTACACCGAGCCTCGGCTAAAACCAGGGATCCTCTACTCCCCCAGCATGAGACGAAACGGGCGCGCGCCTCCATCGAGTTATTAGACTCACAGGAAGCAACACCCCTGAAAGTGGTCGTGAGGTCGTCATTGAGGGTTCCTAAAACTGCCCCCAAAAGGAGGATAGCACCAAATGAGCTTCGGCTCCTACGCCCCTACCCAAGGCTGGGATGGGTGGCTCGGAGACAATGGATCTTCCAAAAGAGAGACCCCTGCCTCCGAAGCTGATCCGCCCGGCGAAGGTTTTTAGAGTGGAAGGAGGAAAAAACTCGCATAGCGAGCCAAGTTACCCCCAAAAGTCTTCGAAGGCGACAGCGCCTTCAGGGCCTTGTTCGGCCAACAGCGCCCGAAGTTCTCTCTCCGGGAGGGTACGGCCATTTCCGTGAGGGTCTTCTCTTCGAAGACGACTCCGCATCTCCTCCGAGCTAGGCCTGGGGAGCACATTCCTTCAATGTAATTACCGCGGACTCTGGGTCAACTGGGAGAAGCTGCAGAAGCTCGTATCCTCCCGAGTCCGTGTCCGGAGTCTATCGCAACCGCTTTCTCTGCATTCTCTAGCGGGGATACTACTCCATCTGTATTCAATGTGCGTCGTGATATCGCTGAAGGCCGCCTACTTGACTTTACCTCCAGAGGCAGGGAACTTTTTATTAAGTGAGTTGCGTTCCGCTCTCGCTTTGTGCGCAGACACCGCCCCTGTTCCGGACGATGTCCCGTATGCTATAGTTTGACACCTAGGTGAGCGAGGCTTGGATTTTCTGCTAGATTTTTCAACCGAGCCTGGGCAAAGGGTATCCTCCCAGAACCCTGGCGTATCGTTACTGTGCTCGCTTTTCGTAAACTGGGGAGACATCACTCTACCCTGGCCGGTTTCCACCCAATCTTTCCAACCTCCTCCGTGTGCAAGTTGATGGCGAAATTGGTAAATGTTAGATGAGCATTTTTTATGGACAGGGGAGGCCATCTCTTTTCCGCACAGTGCGGCTTCTGCAAGTTCCACTCCATGTAGGATGTTTTGCTCGAACTGGAAAGTACCGTCTACGAAACCATTCTTCGTAGACAGCACTATGCCACGGTGTTTTTTGCATTTGGAGGCCTATGATAACGCATGGCGATATGGTATCATGGAAACTCTCCACACGATGGGGACGAGTGGACGCCTCCCAGTCTTGATTTCTAAGTTTCTGCGAGATCGTCGATTTCGCGTACGGGTGGGAAGGATACCTCTCCGCCCAAATGAAAAAGGAAGAGGGTGTCTCTCAGGGAACTGTCCTCAGCGTCACACTCTTTGCCCTGAGCATCAACGGTGTCACCTCGTTGCTACCGGAAGATGTTCTCGCTACGCTCTACGTGGACAACCTTTTGATCTCTTTTGGTGTGGCCCAGATGCCAACTCTGGAGTGTTGACTCCAACAGGCTTGAACCGTGTCTATCGCTATGCTGAATCACACAGGTTTCAGTTTTCCTTGGCCAAGGCAGATGGTGCACGTCTGCTACAAACCATGGCAACACCCCACCCGGGCTTGTTCCTAAACGCGGTTCGCCTAAAAATAGTGGATTCGCACCGTTTCTCTAGTCTTGTTTTCGACCGACGTCTGACCTGGGAGGTTCATATTTGCAGCCTTAGGGTCTCTATTACCTGGGTCATATCTATTCTTCGTTCCGTGACGTTCAGCACCTGGGGCGTTGATAGGGATGCTGCCTTGCTTTTCTATCGAGTCCTTGTTCGTTCGAAGCTTGAATACGGATGCGAGTTTTATGCATCCGAAGCCGAGCGTGTATTGCAGAAGGTGAACTCGATCCACCACACCAGTCTCTATTTGGCGACCGGTGGCTTCCGCACGTTCCCTATTGACCTCCTACTTACCGATTCAGGGGAGATGCCACTCGCTCTGCGCCGTGCATTATGCTCCTGTACGCGGAAGCCCAGTGCCTCCTTCAGTCGTTAACGGCTCTCACTGCATCCGCAACCGATCTTACTGGTTGGTACCTACGCCGCAGAGACGCCAGTCATACCCTAAGCCCTTTGGGCTTAGTGCTAGGAAAATCTTTCAGAAGCTTGGTGTAGCTCTTGGGAAAGGGATACCTCTGATTCTTACAGGACGCCACCCTAGAGGGTACCTATTTTAACTATTTGTCGCCACGCCTCTGTTTCGAAAGCTTCTACAGCGCCGGGAGTATTGCATTCGGCCTTTTTAGATCATACTTTGTGTCACGCTGGATTTGTACCAGTGAACACGAATGGCTCCAAGTCCCAAGGGAGTGGTCGGCTTCCAAGCCGTATTTGTAACTTTTCCCATGGACATACACCCCAGTGCCGCGAGGGCTTCAGTTCGCTTTCTGTCGTCTTCGAATTGGGTGCACTATCGAGACGCTCCGCCATTTCATGGAGCGCTCGCCTCACTTTATTGCGATGACTGCGTTCTCCCCCGGTCTGTTGAGCACATTCTTGCTTAATGGCCCAGTCTGTGTGATCTTCGTGCACATTACCTGTTCCGGTATCGTGACAAGCGGGATCGCTACCATTTGTCCCTTGTACTCGTAACGGTTTCGTGTACACAGACTTGTAGACTATCTGACTTTTTAGATGAGTCTAGCCTCTATTTTATTTGACTTTCTTTGTTGTAGGTCGGATGTTCCTGTGCCGGGGGAGGCGGCACTGCCCCCCGACGCCGGAGCGTGCTTCTTTCTTCTTCCTTTTTTGCTTCTTTTGTTTTGTTTTTTAAATTTTGTCTTTTGCATGTTTGTTTGTTTTTTATTTCTCTCGTAGGTAATTACAGTGACTTTAGCCCTAGTAGACAATCGCTAAATGAGCTCTAAAAAAATTCCGGACATCAGACGTGACTCCACATTTCTGTTGTCTTCATCATCATCATCACTAACTTTTTAATTTAAGAAGGGGATTTTTTTAGTATTTGAATAATAATTTCATCTTAGTTTGGTTATGACTTAGGTTTTTTATCAAAGTTATTTCTAATAATTCTTTTATATCAAAAAACAAAATGGCGAAGTTCAGAAATAAATATAAGTATCGAAATTTTGTCATTTTTTTTAAAACCCAAAGAATTACAAATGGTGAAGTTCAGAAAATTTATTTTAATATATCTTCTATAACTATATTTTGGCAACGTGATATTTTGAAAGGGGGAAAATTTAGTTTAGGGTTCCTTTTTAAAATTATTATAATTGGCGAAGTTCAAAAAATTTATAAAAATTTAACCATAGCTGCTTTTTTTTTATTTTAAACTTTAATCTTAGCAGCGAAGCGCTAGGTCCCCCCCTCCTTCCGTTGGGAGGAGTGGCGAAGCCATTGCCTGGTTACCTCATAAAAAAATGGGAACTGACCCCCCCTGGCAGTTGAGGGATCAGACAGAGGGAAAAATTAAAGACCACGTAAAAATTAAATGGAAAAAGAAATAAGAGAAAATAAGAAATAATGAATCGAGGAAGAAATGGTTTGTTTCTGCAACCACATCCGAAAATTTATCTATTTGTCGAGGATTAATTATTATTATTTCGTTGAGTTTTCCCTCCCCTTTGCTATTTATTTTCCTTATTCCCTTGACTTCCTGCCATAAACATATCCGCTATACCTACTCGCAAGGGAAGATCAGGTTACTCGTAATTTGCCCTACCGGCCCCAATACCTTAGGAAGATCTGAGACTATATATATATATATATTCAATACATTCGCACTTTCTCCACTTCGCCACTCTTACAAGCCTTACTGAGCGATGCGCCCTCGTTGCTATTGTATTTCAAATTGGAGCTACGAAAATCCGTTCGCAACTAAGACATAGTCAGATAATACCATAAATACAAGTCCACACTTGCGTTCTTACACGTTCACATCCATCCATCACACACACATTCTTCACCTCGAAAGAGAAAAAATTCACTACGTCACGAAGGTTGTCACGCACGGCTGATCGCGTAAAATATCCCCTACCCCAACCCTGCTCGGTTCTCCCCAAGTCTATGATAAGGTGTTTTCAGGTGCCCGACTCCCCCTCCCCCTCTCCCTGAGAAACGGGAAGGGGGGATATAGGTAGCTATTCCTCACACATGAGAAATGCGAGTCTGGTACCTTCCCAGTGGCTGAAGAAAGACGGTTGGCTGGCTGACTGGCTGACTGGCTGACGGCGAGCGACAGATGTAGAGCGCGCAAACACCATCCTCAAGCTATCAATATTTCTCTCGTAGGATTTATGCGGAGAACAAAAGCGGACGCTTTCCCTTTCGCACAGTAATCTGTTGCGCTCCTGTTGCAGTCGAGTATGTAATGGCTGCATCTTGTCGCCTTGGAAATGATGTCAAGTATTTTGAAGATTCGTCTCTTTCTGTTAACGGGGTTAAGAAGGTAGTTGGTAGAAATGTAAGGAAGGTATTTTAATCCTAGTTAACAAAAAGAGACTAATTTGAGCTTTAGGGACGATGAGTGGACGCATCTCTTGCGACCCCCGCCACCCTCAGCCCGAGACCGAGGGCAGGTCCTCTGGCGAGTTGACAGAGTGAAGTCAAAGGTCTTGATGAATGTGTGGATGCACCCGCATCACACAGGTCACTCAATAGTTCGACATATTTAAAATTGAGTCAAATTAGATGGACGAAAGACCGATCAACTACGAGCAAAGTGAAAATGTCACCTTTCATATCAGTTTAGTTGCAGGGGAGGGGGGAGGCGCCGGATGTTCCACAGGGAGGGGTGGAAGTTGTAGGGGGGGGGGGGTAAAGCTCCTGTTATAAATGAAGCCTGGAGAAATAGCACGCACTCTCTCCCCCAGTGTCAATGGTAGTCTCACCCCTCCTCCCCATTCCCCTTCTACACATGCCCTGTTTCCCCTTCTACATATACACCCTTTCCCCTTATACACATACCTCATTTCCCCTTCTACATACACACCATTCCCCTTGTACACATACACCGTTTCCCCTTCTACCCCCCCCCTCCCCGTTTCCTCTTCTACACACACACCCTGTCACCCTCTATACATTCCTCTTTTACACACCCTCCGTATCCCCTTCTACACCTACCCTGTTTCCCCTTCTATATATCTTTCGTTTCTCTTTATACATATATACCCTTTCTCCTTGTACGCATGCCCCGTTTCCCCTTCTACCTATCTCCCGTTGCTCCTTCTACACCCCCCGTTTTTCCTTAACCTATCTCCCGTTTCTCCTTCTACACACCCTGTTTTCCCTTCTACATATCTCCCCTTTCTCCTAAACCCCCGCTTCACCTTCTACCTATCTCCCATTTCACCTTCTACATCCCCCGTTTCCCCTTATACACACACACTTCCCCTCTTCTACGCATACCCCTTTTACGCATCCGATTTTCCCCTTATATGCGTCCCTTTTGTACATATCCTCCGTATCCCGTTCTACATATCCCCCGTTTCCCCTTCTACAACATCCCTCGTTTTCCCTTCTACAGGCCCACCCTACCCCCTTGTACACATACCTCGTTTCTCCTTCTACACATCCCACGTTTCCCCTTCTACAGGCACACCCTTTCCCCTTGTACATAGCCTCCGTATCCACTTCTACACACCCCACTTTTCCTTTTCTGCACATCCCACTCCCATCACCGAGCATCAAGAAATGAAAGCCAGGCCTGCGGCGATGTGGCTGCCGGAGAAGAACTCAACGGCCTCATCAACCGACCTAAGCTCCTCGATTTTAATAGAAAAGTCAGTCATTTCCTCGAGTGCCGGCCACCGTGTTCGATCCAAGCACTACCTACTTGGTTTTCCTCGAGCGCCGGCCACCGTGCTCGATCCAAGCACCACCCAATTGCTTTCTCAAGCAGTAGTGTCCCAACAAAATATATTGAATAGTAAGGTGATTGCTACCATGGAAGTCGTCGACCTCCTCAAATCCAAAATCCTAGTGAGCATCCAGAGGAAATAGGTATACTCCCATCATATTACCCGTTGTATGTAGTTGACCTTCCTTCGCCACCATGTGAATAAGGTATTGGAGGGAGGTCAAAACTTTCGACATCACACAGAATATCCAACAATGGGCGCTAGAATGTTTATGATAAAGGGCGCTAAAGAAATAGGTGATATCCCATCATATTCTGTGTTGTAGGTGGCTTTTTTTTCAAAACCATGTAAATAAGGTATTGGAGGGACGTTAAAACTTTCAATGCCATCCAGAACATTCACGCAGGATATAGGCACATCAAAGCAATCGCCCCTAGTTTCAAGGAGTGTCAAAAACTCCCAGCATCACCGACTCCATTGAGGGCTGCAGTGTATCAAAATCATGCGCCCTTCAAAATCACCTAGAACATTAAACAGGGTCTCAGGAACACCAAGCCCTTTATCATCATCCAAAACGTTTCATCTGATTGTGTAGACACGTCAAACCTTCAAAATCACTCAGAACATTTATCTAGGAATTATAGTTAAGTTACAACCTTTAACATCACCAATACCATTCAACGATTGACATTGTAGGCACTCATTAGATAGATTAAACTTTCAACTTTACCCATAACATTCAACAGGGGATTGTAGGAGCATCGAAACCCTCCAAATGACCCATAATGTTCAACAAGGATTGTAGGAACACCGAAACGTTTGACAATAGCGAGAATTGTCAGCTAAACTACAACATACGCAGCCGTGGTATGCGGTTATTTTATCAAAGATTTGTTACATTCACACTGTATCAAGCATGTCTGAGAGATGTTTCTCATTCAATAGACCAATTTAAAAGCCCTAAAATGAACTGGTTTAATTGTATATTCTAACATTCACTCTTGCCATCACAGGAGACGAAGGGAAGGGGTTCACCCACTAGTTCACACATGCTATATGAAAGAACTATCAATTAAACTACAATGAACGTACCTAGCGTGTGCAGTTGCCGTAGAAATGGAAAGCCTACTTGAATCATTGGGCATACCTAGGGGGACGCTCTTCACCCATACAGGTGACTATCCAATAGGCCAAACGATTTTAGACACGGCAAACGTTCAACCCCACTCAGAACATTTAACACAGGATTATAGACGAGCCAAAACGTTCAATATCACCCAGAACACTCAACACTCGATAGTAAGGATATTTGCACTTTAACATTATCGAAAATTTTCAACTTGATAAGTTAGGAACGTCCAAATCTTTAAACATCACTCAGAACATTCAACACGAGGTCGAGGGAACGTCCAAACCTTTTATCATCATTTAGAACATTCAACACGAGGTCGAGGGAACGTCCAAACCTATCAACATCACTCAGATCATTCAACACGAGGTCGAGGGAACGTCCAAACCTTTCAACATCACTCAGAACATTCAACACGAGTTCGAGGGAACGTCCAAACCTTTTAACATCACTCAGAACATTCAACACGAGGTCAATGGAACATACGAACCTTTTAACATCATTCAAAACATTCAACACGAGGTCAAGGGAACGTCCACATCTTTCAACATCACTCAGATCTTTCAATATGCATTGGTATTGCGAAAACCCTCCAAATCAAAGTAAATTCACTACCCAACATACATGATAGAACTAAAAGTCGAAGAATCACCCATAATCAGCCAGAGATTTCACCCCAGTTACCACACCAATAATCCCCCCTCCCTCCTCATTCTAAGCGGAAAACCCTGCCAGAGCCAAAGAACTACGAAAAAAGTCTCGCACCAACAACCTACCAATACATCTCCGTTATACCCAAACATACTTCCATGCTAATACTCACATAGACAAAATCATTATATCGTATACACACCAACACACATGTATACAAACACGGCAACGTACTTACGCATTCGTGTGCATGTAAGATTTTATAAACAGAATGGTTTTCCGCCATATTGAGTAATGGGGTATCTTTTTTATCATTTTTCATCCGCATATCATTTGCATATTGTTTACATCTTTTATCCTAGTGAGAACCTTCTCTTGTATGTGCTGTTCGTGCGTGTGTGATCGCGCGTGTTAACTTTTATCCGTGTAAGTATATTGTGTCAATGATTTTTATTGGAATTGAAAGTTAGGAATGTTAAGTCCGCTTAGCTATTTTTATTTTCCTATTCTTCTTTTCGGGGGGGGGGGGGCAGGATCGATAATTTATTTTATTTTAAAATATATTTTTTTTGGGGGGATGATTCAAAATGATTTCGTTTTGCTTTTGAGTTTTAGCTCCAAGTCCATCGTTCGATGTCTCTGAAGAAAAACGATACCACACAAATGGGGTTGTGATAACCTCGTCAAGTGCCACAGGATACTCTGATTTTGTACTTTACTCCGATTATGTAATTTATCCTTGATTATTCACTTTATCCTGGTTATGTACTTTGTCCTGATTATATACTTGACCTTAATTATTTCTTTACTCTCATTATTTACTTTACCCTATGTACTTTAACAGACTTTTTTTCCAGTAATTTCATCGTCGTCGCAATTGATAACTCAAAAGATTTGAATATATTCATACTACAAAATTCTACACAAAATTTAATCCGTTGAATAAAAGCAGATATTCTTGTAATTATATTTCTATGACGACGAATTTCGGTTGACCTATTTGATATAATTCATGGTTAAGAATTGCCTACCTAAACTTTCTACCGCTGAAGGTTAATAGGCTTTGTTGTTATTTACAGGACAAAACTTCGTATAGAGCTAATCCTTTATTAATTCATAATATCCCATATTTATGTATTTTATAAAAAAAGAGAAGAAATTCGTGTTTAGCTCGCGTCGCGGATTTGTCCTTCGACATTCATGACGAAAATTCAAATTTTTACCTATATTATACTATGGTATTTTTGTATGGTGCTGTTTAAGGTCCAGTACCCATCACAAAGGAAGAAGTAGATGGAAGAGGCGGGCCTTCAAGGCACGCTTGAAGACACCAATTAGAAGTTGGAGGCAGCTCATTCCACAGCTTCGGAGCAAATATAGAGAAAGCACGAGCGCCCATGCAACACAGATGACTACAAGCCACAAGTAGTAAAGGGAGTGGTGGTCAGGGTTCGCAGAGGCGGGATAGATTCAGTGAGGAAGAGGGGGGTAAGAGGGTGTTGCGTTATTTAAGCTCCTATATACAAGAAGGATAACCTCGAGGGCGATTCTGATTCGAATAGAGGATGAGGGCAGTACAGATCACTGGCTGGAAATTTATGTACCAGACGTTTTTTATTATTATTTTCTATCATTATTCTTTATAATTATTATTTTCTATCATTATTCTTTATAATTATTATTTGCTATCATTATTCTTTATAATTATTATTTTATATCATTATTCTTTTTAATTATTATTATTATCATCATTATCATCATCTGTATTACTTGGGGAAGTCAAGTAGTTTAAAAGGGAGACTGTTTGGGGCGCTAGAGTTCGAGACGACAGGCAAGCCTCCAGATGGCCAACACCTGACGGATTTTTTCCATTGCAAATTGTGGTACTACACCCTCGCATTTATTTGGCTGTACACTTCACCTTTCCCCGGCTGTACACTACACCCTCACATTTATTTGGCTGTACACTACACCTTTTCTCGGCTCGAGGTAGCGGAGTGGAAGTACCAATTCCGGTTACAGCGAAGTTAAGCAACGTTGGGTGTGGTAAATTGCCGTATCGGATCTCGATTCGGGATGATTTCCCTACGCAAGGAGGTACTCCAATTTCGTAATCCTGTAGGCCTCTAGTGAGCAATAATAGGCCTCTAAAGTGAGTGCAGAATGATGGTAAAAACCACTACACAACTCATTTATTTTTTTAATTTCTTCACTTCTACACCATTAGATCATTAGCCAAATCTTCTCATAGCTGATTGATTGGCACACAATCGTGGTTGAGTGATTAGCACGGGTAATTATAGTTGAGTGATTGATACAGACAATCGTGGTGGAGTGATTGACATAGGCAATCATAGTTGGATGATTGATACAGATAATTGTAGTTGAGTGATTGACACGGACAATCAGTGGAGTGATTTGACGCAAATAATCGTAGTTGAGTGATTGACACAGTCTTATTTGTATGATTGACACAAACAATCTTGTTTAGGTAATTCATGCAAAGAATCGTAGTTGAGTGATTGATACAGACAATCTAGGTTGAGTGATTCGCACGAGCAATCATAGTTGAGTGATTGACACAGAGAATCGTAGTTGAGTGATTGACACAAACAAATTCCATTGTCTACATACACAACTTATTCAGAGAATGTAGCTTTACGATTGTTTACTTTTCACAATGATGTTTACCTGATATTCCTGTGGATGTCATAACTTTGCTCTATGGTTATAAGAATGTTCGAGTCTGCCTGAAAATGTTTATATATTTAGGTGTGGGTATATGCCGAGAGATGGAAAAGTAAAGAATAATCATGCTTCTGTGGGATAAAAATGAGTGAATGGATGTTTTTCAGTGTCTGTATAAATGCAGTCATAACTTTGTATCTTTTTATAGGTGTGTTTTTATCTTTCATAACTGCCACGATAATCATAGGAGGAATCGAAGTAACCATTCGCAGCGAGAGTTTATTGACTAAGTTTTGGATGCGGCACTTCGTTGCTTCGTGAGAGAGGAAAAAGCGCGCGAGAGAGTGAGAGCTTGCAGAGAAATTCTACTCTGTGTTTGTATGTGTGGTTGCATCGGGCACATTTTATAGGGCGATGAATGGTAGGGAAGTAAGTCGTTGAATGGGGAAACGCCGTGTTCAAAAACGGAGTTTCTCGGGGAGGCTGATTAGGCAATCAGCGATACGTCCCGGAGGAACACGAAATTTGGCACTCCGATGCACACTAGATCGGGAACTCCTACACACATGTACGCACATAGAGTCCTTCTCTTTCTCTCTCCGATTGGGTATTTGTGTATTTAGCTCCCTATCTCGCGAAGGCTTTTTTAGTAAGTACCTATTGTTCTGTCCCGGAACCATTTAATGTCGCGGTGATTTGTGAGTATTACACAGGTTATAGCCTAGTTACTCTTGTCTTTTACGCCGTATCGCCCTAATTGTATCCACATCGAAGGCTAGTACTAAGGAGTGCCAGCCTCTATTTGTTACTATGTCGAATCCTGCCTAGTAATGCCAATAAGAGGTCGAAATTTTGAAGAACGTCCTTAAGGGCGTCTTCGATGATCTTCCATAGAAGAATGCGTACCCCCTCAACCCCAACTACCGCAAGATGGATCTGAGGAGTGTATATCTACCACAAATGGGGTAGATGTACACTACATTTCTTTACAGATCTTTCTGTACAAACCTCCTGCAAGATGCTCTTGTTGATTTTCGCATCTTTGTGTATGTATCTGTGTATGTGTGATTTGCGCGGCAGCCACGCACATGTGTGTATTTATGTGTGTGATTTGCCGGGCAGCCACGCGCGCACGTGTGTGTGTGTGATTTGCCGGGCAGCCACGCGCATCGGTCAGGCGTGATCGTAAAGAGAAAATTTCAAAGGAGAATTACAGACTCTCGCGCGTCGAGAGGCACTTTCGGGGCACGATTGTCGGCACCCTCCCGTGCCATTCCTGGAAGGTACAATGACCCGGCCAGGCACTTGAGAAACCTTTAAAATGCCCCCACTACTTGGCACTCCCGTAAGACTGTATCGCAAACACGAATACCCACCACAGGCGTCTCCAAGTTCGTATTTTAAAGTGTTTTTGCCCTCGTTGTACGAACTTCTTGTTACTTTTGAGCATGTTCTCTTGTACGAAAAATTCCTTCGTTGGTCACATCGTGTTTCTTTTCTAAAAATCTTACCATGAAAGTACTCGCTAACCACAGTGTAATTAATGGTTGGTATTAATATAATTCTCGTTTGTATGGTACGAATTTTAAAGTAGCATGATATATTGGCCAAAATCACTCCTGCCTAGCAATACTTCCAACACCCGACACCCTTTGGGCAGTCTTTGGGTACTCCCAGTGGGTATACTCCTCCGAGTTTTCTTCAGTGTCATGGGCCCAATCACAAACCCTTTTACAGTGCCAGGCACCTTTTCAATATTTGGGGCACTCTCAGTGGGGGCTATCAACAGGGCTTTTCCAGTGCTTACTCTATATGGGGGGGAGGGTCCTCTTAAAGGATGCAACCCTCAAGTCTTTTCCAGTGCTCTCACTATTTTGGGCACCCTCAACAGATACAATTCGCACGACTCTTTCCAGTACCAGGTTCTACTATATCACATACCCGCCCCTCTCATTACTTTGTTGCGCTTACTTTTGGGGGGGAGGGGGGTTCAGTGAAGATCTCGTACCCTGATGGATCCCTGTGGTATCGGTTAGAAAGGTTATTTCTTAATTTTTTTCCTCCAATTATTTCCTTTTCTTTTAATTTCCCTTTCGCCTGAATACCCTCATCCTCAAGAAAAAGAATCCTCAGCCTCTGAATGGAGCTCGTACTTGATTGATGCGTACAGAATTTAGGAACTTTTTTCTTCTTTTTTAAGTCTTTTTTGTGTTTCATTTTTAGTCTTTACCCCAATGAAGAACCGGAGCTATTCGCTGCCCCGGTTCCTTCTCTATTTTCACTGCGACAGTACGCTATTTATATTTACGTCATATCTTCTCCTCTCTCTTTCTCTCTCTCTCTCTCTCTCTCTCTCTCTCTCTCTCTCTCTCTCTCTCTCTCTCTATCTATCTATCTATCTCTCTCTCTATCTATCTATCTATCTATCTCTCTCTCTCTATCCAAGGTGTTGAAGGAAGTGTGCGATGAAGTATCACGACATCTGTGCGCTATCTTTAACATGTCAATCCGGACCGGATGCGTTCCTAGAGACTGGCGTGAGGCGGAGGTGACACCGATCTTCAAGAAAGGAGACTCCAGCCATCCGTCAAACTACCGGCCTATCAGTCTGACTTCGATAGTCGGTAAACTCATGGAAAGCATGATGGTGGACAAAATGACCTTGCATTTAGAGTCAAACCTGCTACTGAGGAGTTCCCAGCACGGCTTCCAAAGGCAACGGTCATGCCTAACGAACCTAGTGGAATTCTTCCACTGCGTCTTCAGTGAGCATGATCGGGACAAGGCGGTGGATGTGGTCTACTTAGACTTTCAGAAAGCCTTTGATAAGGTACCACACCACCGCCTTCTCCGGAAAGTGCGAGCGCTGGGCATAGACGGAAAAGTAGCCGGCTGGATCGAGAACTGGCTAAGTGGCAGACGGCAACGGGTGGTGGTGAATGGACAGGCTTCTGAGTGGGTGCCCGTTACTAGCGGGGTGCCTCAAGGTTCTGTCCTAGGACCACTACTATTTATCATCTACGTCAACGAAATAGACGGTGACATGGTTGCCAAGATTTCCAAATTTGCCGACGATACCAAGCTTGGTATGAACGTTGCAAAGGATGGAAATACTGTCCGCCTGCAGGAAGATCTTGGAAAGATTGGGGAGTGCCTTTTAGCGTGGGAAAATGCAAAGTAATGCATATCGGTCACAGAAACCCCCAATCTCAGTATATCCTTAAGGGCACTGCTCTTGAATTGAGTGACACTGAGAAAGACTTGGGTGTAACTATCACTAACGACCTCAAGTTCTCGAAACAGTGTATCGAGGCAGAGAAGAAAGCCCAAAAGATGTTAGGCTACATAAAGCGCCAGTTTGGATACCGTAACAAGGAGATAGTACTTTGTCTGTACAACTCCCTCGTTCGGCCGCACCTGGAGTATGCTGTACAATTTTGGAGTCCTTCGTTTCGAAAGGACATCGCAAGGTTGGAACGCGTACAAGCCAGGGCAACCAAACTGATTCCCTCTATCCGACATAAAAGTTATGAGGATAGACTAAGGGAATTAGATCTGTTCTCGCTGGAAACCCGTAGACTGCGTGGTCAGCTCATCGAAGTTTTCAAAATACTTCGAGGGTTTGACAATGTTGACTACCGGGATATTTTCACACTGAGTGAGAACAGAACGCGCAATCACGGCTTCAAACTTGAACTGAAGCGTTACAACCGCAATCTGTGTGGAAATTTTTTTACCTACAGTATCTGCGGTAAGTGGAACGCACTTCCAGTGGAAGTTGTCAACAGTGAATCTGTTGACCAGTTCAAGTAAAGACTAGACAAAGTCTTGAAACGTGGCCTTTTAGGGACGCAAAACAATTGAGCAGCCATGTGCCCGCTCGATTGCTAGTCCAAAGGTACCCTCTTTGAATGGACCGTAAGGTCTCCTAGGGTACTTCCTTTCCTTGTTACTCCTTGTTACTCTCTTCCTCACTTCCCATTTCTTTCTCTCTCTCTCTCTCTCTCTCTCTCTCTCTTCCTCACTTTCCATTTCTTTCTCTCTCTCTTCCTCACTTCTCATTTATTTATTTATCTCTCCCTCACTTCCCATCTTTCTTTCTCTCCCTTCCTCATTTCCCATTTTTTCCTATATCCTTCACTTCCCATCTCTTTCTCTCTCTCCCTCACTTCCCATCTCTTTATTTTTTTCTCTCTCTCTTTCCAAACTCTTTTATCTGCCGATTTCTACCCGATTGCCTCAACTTAACCGGTGATTTTAGGTATTTGGATGAGGCACGATTCGAAAGCTACCCAAGATTAGTCCACCGACGGGCCACTGGTTCCAACCCCCCCTCAGGTCATCGCCACTCGAACTAGCGGCTATTCTGCGAATTCCCATTGGTTCCATCCCCCAGCCCACCCCTAGTACCCCCCTTGTGTTTTGCCACTCCCATAAGCGATGCCTCTGGCTCTCCCCCCCCCCTACTCCCACCTTCCCTCTCTTGGGCGGAGTTCGCCCCAAATCATTGATTTTATTTAAGCTTGTGTAAAATGTTGATGTGCCCCGGCCGCAGGGGCCCATCATCATTCATCCAGTCTAGGGCGTGGGGAGGTAGGATGTGGATGAGGGGGGGGGGGCTTGGGTACTGATGCGTGTGCCATTGTGGTGTCGTAGGATTCTGTAAGTTATAAGAAGGCTCGGGCCCAGTTGCTCATCTTTGAAAGGAGGATATCTGTGTTTTCGTGTGAAAAGAAGTTAATATATATATATATATATATATATATATATATATATATATATATATATATATATATATATATATATATATATATATATTAGGATGTTTTTCACCAGAAGCTCCATTTTGACGCCGCCATCCACTTTGAAATGTCCTACTAGCTTCTATCCGACATTTATACCTCAAATTATTAATCCTCCTCAGGTCACTTGGTGAATGCTTCCCATAGCGCCCATTGACAATCCAGCCTCTTGCTAAACCATTCGGCACATCTAGAGTAACTCTTAATTCGTTGGTAAAGATAACTTTGCTAAAGTCACTTTTCATGCATACCTGGACCTACAACAGACTTTTTATTATTTTTTTTTAAGTTAGGGGCGGCCTTTTGGTCTTATTCCTAACGGTAGAGCATTTCTTAAGAGCCTTAAACCTTGGTTCGCTCGAGATGGAAGGATCCTGAACACCTTAAGAAAGGGATATGCTGTTAGCATCAACCACTTCACTTTTGATTTGAGAAAGAGCTCTAGTCGCAAGAGCTCGTAATTCTGGTTGAACCCTTTTTTTTTTCTTGACTGAATGATATTCTATACAATTTTCTTCATCACATTAATTTTTTTTGGTTAAATTTGTAGAGAAGACTTTTCTTTTCTAGCACTTTCCCAATATAATTCTTCTCTTCTTGGAAAAGTTACTTTTTCATAGCCATTTTATCAGAAAATGTTTCTTTCAAAAGATGTTCGGGTGGTCGTTATAGTCGAATTTTAAAACATCGACTCTAAATTATCTTATATCCGAGATAAGTAGTGTTGCGTGTCTCTACTAAATTCTGCTTAGTACATTCCTAAACGTATCTGAATCGACAACAAAAATCATACAATTTTTATAGAAAATTATAATCTCAGACGCATTTTAGAAGTCAGATTTGAATTTTATCATCAGACATTTTTATACAGAACTTATACACTGCTATTGATATAAAAATTATGTTAATACATTTTCACTACTTATCTGCTTATCAATACAATCAGTTCTTTGCAATATCATAGCTACAAGCATTGTGTTAAATCACTGCTTAGACCTGTGTTTCTCAACTGGTGCTCGCTGGAACCCTGGAGATCCACAAGAGTTCGCTAGGAGTTCCGTGAGAGATCGTTATAAATCATATTCAAATACATTTTTTGTAGTCATTTTTGTGTTTAAAATTAATATTCTTAATTTTATCGACAGATACTAAATATTCTTGAAACATTTTGGGGTATCAAAATATAAAGTCTTCAACCCGTTATATCCGTTAAAACTTTTAAATTAAAAGTCATAGAATTTCTGCGTTTTCAGTTAAGGTTGACGCAAGTTTTGTGAATGGTTTTCTTTATGGTTTCTTTGATTTCGGGGGTTTTATTTTCTTCAACAGACTTGAGAACAAATTCGGTATTGTTCGTTCAAATCATTTACTGAGAAATATATATCAGGTTTAGCTTATGAACTTAAAGTTAATAAATCAGAATAAGTGAGAGCACGCGGCTTTTGGTCAGCAGACCTTGTTTTTGTAAGTACCTCTCTAAAAAAATGGGGGGGGGGGTGAAATATTATTTTCATGTCACCTGTTTGTCCGAAGAATAAAGTAAAGGCGGCAAGGTAGAAGGTGCTTACCCAACCGTCGGATCTCGCGAGAGGGGAGACAAGGGCGTACATTCTTGCAAAACTGTTTCAGTCTAATTTAATTATCAGTTCCTTCATTTTTCAATCGGGTCTGTACGCATCAATGCCCAGTCCAAATTTGTGAGAAAACAAGATCATTGGCAATGGCTCCAAATATACCCAAGAGGGACGCATTTCGTAGTGGGATGCGAGAATGTTGGGGAGAGTTGCGCACCCATCCCACTCCGAGTAGCGAAACACGAGAAGGATTGGAGAGAGTTGCGTGTCTCAAACCTCCTGGAAAATAAAAGGCATCTTTAATGAGGTCGGGGGCAAAATCCCTAACAATTCCCTCCCTCTCTTACGCCTATGCATCTCCACTGCCCTTTCACACTACTCAACTTAACCAATTTAACGACTTTTTTAATCTATGTAGCGAAGATTCCCTCGTTGGTTCTTACTTAATGATGTTCGTAAATGGGGAAGTGAGAAAGGGTACATAGCTCGAATAGTTAAGAGAGGAGACTACTTGGGAGAGTTTGACACCAGAGACATCCAAAAGTCCCGAATCTGCCTAATATCCACAATTAAAGTAGATTCTCCGTAGACGTTAGGGTCAGTAGGGTACGTAATCTACCAGGTGTTAGTTGCATCATACTGGCTATTCAATAGCTCCACGAATAAGCAAGTACAAAGACAAACTCCTCTTCATACCTACCCATTAAGAGGGCACAGAACTGGGTGTAAGTTTGGTCCATGTTGAGGCTTGTATAAAATGGTCCACAAGCGTTCATACCACTGTAAAACTAGTCTCTCCGAGTCATTAACGTGAGAGACCAACCTAGTCCACACCGACATGTGTATAACGCGTCTACAGAGACACCGAGCGTTAAACTCGTCGAAACACGTTGGGGGAGATTTCAATGCTGACGTCATACCGATCCCAGCTAGCGACGCGTTCGCATTCCGAAAACTTGTGTTCGTTGTAATTCCTTTGGAATTTTAAAGTCTTCCTCCATTGGCTTTAAGGAGGAGTAATTTGCTTACATTCTTATTACTCCGCCCCCTCCCCCCCTTAAGTCATTTCCTCGCCTTGTATTTTATTCTTTGTCTTGGTATTCTACTGTTAGGAAGCACCTCTCACCTTTATTATTGGTTATTATACCCTTGTAAACGTTGATTATCTTTATTATTAGTTTTCATTTCCTTATTGTAAGCGTTCATTGTCTTTATTATTAGTTTTATGCAATTATTATAAGCGTCGATTGTCTTTATGATCGGTTTTCATACCCTTCTTGTAAGCGTCTATTCTCTATATTATTGTTTTTTATACCCTTCTTGTAAGCGTCTATTGACTCAATTATTGTATTTCATACACTCGTAAACATTTATTGCTTTTATTATTGGTTTTCATACCCTAGTAAGCGTCGATTGTCTTTTATTGTTTTTCATATCATTCTTCGAATCGTCGATTGCCTTTATCATGGGTTTTATACCATCCTTATAAGTTAGATTGCCTTTATTACTGTTTTATACATTTCATGTAGGCGTCTGTTGCCTTTATTCTTTGTTTCCTCTCTTCCTTTTCCTCTTCTTTTTATCCCCGTTTCGTCGATCTTAAGATTCGCTCGAAGAACTAAAATAGGTCGTCCTCGAGTACCCAATATGACTACTTTCAAGTCGGCGGTACTTTTTGACCTCAAAGAATTCGCCTTATCTACAAACGATCGATAGTGCATGTATGTATATGTATGTGTGCCTAGAGACGTGTGCAAGTGATTTAGTGTACGTCTACTGGTGTGCGTGTGCATGGCGTCCGAATTTAGATTTGTGAGGTTGAATGTGTCATTATGTGTGCGTCGTGGATCGGTTCGAGATTTCTTATGTGCATCCGTGTGAGTGTGCATCTGAGTGCTCAGTATATAATTCATCTTTTCAGAGGTGCACACAATCGGCCCCTGTAATTATAATATTCCGAATTCTTTGCTGATTACTTCGTATTTCTCTTCTCCCTCCCCATTCTCTCGCTGCCCTTCTCTCTCCCTTCTCTCTCCCTTCTCTTCTGCTTTTCTCTTCCTTCTCTTCCTTCTCTTCTTCCCCCTATTTTCCTTCGTTCTCCCGTTTTTCTCTCTCTCTCTCACTATCCCCCATCTCTTTTTCTCTTTCCTTCTTTCTTTCTACTTTTCTTCCCCTTCTCTTCCCCATTCTTTATCTCCATCTCCATCTCTCTCTCCACTCCTCTTCTCCCTCATCTCTTTCTGGCTTCTTTCCCCTTTCTCTCTCGTCCTTTTCGCCATCCCCTTCTCTTTTGCTCATTCTCTCGCTCTCCCCTTCTCTCTCTTCCCTCTTCTCTCTCCCCTTCTTTCTATCCCTCTTCTCTGTTGCCCGTTCTCCCTCTCTCCTTCAATACCTCTCTCTCTCTCTCTCTCTCTCTCTCTCTCTCTCTCTCTCTCTCTCTCTCTCTCTCTCTCTCTTTTGTGTTCCAACCCAAAAATTGGTTTGGGTAGAACAATTCGGCTCCAGCTTTCTTTCCTCACACAGCCAACCCGATAATTCGACCAGGCTTGAAAACCGTTCCCTTTTAAACCCCAGTTTGATTAATGGGGTTCTCATAACCGCTTCCAATTCTCTTTAATGGATTTTGAAACATCATAATTGAGATCCCAATAATCGTATCGCCCGGCTTTTAGTCCCAAGGTTCTCAGTTCGAAATCCGGTCGTAATTTTGCTTTCTTTACTTCTATGTTGGTCTGTCAAATTATTGCCCCCTTCCCCTCGGTGCGACGTTAGGTCATGGCAGGTATGGTTAGCCTTGACTCGGTGTCAATTTCAGTGTGACTGATATACGCCGAAGCGACCCCAAGTTCGGATCCCACTTTAAACGGCAGGGGAACACTGAGATATGTGCCAGACAGTGATGATGGGTGGTAAAAACGAATTCAAACCATCAAGAGTTGAGGTTTTCTTAAGGCAGTGTGACGATGCCCTCGTTAGTTTCCTTCATGATGGCATCATTAAATTAAAACACTAAAGATCTTTATTATTTTTTATCTATGCTCTTATTTTTTATTCATTCTTCCTTTGTTTTTCTTATCTTTTTAATACAGATTCTGTTACCTGCAAAGACTCCTCATAGGCCAGAAGGGCTTATTATTTTATGCTATTAATAATTATAATGATAATGGTATGAATAGTATTAATAATATAAATATTTAAAATAGGCGCGGCCTTGCTACTCCTCCTTACAGGAGGAACTTGCGCTTCGCAGGCAGAACTTCAGCCTCTGGCTTATGCTCTAAACAAAATTTAGGAAAGTAATTTTTTTTAACAGTTCGAATCTTAGTTTGTGATTCATCTTAGTATATTTAAAGCCTTTATCTAAATTCCTTCTAAGACTTTTGTTTACAGTTCGAAAAACAGTCTGCAGGGCTGGTTTTCGTATATTCGAAGCTTTTATCAAAGTTCTTTCAAACAGCTCAGAAAAAAAAATATGATTATCGATTGTTTTGGAATGGTTTTGTGTTTTCGAATATAAAAGCAAATTTAAATAGAGGAAAATACCTCTAAAGATTGTTTTTTCAGTATATCTCTAAATAATTCCCATAAAAGTATTTTCTTGCCTTTAGGCCTAGAAAATAAGTATGGATCTAAAAAATCTAGACTATGAGTAAATTATTAGGAGATATGTACTGGAAACCTTTTAAATTATTTTTAGACAAAAACCTGCTGCTACAGCCAGATAGGCCCTAGGCCACCGGCGGAAGGTCTGCCTGCGAAGAGTAAGCTCCTCCTGTGAGGAATGGCGAAGCTGCTCGTTTTGTCTCCAAATAATTTACTTTTTGTCTATATTTTTTCACATCGATGCTCATTTTGTAGGCTTAAAGACAAGATTTTTTTATCGGACTTCTTTTGAAATGCTGAAAAAACATTCCTTAAGACTGTTTTTTCTTCTAAACTGCTTTAATAATTTCATTTTGCTTTACTCGTTTCGAGGGGCCAGTAAGGTAGCTATTTCCTCCTGCTAAGATTAAAATGGAAAATCTATTTTAGAAATATCTTCGATAAAACCTTGGAATATACGAAAGAAAAAACAACAGCCATGCCTTAATTTTAATAAATTTTCTTAATTTTTTTCCAAACTTCCCCATTTGTAATTCTTTTTGTCTTAAAAAATTCCAAAACATTTTGGCCATGACTATATCCAAACTTCACCATTTGTAGTTCCATTTGCTTTGAAAAATTCCATAGCATTCGATAATCAAATTTACTTTTTTCTTAACTTCACCATTTATAATTCTTTTTGCTTTAAAAAATTCCAAAACGTTTTGGCCATGACTATATCCACATCCCTGAATTTGTAACACCTCAAACTGTTAAGAAAATTGCCTTCCTAAATTATAGTGTCAAAGTTATTGTTTTTCATGCATCCTACCGATGAACCTCACTATTATTATTATTTGTCCATTCACCTTAATAATATTTGTCTCCCTCTCCCCTACACAAGTTTTTTGCACTAATTGGCACTGTTTTGACACTCATCCAGATGGTGTCGACACCCTGAAGTGTCAGGTGGGATGGGGGGAGTAAATTACGCTGGTGAAGGGACGCGTCAACTCGTTTCTTCTCCACATAGGTCGTTTGGCACTGAATCCCACGGAATGGAGAGCGTCGAATCCCCCATCCCTTTGAAATGAAGGGAGAAGATTAATCAATAAAAATTGGCCATATTTGTCCATAGTGCATAATAGCCATAGCTGAAGTGAAGGTGTATCGTAGGTAAGTTTTGTATGAAAGAGAAGGAAGATATTTTTGAAGGCAGAGCATCATACTTATTCTTTTGTTAGTGCTTCCGCCATGTCTCCATCTCTGAAATGAAACAAGGATAAAAAAGGAAAAAATGTTTTCTCAGTACTCTTTCACCTAAGGACAATAATGAGGTTGTCCATGAATGGTTAAAAGTGATGGCAAATAAGGACAATTTTATACGAATATATATATATATATATATATATATATATATATATATATATATATATATATATATAGATAGATAGATATAGATATTAGTCTAGTTGGGTAGCAGTCTTTCTTGAATGCAAATTTTGTTGAAGACCATTGTGTATTTTTCCTTAATTAATTTCCTTTGGTAACTTTCTCTTCTTCTATCTTTTTTATTCTATCTTGTAGATGGTGGATCACTTGTCCTGTATTCATCTCTCTTTTAAATGAATGTGTTTGGTAAAAACCAAACTAAATTGCTAAGCTTTCGATCTTATTCGATCATCTTCGGAGCGTTTTGAAATGTTCTTGCCAGATCCTCACTCCACTCATTACATCGCTAAGGAAGGCAAGAACATTTCAAAACGCTCCGAAGATGATCGAATAAGATCGAAAGTTTAGCAATTTAGTTTGGTTTTTACCAAACACATTCATTTAAAAGAGAGATGAATACAGGACAAGTGATCCACCATCTACAAGATAGAATAAACAAGATAGAAGAAGAGAAAGTTGCCAAAGGAAATTAATTAAGGCAAAATACACAATGATCTTCAACAAAATTTGCATACATATTTTTATATATATATATATATATATATATATATATATATATATATATATATATATATATATATATATATATATGATTTTAAAATACCTTCAGTATAGAAACTAAATTTAGTTCTTACAAGAAATTAAGTGTCCAGTAACCTTCATTTGACTACCAGCACGGAAAAAAATATCAATACTACCATTTTCGTCAAATTTATGCTCAAGATGCCTCGGAAGGAAAACAGAAATTTCTGTATCATTGTCTTCTATTTTGAGTAATGTTCCCTATAAAGAAACGCTCTCAATCATCACTGTTTTGTGCAACCTTGGCCAGTTGTGTGCAGAAGAGGGTGTTGCGAATATTACGTATGAAAGAGCTGCCTCCTGGATCGATAAGCAGGTCAAAACTACAGGTGCAAGGGTGCTAAAGAAGGCCTTAGGCGTCCAAATGTATCAGACAAGTACCAGGAGCATCTCCTCTTCCGGACTTGGTTCGAATTTCTATGATGACCAGTGTAGAGCTTGTTCTTGACTGGCAGAAAGTGGTTTGGGTGTATCTACGCCTGTGTTCGAGCGCCCACTTTTGAACAATGGACTCGTTGCCAGCCCTCCACCCCTTTAGGCCTTACTCAGTGAGACAATCGTCAAGGACTGTCTGACGTTCTAGAGAAAGTACAACGATCGGTCGACGGGAGATAAGAAATGAGTTTGTTTTCCCTGATGCACCTCATTCTTTGGAGATTGCGGGAAAAGGTCTGTCCGGGGAGGGAGAGTAAGACAGCCTTGAATCGTCTCTTCAGTGCGACATCCAGACACCCTCCGCATAGGGGGCTGTTTCTCACCCAGGGAAGTTGGTTCTCTCTTGCATTTCTTCCCACGAACATGGTAGCGAAATATTTTCCATAAGCACCGTAGGACGCAAATGGGGAAATAAACTGGCTCTATTATGTCGATGGCTTGGAAATTCGACCCCAGGTCTTCTTAATACGAACAAACACCAGCATACGATCCTCGAAAATCGAATAGATGTTAGAAGCTGCCAAATTAAGGCCACCGCTGGGTCTTATTGCGGCTAAGATGAAAAGCCATTGCTGAATTTGACCTTCAGAGTACCTCTTAGCGAATTGCAGGTGTCGTATTGATTTTTGAATAAACTAATTGTTCTTGACTCTAAACTTTCGAGACCTGTTGGTATCTTATCCTTTCTCCGGGATGCTACCATAAAAAAATATGAGTACAAAATTTGTTTTTGCCCCCACTTTTGGATGTGACTGTTCATCTATATCCCATTTTGTTTACCTGTCAAGCTCTTCCTTATTTCTATATTTTTCCATCCAAAGGAATCCAGAACTTCTTATTCTCTGTGGATCTATTATTTATGTAGGTTTGTACGTATATGTGTGCACGCGTATTGACTCAAATGGAAAAATCAAATTTAGTTTTAGTATTTATTTTTAAATTTCATTGCCCCTCTCCTTAAAATAAATAAAACCAGCTTGTGTAAATATGCCTTTCTTGTGTAAGTCACAATAACCGTGAACACATTTTAACTAAAACTATACACATAACCTCTGAGAAAATGGCCGAGATTCAAATCTGCGCAATAAAGCGATCCTTACTTTTCATGTAATCCATCTTCTATGGGTGTGGACTCTGTAATCTAGTTGGTAGATAGGGTTAGTAGTTGCCTGAGAAGCGAGGAGTGTTTGATGGCGCAGGGTCGAACACACACACACACACACACACATATATATATATATATATATATATATATATATATATATATATATATATATATATATATATGCAACAAGAGAAAGTAAAATGAAGATTCCTAGTACTTACGAACTTTATTTCTAGTTATTTTTTGAATTTTTAAAATACATTTATTTGGGTCTGAGATATTTCAGGGTTTTTTCTTTTATGTAAATCGTCAATTAGCTTGAACACACCATATATATATATATATATATATATATATATATATATATATATATATATATATGATATTATATAATGTAAATGTAATTATAATTTTATTTAAATTTAAGCTATAAATTCATGAGTTTTGATCTGCAATAATAAATTTAGGAAATTTAATGCATAAAACGTCTACGTTGACATTAAAGATGTGAAGCAAGATTACGAAAGGAGGAAATTGAAGGTAATTTGTGTATGACAGAAGTGGTGTCACGTCGCGGAAAAATAGACACGGTTATTTGTTACGTACATACGTTCCTTCATATTTTCATACGGACGTTTGTATTCGTTTCGTGGTGCAATTAAAAATTCACCTTTGCATACACATGAATGTAATCTGGAAGCTCAAAATTTGTACATGCGCACTCAGACGGTGTGACTCATTCTAACCCTATTACATTCTTACGTGCCCATTCAGGCAATCATTCACACACGTGAATAATTCGCGCGTACAGAATTAAGTCGCTTCGATATTTTTAGTCACGTGCAGGTGACTCTTTAAGTTACTATGTCGGTCGGTCGGTCGGTCAGATGATAACCATTTTACTTTTCAATGAGTTTTTTTAGACAAATCATCCTAACTATTCAGCCGATTCTAACGAAATTTGAAACCCTCATGTTGTTTTATATTCTTTTTCGAATAATATAATTGGCAAGGTCCTCCTAAGGTTAGTCTGGGAATTACTGAAAGTTTTGAAGGTCGTAAAGTCATATGGTCCTAAGGTTATAAATCAGAATAATTGAGAGCACGCGACTTAGGTCTGTGGACCTTGTTTCTTGCTGAGTGAATTAAAGGAGCTAAAATGGATTCTCGTCACCGAGATCTTTATTAAACAGCAAAAACAACGCCTAAAGCAAATGAAAGAATAAAAAAATAAAGGTAATAAAAATATTAATGGAATAAATAAATAAAATTTATGAAAAAAAACAACAACTCAAGACTGGACTTGAATGTGCCTATAAAAAACTCTAAAACCCTGGTTTTCTTCCTTAGACCCTCTCATGTGGGGTCCTTAATATGGGAAGGGGGTAGGGTGTCGAGTTAATGTGTCTGTAGAATGTTAATGATTATAATAACGACATAAATACTTTAGTTCTGATGACGAATAACCTGCTGGATGCAGCACTGAGACAAAAATCGAGTCACAACCTGTAATGTCCACATACATTTATACCTCTAACTATTTTTTACTCAATTGCGAGTGAATTAATTGTTAACAAAACCAATACGGGAGAATAATATGAATTCAATTAAGAAATAGAATGTAAACTAAATGGGAGAATAATTGAATTGAATTAAGAAATAGAATGTAAACTAAATGGGAGAATAATATGAATTGAATTAAGAAATAGAAGATAAACCTGCTGGATGCAGCACTGAGACAAAAATCGAGTCACAACCTGTAATGTCCACATACATTTATACCTCTAACTATTTTTTACTCAATTGCGAGTGAATTAATTGTTAACAAAACCAATACGGGAGAATAATATGAATTCAATTAAGAAATAGAATGTAAACTAAATGGGAGAATAATTGAATTGAATTAAGAAATAGAATGTAAACTAAATGGGAGAATAATATGAATTGAATTAAGAAATAGAAGATAAACTAAATGGGAGAATAATATGAATTGAATTAAGAAATAGAAGGTAAACTAAATAGGAGAATAATATGAATTGAATTAAGAAATAGAATGTAAACTAAATAGGAAAATAATATGAATTGAATTAAGAAATAGACGGTAAACTAAATGGGAGAATAATATGAATTGAATTAAGAAATAGAAGGTAAACTAAATGGGAGAATAATATGAATTGAATTAAGAAATAGAAGTTAAACTAAATAGGAGAATAATATGAATTGAATTAAGAAATAGAATGTAAACTAAATGGGAGAATAATATGAATTGAATTAAGAAATAGAAGGTAAACTAAATAGGAAAATAATATGAATTGAATTAAGAAATAGAAGGTAAACTAAATAGGAGAATAATATGAATTGAATTAAGAAATAGAAGGTAACCTAAATAGGAGAATAATATGAATTGAATTAAGAAATAGAAGGTAAACTAAATAGGAGAATAATATGAATTGAATTAAGAAATAGAAGGTAAACTAAATGGGAGAATAATATGAATTGAATTAAGAAATAGAAGGTAAACTAAATGGGAGAATAATATGAATTGAATTAAGAAATAGACGGTAAACTAAATGGGAGAATAATATGAATTGAATTAAGAAATAGAATGTAAACTAAATGGGAGAATAATATGAATTGAATTAAGAAATAGAAGGTAAACTAAATAGGAGAATAATATGAATTGAATTAAGAAATAGAAGGTAAACTAAATAGGAGAATAATATGAATTGAATTAAGAAATAGAATGTAAACTAAATGGGAGAATAATATGAATTGAATTAAGAAATAGAAGGTAAACTAAATAGGAGAATAATATGAATTGAATTAAGAAATAGAATGTAAACTAAATGGGAGAATAATATGAATTGAATTAAGAAATAAAAGGTAAACTAAATAGGAGAATAATATGAATTGAATTAAGAAATAGAATGTAAACTAAATGGGAGAATAATATGAATTGAATTAAGAAATAGAAGGTAAACTAAATAGGAGAATAATATGAATTGAATTGAGAAATAGAAGGTAAACTAAGGATGAAAAAAAGAGAATTGTTGCAACACTCAAGGCCGAAATTACAGATATAGCTCTTTTTTTTCCATTGAACAAATCCATTCCTTTTGCCAACACGACATAACCATAGGTCTTACAACTAGGTTTGCTTACTGGCTAAATGAGTCAGAGTACAGACATAATAAGAACCTATACAAAGGATAGATCTCAAAAGGATAGATCTCGGTGCTCAAGCTGGCGGGACAGTGTTTCAAGCACTTACCAGAGACGTGGTTCGTAGTTACCAACTATTATGGGGTTCTGAATTAACGAACATGAGCTGATACTATGGCGATGACTTGGATGGTTTCCGTAAATTGGGGAGTAGATCCAGGTTCGTATCTCAGAGTTAATCCTAATTACGAACGTCGCTAAGAAAAGTTTGGTTTTTTGCCGTTTGGGGCATATTTGGAGGAAACACTTAAAGACACACAACCTTTTATGATAGCCTTTTGTGTCTGTTGCGTATGCTTTCTCTTCTCACATACCCACTTTCCTTGTACGCCAATGAACTGGTTAATCGACGCCGGGGGTTTTCTCGTCGCATAATTTAGTTGAGGCGTTATGTAGACCGAGTTTGGACGTCAAGGCTTTTGCTCTCTCTGTGTCTCTACCTTCCCGGGGCATAAATATTTCTCCCCTCTCTCTCTCTCTCTCTCTTTCACAAATATCTCTCCCTCTCTCTCTCATAAATCTCTCTCTCTCTCTCTCTCTCGACTAGACAAAGTCTTGAAAAATAGCCATTTGGAGACTTGAAGCATGGCGTGAGTGCTCTTCTGGAGCGTCATTCTGCAGCTGCTCAAGTGTTCACTTAAAGGTACCATCTTTGAATGGATCGTATGGTCTACTAGGGTACCTCTTTTCCTTGATACTCCTTGTTACTCTCTCTCTCTTTCTCTCTCTCTCTCTCTCTCTCTCTCTCTCTCTCTCTCTCTCTCTCTCTCTCTCTCTCTCTCTCTCTCTCTCTCTCTCTCTCTCTCTCTCTCTCTCTCTCTCTCTCTCTCTCTAACCTCGAGACCCTGAAATTGGCGCGTATCTTCCCACGCTACCAGGTTGGCGCGCTCATGTGCGCGGGGCCTAATTAGCGGGGATTGGGTAATGCGAGGGCGAAGTGATGCTATTTGGCCGCCACCTCATGAAAAGGTCTACACATCTGTGTGTTCCTAGGTGTGTCTAAAATTAATATGAATACAGGAATCACATTTCAACTAATATCTTCTAACCAGCGTTGAGGTTTAAGTGATTCATGCCCAGCAAATCCTGCTCATACACATATATATGATCAGGATTTGTACCCCCAAAAAGAAAGATAACAAGAAGTTTGGTTTTAACTTTTGAAACTCTTCAGGTTTCGGAGTTAGAGGGAAGGGTCTATACGTATATGAATTACCTTATCTCCATGGTATGCCATCATCCTAATACGCCTTCGAACCACATCATTACCCCTTCTCCCTGGCAAGGACTTCTTCACGCCTCCATTGCCCCATATAATCTCCACATAGACGTGAAAAGGAAGCTTCTTGTTCCTTCGTTGATTTGAATAATTCCAAGTCAATTCCTTCTCTCATTCAATAAAATCAATATAAATCTCAGATCAATAAAATCTCATTAATATAATCAATACAAATCTCAGATCATAAAATCATTACGAATCTCAAATGAATAAAATCTCATCAATAAAAAATATCAGATTAATAAAATCAATACAAATCTCAGAACAATATAATCAATATATATCTCATCAATAAATCAATAAAAATCGCAGTTCCACAAAATCAATACAAATCTCAGATTCACAAAATAAATACAAATCTCAGATCAATAAAATCAATATAAATCTCACATCAATAAAACCAATAACAAAAATCTTAGATCAATAAAATCAATACAAATCTCCGATCCACAAAATCAATACAAATCTCAGATCAATAAAATCAATATAAATTTCAAATCAATAAAAAATCTTAGATCAATAAAACCAATACAAATCTCAGATCAATAAAATATTTCAGATAAATAAAAATATCATAAATAAAAAATCTTACATTACTAAAATCAATTCAAATCTCAGATCAATAAAATCAATAAAAATCTCAGATAAATAAAATCAATACAAATCTCAGATCCACAAAATTAATACAAATCTCAAATCCACAAAACCAATACAAATCTCAGATTACTAAATCAATAAAAAATATCATCAATAAAATAAATACAAATCTCAGAACAATAAAATCAATACAAATCTTAGATCCACAAAATCAATCCAAATCTCAGATTCACCAAATCAATACAAATCTCATCAATAAAATCAATAAAAAATCTCAGATCCACAAAATATTACTCTTCATAATCTGAAATTTCAATATTTACGAATAGCCAATTTCTAAAACGTCAATATTTAGGGGATATTTTTAATTGGTATAATTTCCACTTTCATATCTTTACCCCTTAAGAGGGTGTCAGTTGTGGCAAGGGGTGACCATGTTGCAGCTGACATCTGGATTGTGACGTGCCCTACTGGCCCCTCTAACTTCATTTAAGTGAGAGATTTTCTCGTTTGTTTTCGCTTTTTAGTTTTAAATATGGATAATTTCAGCTGGGGAGGCATCCCTGAATTTTGTATTTTGACTCTCTAAGGTCTTACAGGATAGCTTACGGTTTTCTTTAGAGATTTAGCTTTTCCATGTGGTTTTAGTCCAGTATTTTCAGATTCCATGAGGTGACAGCAGTATTATTAGTCCGTTATTTTCCTATGCTTTTAGTCCGTCATTTTCATGTGGTGTTAGTGCGTTATTTTCCACTTAGTCGGTCTCTGTTCAGTATTTCTAGATTCAGGTGGACTAATTATAATAGTTTTTCAATGTCATGGGGTCTAAGTCCATTATTTTTAGATTTCGTGAGGTCATAGTCGATTATTTTTCTAGATTTCGTGTGTTCTTAGTCCAATATTTTCGCATTCCATGAGGTGATATTAGTGTTACTCCCTTATATTTCTGTAGTGTTAGTTCATTGGTTTTTTTTTATTCCGTGTGGTCTCTGTCCAGTATTTCTAAAGTTTATGTGGTCTAAGTTCAGGTATTTTCAATGTCGTATGGTCCATTATTTTTATATTTCGTGTTTCGTCGCCCAATACTCTCAGATTCTCTTCGGTGTTAGTCTGTTATTTTGATATACCGTGTGGTCATGTCGAGTACTTCTAGAGTTCGTGGGGTCTAAATCCATTATCTTTAGATTTCATACGGTCTTATTCCATTTTTTAGCTATTGTGTGCTCTTAGTCCAGTATTTTTAGGTTTTGCATTGCCTTAGCCCAGTATTTTTAGGTTTTGCATTGTCTAGGCCCAGTATTTTTAGGTTTTGCATTGTCTAGGCCCAGTATTTTTAGGTTTTGCATTGCCTTCGCCCAGTATTTTTAGGTTTTGCATTATCTTAGTTCACTGTTTTCACATTCCGCGTTCGCTCAGTCTAACATGTTTAGATTTTGTGTGATTTTACCCCATTATTTTGATGTTTTGTGTGTCCCAGTATGTTTACGTTTCCTGTGATCTAGTATTTCTTCGATACTACCTGGTCTTTTCGTAATCCCCGATTCCATTTATCTATTTACAATCATACATGCTTCCATGTGTGTATTCCAGTATTTCCATATTCCAGGTGTGTATTTAAGTATTTTTCTATTCTAGCTGGCATTATCTTTCTATTCTAGCTGGCATTATCCTATTTACTGATACCCGTTGGTCTTATCATACTATTCCCAGATTCCAAGTGTTTTTAACTTATATCCTACTATCTTCCGATTCCAGGTCTTCTTATCCTAGCATCCCCCGATTCAATGCGGCCTTATCCTACTACTTCCAGATTCCAAGTATTATATAACTATCCCATGAATCCAGATAATATTTCCGTTGTTCTTTTTTCAATATTCCCAGATTGTATTCACCTTTGTTCACCTCATTTCTGCCCGTGAGGAATCGGAAACCAAAACTACAAACTCCCTGGGGCGAAGTCCTTCAAGTGAGGTTTACTTCTTGCATTTGATCTCATTCTTTTCCTGCTCCTCTTAGAGTTGTCGCCATCATTTGAGATTAAAAGATTATTACAGATCATCGGAGATTATTTACGAATAATTCCTTCGAATCTTCTGTTAAATTAAACTCCTATTTTGGGCCGAAGTAATTACGACGGCGCATTTCCCTTCCCCCTTTAGTAGGAAACACTGCTACGCCTATACAACTCCTGTACAGTTGATAACATTGAAATAGAACTCACTAACAGATCCAGAGAGACTGATTCTCCTATAGCCACTCCCTATATGGTTATACCAAGGCCGATTCTTTGTCAGTTCAATAAATACCACAGATTTATGGTAGTTATAGATAGCCTAAAAGTTGCATTATGACCACAAGATCTCATTCTATCGACGCAATAACTGTCTACTATTGCACTGCCATATACGACCTGTACACCGAGTTTTGCAAAGGTTCTGTTACACTCGGGGTTTTTTATCTTTAGAGAAGCTTACGTGAGTGATAGAAAAAGTATCATCAAAGAAACATAAAGTTCTACTTTTCCAGCACGTGTCATTAAAAATTCTTTTGCATTGTGTGCAAGTGTGTCGAAATAGAAGTGAAAAGAATCGATATATATGCTCTCTTGCGCACTGGTCACAGTAAATTGGATATCGCAAAGCGGCTCAACGTCAGCCGAATAAGCGTTCACAGAGTCGCAGAGAGGCTGGAGAACGGGGAAGACCTCAAAGATCGACCTCGTTCAGGCAGACCTCAAGTTGTCAAACGTTTGGCTCTGTGAAGGGCTCTCGAAAGAGCTCCGAAGGTCAAAATGACTGCATTCACGCAGAAGAACATCTCGGTGGCCACGGTGTCCAGAGCCGTCAAGGAGGAGAGTGGCAAGTGCTTCAAGTGCGTAGAAAGGCCTCTGTTCACCGACCGTATGCGAGAACAATGTCGAGAGCGCTGTAATTACCTCCTCAACGACTTGAAGAGTCATGGCAATCGAATTATCATGTTTATTTCTGATGAAAAAACCTTCACGGTCGATCCGGTCATCAACAAGTAGAATGATCGCGTGGTAAGCTTCGACCAGGATGTCTTCATGGTTCCGCTACGTGTCCACGACCAAGCACCCGACCTCCGTGATGATGCTCGGCGTTGTGGCTTTGAATGGTGAGAAGATGCGCCGGTGTGGTTCGCGGACGGTTAAAGGCTTACCGCTGCCGATTATAAAGACACCTTGGCGACGAAAGTCCTGTTCTGGGTAAGAAAGATCACGAAGAAGGCGAAGTACGTCTTTCAGGAGGATGGTGTCCCGGCCCACACGGCCAAGACTGTGAAAGAGTATTTGGGATCGAACATGAACTTCTGGCCAAAGGACTTTCAGCCACCGCAATCCTCCGACCTCAATCCCCTCGACTACAGCAAGTGGGCGTATTTTGAGGGCAAATACTGCAAGGTCTGCCACAACAACTTCGACGAGCTGAAGTCCTCCGTCAACCGTCTCTGGGCCAGCATTAGGAAGGACTTCGTCCGCAACGTGTTCGCGGCCTTCATATCTCGCCTGGACCGTGTGTTCGGAGGCGCAATTGATTAATATTACAATTTAAACACATTTACATTTCAAAAGAATCAAAACGTGTCTAACTGCATCAAAACTATCATTGTGACTTTTGTTGAGAGTGTTGTAACGAATGTAACAGGACTTTCGCAATACCTGTTAGTACCTTGAAGACTCTCGAGCCAGTATCAGCTACCATAGTTTGAGAAAATGGTACCCTAAAGTCTCACCCGGGCTTATCTTCATCCTACTACGGGCTCCGAAAACCTTCGATTTGCCTTGCTCAGTCCACGTTTGATGCCCAACGAAGTAATGGACTCTGTGCCAACGCAGGGTCCGAGGCACCTTATCTGGAGAGGGCGATCTCGCCTCTTATCTCTGTGTGTCTCTTTTTGGAAGGGGCGCGGTTGTCTGATTTTCTCCTTCCCCAGTGGGAGACTTAATTCGAGAAGTGAGTCATTAATACCCACCCCACTTCACCTGCCCACGCCAGGATGCCAGCTAATGTGGGGTGGGGGAGTGCACATTCTTTCGAAGTGGTTACCAGGAAAGGGACCAATTAATTCAAAAGTGGAATCTGTGTAGTTGTTTATGATACAAGTGTTGAATGCTTCTTTGGGTGTTAATTTACTTGACCCGCGGAGTAGTGTGGCTGCGTTTGTTAATGTGAATGGATGCCACATCTTTTTCCTTTTGGTCACTATTGTTTGAAGATAAAGAGACTCACGCCAGGTTGATTCGCATAGTTCCCTTCCCCCCTCTCTATCACACACGCATACACACTCTCTCAATCTCTTATTGAATATATGTATTTATCTCTCAAATATATATATATATATATATATATATATATATATATATATATATATATATATATATATATATATATAGAGAGAGAGAGAGAGAGAGAGAGAGAGAGAGTGTGTGTGTGTGTGTGTGTCCCCCAAAAATCTATACACACTTTAAATAATTGTAAAGTAGGTGTTTATTAAAATACATTTCATTTTCAATATATATATATATATATATATATATATATATATATATATATATATATATATATATATATTTATTTTTCCACTCAGGCCTTTTGGGAAGAAAGTGTGAAGGCAATAAAATCCACGTGTTTATCAGGGTCTAACATTCAAAATAACTCAGGTTAAGAAAACTCTATGAAAATTATTTTAATATCTAATCATAACATCTGTAATTATTCTCCCGAAATCGATTGAAATTCTAAAAACGCCGTTCTTCCCGGCGTTGGAAAGGTGGCACTATTATGAGACTTGTTTCTCTTATCAGTGCCAATCTGATTCGAAGATTTTTAACGCGACATTTGAAAGCTTTGCCCCCTTAACGACCAATGTGTGTGTACCATCATATGAGAAGTAGAGACATAAACTTGAGTGATTGAATTAGTGCCAACCACGCCTATGTTTGTAGCTAGTGCTAGGCACAATTCAAAAAAGTAGCTCGAAGGAAAATGAAAGGTGACAATCATTTCTCGTGAGAGAAGAAACTACCTCTGAAAAGATTACCATAATCATGTATAGATAAAGGCTGTAGATGTGTCGGGGTCAAACCAAACCACGCACAAATAACAACCATTAAACCAAATACTCTAGAGCAATATGAACTCATTGGACAAAATAATTTTAGAACTATTAAAAGCTCACTATTTGTATCTTTTCTGCTCGAACGACCATTGTTTTTGCTGAGATTCTCGTCACTACTACCAGAACTCTGCTACCATTACCAATAGGTTAATTGAGCACGAGAGCTCTATGGATTCAATAGAGTACGAGAGCACTGTGGTTTCAGTAGAAAACAAGCACTATAGACTCAATAGAGCACGAGAGCTCTATGGATTCAATAGAGTACGAGAGCACTGTGGTTTCAGTAGAAAACAAGCACTATAGACTCAATAGAGCACGAGAGCACTATGGAGACAATAATGCACAAGAGCACTATGGAATCGATAGAGTACGATGGACTTATAAAGCAGAGGTGCACCTACTCAATAGAG